>VXBT01003521.1:789310-905513 GCA_013400235.1 Oriolus oriolus | reverse complement strand
GGGGCGGCTATCTCTGTTTAATGGGCCATCAAGGACCCATGCAGGACTCATAGAATTACATCAGCCCATTGTGAGATGCTCCGACCAGGGGGAGGAGCCAAGCATTCCCACCTGGATATAATCTGGGGTTTGGAACAGCACAAGCAGTCCTTGCTGACCAGACTCCCAGAGTGTGAGAGCTACCATTGGGGCTTCAGGTGAAGATCAGACCTTTTTCCTACCGGATCACTGCTTCAACAGGACCACTTCATCTGGACTGCTGCCACCACCCTGACTAACCGGGTGTCAGGTTGTATTCTGATTCTGTCAGCGCTGTTATACTATTGCATTTTTTTTTTTTAATTTTCTTATTAAATTATAATTCTGACTTGCGATCTCCCACTTGTTTGTTTTCAAACTAGTACACAACATTAAAACATGGCTATCACAAATTGTGCTGTGTTTATTTGACAAGTTATAGCTCAGTAATCTAGCAGATATGCTGTACTAAATGTGATTAAGCCTTAGTAGTATGAAACCTCACTACAGTATCTGCTATTAAGTCCTTACTAAGGGCTATAAAAGCGAAACAAGAATTTCTTTTCTTTCCTCCCTCTCTTTTTTTGGGAGATTATGAAGTAAACTGCTTAATGAAGTGCAGATTATCACTGTTTTAATGAACATAACTGTAACACAGTATCTACATATAATTAATCTCTGACTTTCCTAGCCACAAAGAAGAAGAAAATGCAGGTGAAAAGGATGAGGGACAAAGAAAAACAAGAAGAAAATTTGGATTTCTTTGCTATCTTTTATGGCAAAATAGAGGGAATCCTTTGGAAAAATACCCAAAGTTATTTGCCGGTTGCACAGCAATCACAATGTTGCTAAATATGGTTCCCAACAGCAGGCAGAGAAATTAAAACTGTGCAACAAATCTGTACAACAGGGCACAGGGGGAGCCCAGCTGACAAGGAAGTAATGTAGCCAGGCCTGGATCAGGCCAGCATGTTCAGCTGGCCAATTCCTTTGTCATTCCAGTCACTCATCCCTATTTATAAAATTGGTAATAGTAGAATGTATCTGGTTTTTGTCGTTTCAGTTTCTCCTATGCTGTCTGATTCACTTGACAACCAGAACCAAAAAACTACCTCATAAGCATCCCCAATTATCAATGAAGAAAAGCAGAAGTTGAATTAAAATTTCTGAATATCAAGAATGAATACTAGAACAAAGGAATATTTCTCTAATTTACATTCTTGATTTCTCATCATTAAAGTGGGATTAGAAATCACATTAATAATACGAATAAGAAGGTCGCATTCAGTCTCTTGACTGTGGAAGCCAGATTTTCCTGATGCTTCTCAGAACTGGCAAGATATCTTTAGCATCCCCCAAAAATGCTGTTGTCCGAAATGTGTTTAATAACTGTCATTCCTGATTCTCTACTGAAAGCTAGTAGTAAACTGAAGGTTTTATTTTTTCCCCCTTTACAAATAAAATACAGAGAGCAAATTTAAATCTGTATGTTTAAAAAGCTTGATACTAAGGTGTAAACCTCATGCCATCAGACCTCATAAGAATTTTCTTTCACAGCAGGCCATGTCAAATTAATTTAGTAATTAATTTAATAATTAATTTAGTAAAATATGTGTTAGGTGTTGAATTTTCTTTTCATAAAGAGGTTGTTCCACATCTGTCTAAAGACTCATTATAAAATAAGTTTTCTTGTCAGCAAGTTAAACATATCTCATGATTCAGTGACCCATCTATGATCTACAGGACACAACTATGAGAAGGGTGGATGTCTCCTTGGATTGCCATGGAGTAAATAGAAAAATAAAACCGTATTTGCCACTAAATGAGCATCACTATTCAGAATGGCAAACATCAAGATGAGATTCATTGATCTCTGAGTATCAGCTGACACTGTGAGAGCTTTTTTAGCAGAATGAAACAGAAGAATTACGCGAAGCTAAACTTGAGAACAGGTAGCTGCCAGTTGTTGGATATGTTTGAGCATGTCTCTAAACACAGCATCTACCCTATTAGCTTTATATTTTCAACAGAACATATTGTTTATATTTGCCATAAATGATAGTGATTTCAGTGCTGTTGGAAAACAGTAGTCCATCCCTCACTCAGTCATTTGTAACCAGGGGAACTGGTCCACTATTCAGGGTCTCAACAACCCAACCATAAGAATAAAAGTCTCAAAAATGCTGCAGTGTGTTCCTCCATTCATCTGCTAGGCATAATTTAAAAGTCAGTAAATAGGATATTAGTTTTGAAACTACACTTCTGAGTAGCAAGCATTAAACACTCTTCATTGCATTTAGCATGATGGCAGGAAGGCCATCTGTATAGAAGAGGAAAATGCCTTCACAGCAACTACTCCTGTGCTTCATATTCCTGTCAAATCTCTCCTCCAGGGTGCTCCATTACTTCTCCTTGCCTTCTTTTTTGCTTCTTTTGGCCAGTTCTTTGTCCTTTCTGTAGACTATGAGCAGCGTAACACTCAACAGCAGCAACACTGTTCTCCAGCTGAGCGGAGAAGGGCAGCTCCTGCACTCCTTGGTCCATGTCCAATTATGCATCATGGAGAAGAGAGAAGGAATCAGAGGAAAGGAAACTCTCTCAAACACTCAGGGGAAAGAATAAGTGAGTGGGGCTGCCACTGAGCTATTTTGCATCTGCTTCCCCTGGCCTAGTATTGGGAAAGGTGGAGGCTCACAGCAAGAAGGGGAAACAACATCAACTCCTTCACCTCCTGCAGCAACGCTAATGCATTGCTGCAAGCAAAAGATCGCCCAGGAAAGAAAAAATTAAGGTCTGTACTTCCCTGAATTATCTTGTAACTGCTTTTCTCCTAACAAACAAAGAAATGTAAACAAGAGAAAAATCAGGCACAATAAAGACTTTCTGACAAAAAGATGAAAACTAACTCTCCATCTGTTGATCTTTAGTTTAACAGGAATATAAAGGTTTTTTGTGGTGCTGGTTTGGTTTTTGTCCACGTGTGCACAGAAGTTTATTTCTAGCCCTACACAGCTGAAGGTAGAATATTCACTATGTGAATTCCCAACATAGTTCCAGGACCACAGAAGAGAAGGTCATCACGCTATTATTGCACAGAATACTTCATAGAGGACAGATTAAAATATGGTTGGAAAAAAGAAACTATGTAAATATTTTTTAGAAAAGATCTCCTATCTAAATGCAGGAAGATTGAATAGGAGGTTATGAACTGGTTATTTCTAGTTTCCCTCTGATTCTTGAATTTTGCAGACATAAGTAGTATACTAAAGGAGAAGATGAGAAAATAATGTGAGCTTCTAAAAACCACATTGTTTTTTCTTGTCTTAGATAATCCAGAAATCTAAATATAGTAATGTATGGATTCCCTTAATTGTAATTAACAGGGCAGAGGTTGTGATTCATAAGGGTATAATTACTGCATTTTACCAGAGGAACATAAATGAGAACAACTTGGAAAGAACGGAAGAAAAGAAATACCACAAACAAAACTGATTAACAAGAATGTAAAGTACGATTGCAGTTCAACCAAAAATGAGAATGCTAATTATAAATCACTCAATTGCACAAGAAAGTCCAGTTCACACTCATGCCAATTAAATTATGTCTTAGTGAAAAATCTAAATAGTCAGCTGAAATTAAATTATCTTGAAAGCTTAAAGTTGCAAAAGCAATGACAGTACTTAGACCAGAACTGCAAACTGCCAAAGGCACATGATGTTCCAGCAATGCAGAAAAGAGAAACATGTCAGAAGCATTTATTTTTTAATTCTGTATAAACAAGGCAAATCGGAAGGCAAGATATCTTCATTTTACTCTAGCATACAGTGTTCATAACCCTCTGTTTTCCCTCAAATACTATACACCATTACTACTCAGTGAATTACACTGTTTCAGATAAATTAGCAAAGAAGTCAGGTATTAAAATTAGACTCACTTTTCAGCAGGAAGATTGCAACTAGACACCATAATGTGTTCTGTAAGCACTATTCCACTTTTCAATAATTAAATATTCATTGGACTACAGATATAGACAGACTGACTTGGCAAGCGTAAGGGTTCAGAGATAGGAGATCAAAGCTCATACCTTTGCTTCAAATAAAGCTTAAAAGATATTTGGAGGTGGGATTCCCTCTGACCTGGGGAATGCCTAAGTGCTTGCTATTTGGGACTAAAAAGTGAGCCAACGCTGTTATTTCAGTTCCTGAGAGCAAATCAGCTCTTTCTCCTGAGGAACTGAATCTTTTGACAGTTGAATTTCATATATATATATAATTTACTGACTAATATTATTGACACTGCTTCTAGTCCAGTAACACTAACAGGGTCATGGAACAGACTCAAGCCCATATCTAGCCATCCTGTTTTGCTGTTAGCATGCATCCTGGTTTGACATTGCTTCTGTAAAAAATTGGTCAGTCTGTGGGACAGTGTTAGACAGACTCCCATCACTACATGGCTCCTTCCTGCAGGTGCATGAGCAACTTTAGCTGTAGAGATACAACATGTGCCATGCACGGCCAGCCAACAGGCTTCAGTAAAAATACTTCTGAGGCCACAGCATCAGGCAGATTTTCTTGAAGCACCAAAAACAGCAATGGGATTCTACCCCACAACTGGTATACTCACAAGGCAAGTCTAAAAGAACACTGGAAGGATTTTGCTGCTTAAAGTTTCCCCCAGCACTAAGACTGAAGGAATTTCGAAGACAACAATAACACCAATTTGACCAGAACAGTCTCTTTAGTTGCACTGGTCACAGCCAACACAGGTTCATGAGGGGAAAGTCCTGCTTGTCAAATCAGATTTCCTTTTATGACAATATAACCCCTCTAGTTATCAAGGGGAGCCAGTTGATGTAATCTTTTGGAATTGCAGTAAAGCTTTCAGTACCATCTCTCAATCTCAGTATCCTTCTGGACAAAATGTCCAGCACAGAGCTGGATAAACACATAATGGGCTGGGTGAGTAACTGGCTCATGGGTCGGGCACAAAGAGTTCTAGTGAATGAGGGGCCATCAAATTGGCAACCTGTCAGTAATGGGGTTCCACAGGGCTCTGCTCCGTGCTCTTCAACATCTTCATTAAAAACTTGGATGCAGGACTGGAAGGGATACTAAGTTTGCAGAGGACAGAAAATAAGGAGGAGCTGTTGGCTCCCTCCAAAGCAGAGAGCCCCTGCAGAGATACCTCGACAAATTAGAGAGAAGGACAATCACCAACCATATGAGGTTTAAAGAGAGCAAGTGCCTGATTCTGCAGCTGAGGATGGGGCAATCCTGGTTGTTTGTATAGCCTGGGGAATGAGAGGCTGGAGAGCAGCTGTGAAGTGGACCTGGGGGACTTGGTCGATGGCAAGTTGAACATGAGCCAGCAGTGCCCTGGCAGCCAGGAGGGCCAACCCTGTCCTGGGGTGTGTCAGGCACAACTTCACCAGCCGGGCAAGGGAGGGGATTGTCCCACTCTGCTCTGCACTGAGGCGGCCTCACCTCAAGTCCTGGGGCAGTTTTGGGCACCACAATATAAAAAAGACATTCATCTGTTAGAGAGTGTCCAAAGGAGGGGAATGAGGATGGTTAAGGATCTGGAGCGGAATTCCTATGAGGAGTGGCTGAGGGGACTTGATCTGTACAGCCTGGAGAAAAGGAGTATGGGGGGAGACCTCAGTGTGGTCTTCAGCTTCCTCACAAGGGGAAGCAGAGGGGCAGGCACTGATCTCTTCTGTGTGGGGACAAGTGACAGGACCCAAGGAAATGACCTGAGGCTGTGTCAGGAGAGGTTTGGGTTGGATATTAGGAAAAGGTGATTCACCTAGAGATGTTCAGACAGTGGTCACAGCATCAAGCCTGCTTGAATTCAAGAAGCATTTTAAAAATGTTCTCAGGCACATGATGTGACTCTTGGGGCTATCCTGTGCAGGGCCAGGAGTTGGACTTTGATGGTCCTAGTGTGTCCCTTCCAACTCAGGATATTCTGTGATTCTGTGAAGCAGTCATCCTCAGCAGAAAGGGAGGAGACTAGGAGAGACTGATGTCCCATAACTTCTGGTTCTGAGAAACAAAGAAGGCCAAAGAAGAATTTGCAACTGATGTAGCATATGATACCACACATGGAATCTCACCTGAGTTAAAAAAGACAGTCTAGCAATTTGAAAAGGCTAGATAAAATCCTAATAAAAAAGGAGGTCCTGATTTGAACCAGTAAGAATAAAAAGAGTAGTTAGAATTCTTAGAATCTACTCTTGAAAAAGCAAACTAAAATTTTCCAAGCAAAAGAAATTGTCTAATAAAATGAAGCTTATAAAAAAATGACAAAAGTATTGCATGAGACGGTATCCAAATTACTAAAGGAATCGAAAACAAAAAACCTGCGGCAGTAAGGTAGACAGAGTTCAAAGCAGTAGCACAGCAAAAAAAAACCACACAACTGTCAAAATGAAAATAAGCCAAGAAAATGCCTAGGAGATACAAAACTTTTGCAAATGCAGCCAGCATATACATAGCAGAGTCTTTTTTTGATCAGTATTTTTGGAAGAGTAATACATTATGTTGTGAAGAAAGTGGAAAGAGAAGCAAAAATAGACAAAAAAGAGATCTCAGCTGATAGCTCAGGCATTTGTATCTTCCATGATTTCATAAATTTTTGGTAGTGTATGTCTGTAATTTGGGAAAGTGCAGCAAACTCAGGTGTTGACAAATTGGACAAAATGGCAACGCCGCTCTCATAACCCCAGAGGAAGTGGTATGGAGGCTCATTCAGCCTACACCTCTTATTTTGGAGATCTCACTAACCACAGCAAGATGAGAAAATGCAGGCACCAGGATAAGAGAATTCACAAGCTCTTAATATTTCATTTTCTAGAAAAGCCAGTGCCCAAGCAAGACTGCTTTAAAAATTTATCAAGCAACATTTGTGAGCTGAAGTCAGGGAGCTACTTGTATGCTCCTGAACTCCGGTGTTGCATTTATTTGATCTTTTCATTTAGTTTTGTACTTTTATGGATTGACCTCACCAGACACAACCTATGAGAGGCATTTTGAGGCTCCTATGGGCATATGCAGGCACTGAAACAAGAAACAAATATGTGTTTTTTCTTAAAGGCAAAGAAGGAAAACTCAGCAGCACCCAGGTAAAAGCAGCTTTAGGAGTTGCAGTAGTTCATACTCTGATTACACAGGGTGTGGGGCTTTCCTGGAGGCCAAGAAATGGTAATGGCAAGGGCAATCTACTAACTCATTCCCTGCACTAGCAGGGTGACAGACTCTAACTGCAAGAATGTTCTAAGGAAGCTCCCTTCATTGAAAATAAATCTTAAAAAATTAATAATAATACTAAAAAAACCCCTTGCAAGTACTTTGCACCCACTTTAATGTGGTTTAGCACTTACTGAGAAGCAATTTTAACAAGGTAAAGATCACTTGTGGAACAAAAAGGTTTTGAGTTTCACCAGAAATGTGTATGACTAACAGGTCTTGGTTTTCAGCCTCCTTCAGTTCAGGAATCAAGGCTAAATTCATAGAAGCCATGTCCTAGGGAGTAACGAATGTCTGGCCTCAGGCATTCAGACCTATGGACATACAGATAATGGCTTCCGTTTACTTCATTAGCACCTACCACATTTTTTTCAAACTGCCATTAGTAAAAGGTAAGTAGAAGCAATGTCCGATGCATGAAATCCAGACACCTACATTCTAAAAAATCCCAGTAAGAGGAAGAGTCTTGGCTTTTCTGACTTTAGAAACATTAGCTCTGGAGTAAACAATTGTGTTTCCTATTCATAGATAAGAAGAACAGTTATTGAAACAAAATTCACTCATTTGTAGTTAATAAGAGAGGTAAACCCAGAATTTTTCAGTATTTGTGAGTAACTCTTTAGTTTCTTTATTTACATGAGAAAGCAGTCTGTAATTGTAAAATCTCATCACTCTTTCCGGATTATGGCAGTAATTCCTGAATCAGGTTACAATGGATTAATTTCACTTTATTTTTATAGCATATGACAGGCTGCAATGGATTAATTTCACTTTATTTTTATAGCATATGAATGCTTTATATAATGTTACACAATATGACACTAAGTATTTGTTCCTTCATCTTCTGCCCTGGAGTGCAGTGGTGTCTTGTATGGCTCATACCACATATGTAAGTGTGGTTGTATATACATGCTAGAAAAGGTGGTACAAGAGGTGTCAAGCATTTAATTACTGTGGAAAATACCTCCCTGGTTTCCACTCATGGCTCCAAAAAAGTGCAAGGCCCTGTTCAGGCAGTATATAACTAATTATGGAAATAACTTTTATATCACAGGAAAGAAAAAAATGAGCAAAAGTTGCTCTCAATCATCTCTGTCCTTTACTGATTACCAAAATATCCTTAAGCATAACACGTACAAGAATTTTCTCATGGAAACATTTCACCTTGCATGGTTTCATTGGTTCTTCAAGTATATTTACAGCAATGTTTGTAAACAAAGCATACATGGCACTAAATTTTTACCTTTGTCAGAACTGAAACATAATACAGTCTGATGTCTACTAGCACTGATGTGAGGAAAAGATTTCCAAAATGAGTATTCAGTAACACCATGACATCCCACTTGTATGCAAGTGAATTCCAAAACAAATTTTCCTTTGTCACAAGAGACATTTATACTAATATTACTGTAAAATATAATATTACACTATCAGACATTTTAGTTCAGGATATTATTAAAAGGAAGGTACTGAATCATAATTTGCATTTTGAGCCCTCTTAGATTTTTCAGTTTGGCTTAAAGTTATTGACTTTTTATTTAAGATGAATTTCAATTCCTTATTAAAAATAAGAACTTGAACAATGAACTGTCTGTTGCTCTATATATGCTAATGTCAGCATAGACCAAATTCTGGCATCATTAACTTTCCAAATTTCCCCCAAATTTCATTCCACTATAGTGTATTAAATTCACTGTTATTAATTGTGAGTAGAAAATGCAGACATCAAATCCAGTGCCATGCCACCAAGGACACACTCCAGCCTTCCAGGAGATAAGACTTCATTTTGGCACTGACCTTATCCCCTGCAAACAAAATTCCTTAAAGAAAGTCCTGCAGTGGTTTTATCTTCCCAAATGTGTAGTATCATAGCTACCTTTGATGCTCCTATGGTCCCTGGAGAGGTGTGATTAATTCAACTGATTTTAGATGTCTACCTCATGGTGAGTAAATATTACACTTCCTTACTGAAATAATAAGACAGACTAGCAAAAGTGCTGATTTATATTGGCACGTGAAAATAGATTAAAGGTATAAAACCTGATAATGATTTTACAGCAGTCCATCTGTAAAACAGAAGCATTTAACATGAGAGTTCACAGTGGAAAGGAAAATCCCAGCCAAACAGGGATAATCTGTGCTATGGAAGGTGAAGAGTTTAACCTTTTTATTTTTAATGACACTAATAAGACCACAGAAACAAGTTTTGACATAAGAGTTCAGTCTGCACAAGATTTTTATAGACCACAGCAACCTTTAATAACTTTTTGTGAAAAATAAGTCTCATGCCATTCTGAAAAATATTTTTTGGTCCTGAAATGAAAGGATGGCTTTTCTATTATCCATAATTATTAACTATTCTTTATCTCCCTATACAATTCATTTTCAATGATGAAAAAAGGAAAAGGTTTTATTTCTGGAGAAAAACACAGGCTTTATAATGATTTGTATTCCATGGATAGATTTCTAGTGCAGTCAATGACAATTCCATATACAGGGCTCTGACATCGTTAAAGGAATTAAAAAAAAATAAGGCTTGTGTTCCTTCTGTTTTTCTATTTGCTAATACAGTTTTGTAACCTTTGACTGGAAAAATATACTACTTGCACTGGCTTACGCATTTTGCTTAGCACCAATAAAAGCAATCAGATTCTTAAAGTGCATAATTAAAAGATGAGTACATCTTTGCAAAGTAGGGCCATATACTAATCATAGTGAAAGAATGGAGAGTCTTCATCCCAGTGAAAATCAGCCTCACTCCTTTTGTAGAAGAATTTTCCCATATGGCAACATGGGATAGTCCAAGCTGGATCCCCTCAATGACAAACAAAAATAATCTGCTCATAAGCATCTGTAAAAAACCATGCAATAGGTTCTCCAGAAAAAAGAAAAAAAAGCAAAAAAAAAAAAAAAAAAAAACCAGAAAAACCAAACAATTACAAAAAGAACAAAAAACTCCCAAAACAAAAAAAAAACCCAAAAATCATGCCCCATTTGCATCTTTTGCACTACTTTTGCATCTTTTGCATTACTTCTGTACAGGTCATGTGTTATAAATGAGTCCTGTTTCTTCACTTGACCTTATTCCCACCAACATTTTTCTGTAGCTCTGTAGTTGTATTTTCATTATGTTTATTTACCGCAAGAGGTTTTCTCTTATATTAATCTTCCTTGCTTCTGGATGAAAGAACTGTTCAAACCATGAGGGAGACACTTAAAAATCAACTTTTCAGAACGAGAAAGCGCTGCCAAACTTTTGCAGAAGGGCGTATTACTCCAAAATTTGGGCTCAAAAGTACAATACTTCTAACAGTAGAACAGAAGTGGCTCAGTACCTGGGAAAATGGACTAGAGTGGTTGCATCATCAGGAAAGAATAAAAAGATGACCACTTGGTGATCTGGGAAGTGAAAGATATTCTAAGAATAAAAATAATATTTCAGGAATAATATGTATCTATATATTTGGGAGAAAAAAAAGGAGAAAAGAGACATGGAAATTTATGCATCAAAATAATAAGCATTCTTGTTTTGGAAGGACCAGGAGTACAATTTCATAAGGGTTTTATGATTTTTTTTTTCTTATTCTTTTTTCCTAAAATAATGATGGAAATCAGAGAACTGAAGCTTTGGAAATAGTTTATATTTCCTTATCTATTCTTGTATCACTGACTCTTGCTGCAGCAAAATTAAAAGTAACATCTTTGTTTATATAAACTGGCTTATTAAACCAGAACACCTCATAATTTTCACACAGCAACATATTTTTATGTCTTAAATATGAACTACATGTTATTCTAATGCTAATTTTTATAAAAGCAAATAGATTGGGATTTTCTTCAATCTTCAATTCAAAACAATAAACCTTTCCAATATACTGTGAAAAATTACAAAGTGATTTAAAAGTAGAATTCAATAATGAAGTTCATTTTGAACTCTCTTCATTAAGCTTGAACAAGTAATGATTACAACCTCCACCTGCAAATATTTATTTCAGTGATATACTACAAGCTAAAAAAACATCATTAGTATTTTTGTACCCTCCAGTTAGACATCTTTAAAGAGAAGCATCATAGGCAATCTGTAGAATAGACCATAAGAGTTAGGATAATTACCAAGAAGAAGAGAACCTCTGGAGTAATTGAGTGCTCTTTGAGACATTATTATAGCAACAGACAGTTAAAGTATTCCTCTGTCTGGTTTCACCACTGAAAGCACACCTTTGCACATTAGCTGTGTGGGTAACCCTTTTTATGCAAATTTCTCATCTTCATTTGCAATGTTAAAAGCCAAAACACTGCTACATGAAGTATGAGAATATTTTCAGTTGGCTTTGAAATATCTCTAAATTAGCAAAAATATTCTCAAGTCTTTAATGGACAGTCAATTAAAAATATAATGTGCTGATCCAGTGAGGTACTGTGACTTTCTCTGATTCTTCTTTGGAAAGGGAGGAAATTACAATATTTGTTTAGGAAGTTGTCATATGTGCAACAAAATGCCTATGGATCCCTATATCTGATATAAAAGAAGTAACAAACTCAATAAATTACCTTTGACAACTTTGGGATTTGCCCTTAAAACTTTTCTCCTCCCAAGGGATAAGCACTTGCTGATCTAAAATGTCTTGAAAGCTAAAATGAGAATTTATTCACAAAATGGCAATTCAGGTTCTCACGCTGGTGCTCTGAATGGCTCATGCCCTTGATTGCTTAGGGGGAGTATGGTATCTAGGACAGTTTGGTGACTGTTTCCCCATTTAATCACAGAAAAAAAAAGTGCCAAACAATTAAAATTTAGGCCTTGAAGGAGCTCCTTTGTGGATACCCATGGGTATACCTTACTAACAGACACTGCTAGTGATCACAGCCTGATGCTGTGCAATGCCAGGACATGCCTAAGATGATGGGATTGCAGAGGAAAAGGAGGGAAAAAAGAAACTCTTTGGGTAGACATTTTCTCACTTTCTTTTTTTACTTGTCTTTGATCTTTCCACAACTGGCCTTTCCATTGGTCTTTCTTTGTGTTTTCCACATTCTCTATCCACTGTATTTTTCTTATTTAGTATGATCATGCTAATACGTGACACATTCCTTAGCAACTTTTTGTTCTTTTAAAAATTATTTTTAAAATTCTTAAGAACCTTTAGCCTCCATGGCTTCTCCTCACTTAACAGAAAATTATACAACTGTTTATTATTTTTGCATTGGTTTAAGAGTTTTCAGTTTCATTTCCCTGGAGCCTTTGGTTTTCTGCATGCCTCTCTAAACACCATCAATTTGATTGAACACACAATCCTGGGGCCTGGGCCTCCTCTTGTACCTTTACCACTCTTCTACAACTCTCAGATTCAATGGAGATATTTTCACTTACAGTGGCATTATTGGGAGCACAACCCTAACAGATGAAACACTGGTTTATTAATCCATCCTGTCTGAAGATCTTCCACTTATGTATTCATGGGACTAGAGAATGACTCTCTAGCCTTGAAAGGCTCACACTATATCACACCATAACATACAGAACATATACCTTCATTTTTCTGCCAGAGAACCACCAACACTGTTCTCACACTATGTCAGGTACTTTGAAATGAACAGGAAGAAGAGGATCTTGTTTTGAAACAAAACTTTGAATGAGGTAAAATGGTAGAAATTATTGAACTGAAGTCTTTAGGAGTACAACATAACACAGCAGAGAAAAAGAGATTTCCTGAAAATGTTTCATTAGTCTTTCACCAAAGGGTGTCAAGGTAGTAGTAAAAGACACTAAATAGCAATGCATCATTATTCTATTTTCTTAAAGTAAAAAACATCAAGAATATCTTGCCAAAACAATCTTTTGACATGTTGGTTGAGTTTTTTTAAAAATTGTTTCTGAGTACTCCTTTTAGGAAAAGGATTTTTTTTTAAATTTTATTTAAGGTCAACTAGCATTGGATAAAAAAATTATCCAATTTCACCAACTACCCAGAAATCAAATAATCAAGTTTTTTAAAACTGATTAAGTAATTCTCATTTTAAAATAGTTTTATTTTTACTTTATAAAGCAGACTGTGTAAAAGTTAAAGTTTTTACTTCAGCAAACCACATAAATTCAATATGACAAAACTGAGAACTGTATGTATATTCAGTAATTTACTTCCATTATGTCATAAAATGGGAAGTTAGAGAGTAGAAAAATATTTTCCTTAAGGCAATCACTTAGTGTTTTGACATTTCTAAAATGGGACAAAACAGAGCGTAATACAATAGAAAATATCCTCACACAATAACAATCAAATCAGAGGGAAAATGAGGTGAAGTGTGAAGCTCTCAATTCCATGATTTGTTTAATTATATTTTTTATGATGTCCTTTCTTCTGCTCTGCCAGGCTGTATAACTTCTTCACTGAATTTTACATATCGAACTGAGTTTACATGTTAGATTGGTCCCAACAGTGTTCGTCTACGAATGCTTGGGTTTGGCCCTGTTTCTGTCAATTCTGAAATATTTAATGAGCAAGGAATAATAGAAGGAAACTCAGGAGTGGAAAGAAAAATGAATGAAAGATGGGAAGAGAAGGAAAGAGATTGAGGAGATACAGGAAAGAGGGGACAAAAGCCCATCTAGATGGATGTAGAGACCATTTGAAGGGGGTGCCAGATAACTTGCATAACAGTTCCAACTAATGAGCATTTATTTCTGCGTTTCACCTTTAATCTTGGAAGCTACAAATGTAGGGGAATAGTATGAATTTGCCACCAGCAGGTATTAATTACAGTTCATTCCACCCCAGCCTATACTTGCCAGATCTTTCTGTCTGAGTGATCTGATGGGTATATACTCATGACAAGTGCTTCAGGAGGAATCAGTTGTTTATGAAGCAACATGTGCAACACCATACTGATTCCTAATGCTTCTTCATCTTCACTGAAGAAGATTTAATGGCAATGGGAAAAGGGTATGGTTAACCACAAAGGGACTAGATAGGTCCAGAAATTACATTTCACATGTTGTGCATACTGTTGAAAGTAGGATATGAAACACCATGGTTAGAAAAATATATAAAGCTATGAAATGCAAAGAAAAACAAAGGAGCGAGAACACAACAGATCTTGAAGCTGAGATTAAATATACTTGGCTGAATTTCGCTGATGAAAGCCATCAGATATGTATGTTATGACCATGAGGCAGCATCTGCAAATTTGCAGGGTATTTTGTAACTATTTAACACTCTTTCGTCGGGGGACTTATGAATAATGTGCTGTTTCTAACTATATCCTTTATAAGATTCTCAAATAATTACATGCAAATAGAAGGGCTCCAAGAACTTAGTTTGGCAAGATTTTGACTCCCTTGAACAACCAACTGTATGCTTACGAATTTTAATCAGAAATGCTGCAGCACAGACCCTAGAGAAAGCTAAGGAGGGTCATATCCAGTTTCAGCTGCACAACGTTATTCAGGAAGTACTGGATAAGTTCTCAAAGTCATGATTTTCTCCAATTTCATAGGCATGGCTACATTTCTAATACAATCTTCTTCATGGCTTATTTTTCAGGTTCATAGTTCCATTTTACCCAATCTGAACTTCTTTGACATTTGTTTCTTCCCTTACTTTCTGTTTTAGTTTAATTTCTCTGATGTTTTTGCTGGAAAACTGGCATATTATGGCCAGGTATTTGTTCTAACCAGATTATTTCATAAAGAGCTAAGCAGAATGGCAATGCCATGGATTTTGCTTCCTGGGAGATTGAGTTCTCACTAGTTTTTCCATAATCTTGAGCATATTTCCTGTATTCCAAGCACTGGCTGAGTTCATAAATAGCAACTACTCATGTAATATATCTTTGCAATTTCTGAGAAAAAAAAAATACAGCCAATAAGGTAAAAGAGAGTTAAATACATTGCCTAAAGCAGGGTTAGTTCTGCCTGTTTGTTCAAACCAGCCGTGACAATTAAGGAGAAGAACCAATTAGATGCAGAACAGGTGACTCAATCTACCTTAACTCCTTGATTCGACAAGGGGAATAAATTTAAAAAAAAAAAAAAAGCAATTGAGCAAGATACATGTTGGCAGAACACCAGTACTGTGGATGGAGAACTTGGGGACACATAAGACAATGAGAAATGCAAAGAGAATGGAGAACGAGACTTGCATATAAACATGTGGAGAAACATGTGAGGAAAACACCGATATTAGCTATCTAGTTATTTCCACTAACAAGCATATGTAAAGCTATATATGTTTGGCAAAGTTTATACAAATACATCTAGTAAGGGAAAATAATTCTGAAGAATATAAATGAAACGAGGTGATAGCAGTTGCCTAGAGATCTGCAGTAAAGTTTCACTCTCTAAAGACAATCAAGGTTTTCATATATACATCAATTAGACTTTGACTATGATGATAAATATCCAAAGATTTCCTGCAAGCACCTTAATGTAAATATTACAGAAAAATTACATAATTCTTGTAAAGTGAGACCAAGACAAACTATCAACTATGTAACACCTAAACTAAAGCTTTTGCTTTTCAGAAGGGTTTAAAAATTCCTCTTGATTTGAAGATTAAAGGAGGTCAAAACAATTATTTGAAATTAACTAAGGATGGACAATCTAGAAATGCATTTGTCTGAAATTCCACCAGGAGGTACTTTTCAGAGAAGTACACGGATATTCATCTGTCCCTCCAGAATGAAATAATTTTGGTTTATTTTGATTTTGGTTTTATCCATCTTCAACGTACCCTTTTACTGCTAACACTCCAAATGAAGCATTATTACTTTACCTGATCAAACTCTCTCGCACTTCTTTTCTGTAAGAAAACCTAATGATATCTCTCTAACGCCTGTCTGAAATTTCAATTAAACTGACACTTTAAATTTGACAGAACTATGTTTTCCTATGAAAAACAGATATTCTTCTCCAAAACAGTTCTAAGAGAAACATAGAGAAAAGTACTGACCAGTTTTGGGAGAGCATCTCCATATGGGTTCTTCAATGTGAAGCAAAAACACTACCATGAAATTCATGTCTGAAAAGTTCTCATACATGCTATACCATGAGTTTTAAATATTCTATATGAGTATTGATATCAACATGTAAATCCTGTAATCTAGTTTGACCCTAAACCTATCACTGAGTGCTCCAGAAAGAACTTCCATGTTTCTTTCTATTATTATATTTTGAAAATTAAGAAAGCAGAAATCTCCAAATATACAAGAAGTTATTAGATAATAATGTTCAGAAGCATAAATTAGAAGACCAAATATTTTAAAATAGAAAAAAATCTTAGCAGGTTATCTTCTTTAATCCTAATTTTAGTTGTAGTGTGAACACATTGGTGGAAGAATAGTTGAATATACAAAATATGCCTTTGCATAGGGACTCTCACTAGATTTCAAATCTAGGAAATAACATTTTATAGTTTGAGAAGAAATA
Source organism: Oriolus oriolus (assembly GCA_013400235.1). NCBI lineage: Eukaryota > Metazoa > Chordata > Aves > Passeriformes > Corvidae > Oriolus > Oriolus oriolus. The sequence continues at coordinate 888,821 of VXBT01003521.1, read as the reverse complement.
AAAAGCAAGTCCTTGATCTTTTAAGTTGCAATAATAAAAAAATCTTTGGTGGGTGAAATTGAATTACAATTTATCTCACAAGTCACTGAGTCCTCAAATGATTCACTGTTGTTGGAAGCATGTAAAAGCTTGTGTGGCTTTCACATAATTGACATGCCACTACAACATAGCTCTGGGCATGAAATACTTTCATCTTGGAACACAGGTGGGCGACAACTTTTTCTTGATCAGAGTGTCTAAGTGATAATTATAGGCTACAACACAATTATTGAGAAACAGCACACTGGAATCAATGCTACAAGCCAGATTTTAAATCCCAGTCTAGGAATGGTAGCATTCATAATGAAACCTACAGTTGTGTGGTTAGTGCTGTGCTGCTGCCTAAGCTTCCCTGGTCAGTGACTGAGGCTTCTCACCAGCAGATTCTCATCCTGGTTTGCACTAGAATCACTGCCTGAAAATTTGTCAATGAATTGGATATAAAACAATTTCTCCTTCCTCTTAGCCAATGTTTAGCCAATAGAAAGTTTGGCAAGTGGAAAGTTTACAAATATTGACTATATTGCTATTCTGGGTATTTCCAAGCAAATTCCTACATAGCGAATAATGAAACAAGACCATATTCAATTAATCTTTTGCCTATAAAATAACATTCATACTTTTATTATTTTTGGGGATGAGCTAATCACAATAGAAATTAGGCAGTTTTTGCCTTCAGTTATGTATTTATAATGTGAATATGTAAATATCTAGATTGGCATCCCAACAGAAATTAATTATACATTCTTTGTGTTGCTCCTTAAATTTACATCTAAAGTAATTAGAAACAAGATTTGCTTTCTGTATTATCAGGATTCTGGGGAAGTGCAGTTGTACCAAATTTTTCTTGCATAAGATAAGAAATATGAACAGCCAGGTGAGGTGGTTCACTGAAAGTCATGGAGTATATGAAAACAAGCTCCTTGTTTTTCTATGCTTGCATGAGTGGTTTTGCTCTATCTATTGGACTGTCTTTATCTCAACCCGTGAATTTTCCCACTTGTACTCTTCAGACTCTCTCTGCCATCCTGCTGGTGGGGGACTTGCAGTATTCACGCATGGGCAGGGACTCTGCAACATCATGGTAAAGGTGCAAGAAGAAAAAAGCTTTATTGCGTATCCGAAATTCCCTTAAATACCAATGGAAAAACAGGAAATCACCTCATATAAACAAGAATGAGTTCACCTCAATGTTCCCCAATCACCTGGAATATTTCCTAGACATTGCCTATTATGGTAAAAGGTAAACAATACCTTACAAGGTCACAAACTGCAATTATCACATCTCATAGGGCTGACACTGTCCAGAAACCCACAATCCTCTCTCAGTCCATCCCCGGTGACCTGGCTGTAATCCCAGGATCACCTCCGGGTCTGAGAACCTGCAGCCAACAAGGCCTAATTTCTCTTCCAGCACACAGTGTAGCCCAACAGGACTGAGCAAGCACTTATGTGGGGTTGAGTTGCCAACTGGGGTTAAACCACAACAGCCACTCTGATTTACAACCTGCTATGTGAAAATACTATAAATTGTAATTCTTATCTGTTAAAGCTGTAGCATCTTTCAGTCCAGCAGAGATCAAATTTTCAACTTAGAATCACCCTGGTAAGTATTTTGCAAACCAGACATTCAGGTTTGTCCCAAGCAGAAAAGTTTTTCTTTCTTTCAAACAGACCAATGCCTGTAACAAAAAGCTGAGGAGAAAAAACATGCTGGAGGAGTGGGTCTTCTCTAAGTTCTAGACTTTGTTCCTTTCCAGCACTTAATACAACTACTTAATATAAAAGCATTTTAAAACTGTGCTTTTACAAAACTCAAAGCAGTAGAAACTACCTTATATTTAAACATGAGAAATGAAAATTCCTTAGCTAAGTAAACGCTAACTCTATGTAAAGCTGAGAGATTGGGGCTGTCATTTCAGACACAGTTTAGAGTGTATTTAGTGAACTTCATACTGTTACTGTCAAAGACTCATCCTATGAGATCTCTGTTTTCTGAACTATCAGTGAAATCGATGATACTGCACACAGCCTGCTTGTCTGGGAGCAGGCTGTTTGAGCGTTTCACTTAAGAACTGGAGGGAAAATACCCCACATGAAATGTCTGAAAGTTTCAGAATTTTCTATAATTTAAAATTTAAAAAAAAGTTAAAATATCACTTTCTCAGGAGACTAATTATAGCAAACAATCTTTTCCAGAGAACTTTGCAATGAAAACCATAAAGATGATACAAGACATTCTTTTCTAGATTATCTTTCTCTTTCTCTCAGCAATTGTGTTTCTCTGGAATATTTTTCACTAGATTAATCTTCTAGGTTATGCTCTTTAACATGCTCATAGGATCATCAATCTTACTCACGAGCTGCTGTAAGTGAGTAATTCACATCGGCACCACAGCATCTGGCAATCCTGTATTCCTCCCTATTGTTAATGTATCAGTTTAAAGGTCAGTAGCACAACCTGAACAAAAGACTCGCTGGCCTAAAAGAAAGTGCATATCTTACAGAAAAGCATGAAAATGTTCGGTCTCCATATTATACCAGACAGGAATCTTCCCTTGCTGTTTTTCCTAAAAGCTGGTCAGTTTTATATGAAATTGATGAACTTCAACTATTTCTCTCAGAGGAAGATCAAATTTCCTCTAATTTACTATCTTCATCAGGCCCTACCTCTGCTCTGTGTGTAAATCCAAGAAGAATGAGGCCCACCACTTTAAATAGAGCATCCCATGCACAAGTTATCAAGACAGCCTATTTTACCCAGAAGTGTAATTACAGAATCTCAGAGATGCTAACTAAGAGGAAAAAAGCTGCATAGCTAAACAGATGCTTGTGCATCTTGCTAAAAAATGTCCTCACGTTTGCAGAATCAGACAGGAGGGAGAGAAATACAAATCAAAGGAAAGCAGGTCATGTGCATGCAAGTATGTGCATCCTCTGTACCCTAGAACTTCATTGTGCTGCTAAGGCAGCACCCTGAGCCAAACAAAAACCTGCTGAGTATCCCAGTACTGCCTCCAGTAAGCGATGTCCTAAAATCTTCCCAGGGCTCTGTCTTGGAAGGCTTCAGCGCCTGCCAGCTCACTAACCTCATTTGTCCATGCATTAGAATGTCCATGCTACACTGTGTTTCCTGCATTAAGATCAGCAGGATGACGATACAGCATCTGTCAGGACAGGATATAGTGTCACATTACTATCATGTAACCAAACTTGCCTTCTGACCAAGCCAAACCACAAGTGTAAACCTAAAATTAAAACACAAATAGAGACAGAGAGATAGCATGTCAGACAATTACTAATTTACAACAATTGTTTATTGGTGTACACATACCCTGCAATTCTGAAGGGCCCAAGTAAAAATCGTGATCTAAACTCCCCTCATAGAGAGTCAGTGACCCAGATTCTATGAAAATGTTCATTAAAAACCTTACTCACCTGGTATTGTTACCACGGCATCCACCTTACCCACAGGTCTGACCCACTGTGTTACTTAGTGCTGTTGTCTGGTGGGGAAAGGAATTTGAAAAATGTCTCTGGAGAGGGTTGAGAGGCACTCTTAAATTTGCATAAAGCAATTTATCTTCTTGCTCTCCCCTGTCTCACCACAACTCTCAATCTTAAACTGAAGAACTATCCACTCATCCCAAATCATATTTTTTTTCCCAGAGGTGATACATATTATTAGCTTCATTTTGACAGGTAGGTAGTTACTCTTCACACTTTCTTGTGAAGGAAAAGGAAAGGTATTAGTGACTCCACAGGGTGACACAGAGGAAGAGCTTACTTTTCATACTCTGAATATTCCTGTTTTAGATGCCTAGAGACAAGTAGTCTTAATAGCCCGCAAATTGGCACTCTAGATACTATATTCAAGCTCTAATTTCATGTGATGATGCAGGGGTATGTGAGAAAGTAGGCACCTACAATACACCACCCTTAATGCTGTGATGCCCAGGATACAGCTGGACATGTCACTGTGGTACAGAGCAGATCGATGTTCTGCACTGCAAACCTACAAGTATTGAATACACTCACCTTTAGAGAAAAATGTATTTGGAAAATATATCATTTTTTCCCCACAGTTTTCATCATATTTATTTTGCACAAGGCTCAATCACAAAACATGGACAAATTTTCAGTTTCAGAAAGATTTTTTTCTTTCATCATTACTAAGTTTAAAATAAAAACATACAAAAATAGCTAGAGAATAAAGGACTGAGTGTCTCTGCTAGTGGTCCTCAAAATGGTTACTAACCTTTGGTAAACCTTAAAAAGAGAGGGAAAATGGCTACAGCATGTAAATCTCTCTATGGGAGTAGGAACTGAGTGCGTAAACACCATATCATAAAACCCTGCAATACAAAACTGACAGCTCATGTAAACACTGTGGCAATCTAAGGTTTCTTCTCAATAAAAGTTTGGCTGAGTGCACATACGAATGCTTCAGAAAGAACTGAGAAATGCTAGAGAAATCTAGTAAGTCTAAGAAGTTTTGTTATATTGTACTTAATGGTTTCCCTCTCAATAACAGGGAGAAAAAAAAGATATCTGAAGCAGAACAATCACATCTTAAAAGCAACTGTTTTCATCAGCAATGCTGGCATTTATTTGTGTCTCTGTGGCTTCATTTTTTCTCAGTGAATGTGAACTCATTTCATAGTTTGCAGATCTAAGCTTATAAGACCATTCTGAATCAAGAGATCTGCACTTTATATGGATTCTCTATGAGGCAGTTCTGCTGACAGCAAAATACTTAATGCCGAGTAATAGCATATATGAAGCAACAGAACAATTCCTGTATCACCTGGATTTCTCTAAGAGCTTTGACATAGTCCCCCACAACATCCTTTCTACATGAGACAGAGATTAATTTGATGGGTGGATTGTTTGGTGGACGAGGAATTTGTTGGATGGTTGCATCCAGAGTGTAGAGGCTCAATGTCCCAGTGACAAATGATGTCCCTCAGGGGTCTGTACTAGGACCAGTGCTCTTTAATGTCTTTGTCAAAGACATAGAGGGGTGGAGTGAACCCTCAATGCATTTCCCAACACCACCAACCCTAGTGATGCGGTTGACACAACTGAAGGATGGGATGCCATCCAGAGGGACCTGGACAAGCTCAAGGAGTGGAGCCATGTGAACCTCATGAGGTTCAACAAGATCATGTGTAAGTTCCTGCGCATGGGTCAGAGCAAACCTTTGGTATCAATACAGGCTGGGGAATGAAGGGATTGAGAGCAGCCCTGCTGAGAAGGAATTTGGAGCTGCTGATGGATAAAAGGCTGTCTGTGAGCCAGTAAGGTGTGATTACATCCAACTGCATCCTAGGCTGCATTAAAGGAAGCTTGGTCAGTAGGTCAAGGGAGGTGATTCTGCCACTCTGCTCTTGTGATACCCCATCTGGAGGACAACTCTGAAATCCTCAGCACAGGAAATACATGGACCCACTGCAGTCAGTCCTGTGTAGGACTGCAAAGATGATCAAAGGGGTGGAGCAGCTCTCCTGTGAAGAAAGGCTGAGAGAGTTGGTGTTGCTCAGCCCAGAGAAGAAAGGCTCCAAGGAGACCTTATAGCAGACTAGATGACCTTTAAAGGTTCTTTACAGCCCACACTATGATTCTGTGATTATGAACACTTCCACCTGTAGTCAAATGGCACAAGTTTCCAGATGGCGCAACAGCAGGGTTTGTGGTTAAGGTCAGATGTATGTCATGAAAACAAACACGTGCTGACTCCTTATGAAGCAATCCTCAAACTGATAACTGAGTGAGCATCATGTGAACTACCCTTAGGGTTAGGATCAGTCATGCCAGGCATTATGTAATACTGGTGTTTACCACTGCACCTTGTGATAGCTGGTCATTCAGGGGTATCCAGTGCATTGCCCCTGACTGTGTTGTAGTCATGCCCTGAAGTGTCCACTCATGCTGGGCAAATGACAGGATTACATTTCTTGTCTCAGTTTTCAAGCTGACAATTCGGCCTGGTAAATGAGCTTACTCATCAGCTCGTGACAACTAGCAAACCTATTTTCATTCAGAGTCCTGCTTAAAGAAAGGCCTTTTCTGTCTTAGAAGATTTCATTTAGCCAGGGCAATTAACTTAAGCTGTTTTGAAGATTTTACTATTTGAGAGCTAGTGTTATTTATAATCATGGGAATTTTGTAAGCATTTCACAGCTCCTGAAAATCCTCAACTCTGTATTGAGTATTTTCCCATATTTTAGTGGAATTGAATATTTATTGCTTGCTTTTAAAAGTATTTCTGTTTCCATTGTTCCACACTACAGATGCTGCAACAATATGAACAAGAACATTTTCTTGTCTTTAATATTGTTACAGTTTTTGGTGATGTGCATCAACAAACTTCTCACAGTGATCTAGCAGTCGCAGCTTTTCTTCATTCCAAAGAGGTATGTGAACAAAAGGACTATGAGCTCCATGATCACAAACCCCTGCAATACAACCAAATGGTCCAACCAGTTCAACTGGTTTCACAGCACAATTCCCAGTCCACAGCAATGATTGTGGACATTCAATTCCACTAAAAAGACAGTGACAGAGCAGGGTGGAAAGCAATTCAACCCACATCTCACCTGGTGGCCATCTCTGGCAGGGCTTAAACTTTCTTGATATTATACCCAGTTGCCTGGAAGTTCCCTCTGTGATTATCCTTTGTCATGTGAAATATTCAGAAGCTTGTCTTTGGGCAGCCAATCTTTTGTTCACCACCCAGAGCATCGGAGTGCCTGCGGCTGGTGGATAACCATTCACCTCCCAGAGGAGGAAGCAGTGGTAGATGCAGCGGTATTTTGCACATCAAAGGGATTAAAGCACTTAGCAGAGGATTAGAAACCTGATTCTAGACTCTCCTGAGCCTACTGTATCCAAATCTAGCAGACTGTACCAGCCACAGCCATACAAGAGGAGGAAACCCTCTGATTTCTCAAGGCATTTCAGTCTGCCTTTGTTAGTGGTTTATTGGGCTACTCCCAGACGACTTCTCTGTGACTATTTACCACATCACTGTCCCCTGCCCTTTGCTCAAAGTCATAAAAATGGAACATAGAAATTTACTCAAAATCTTATTATGGACAAATGGAAAGACACTATGTATAAAGATAAAAAAAATCACTGTTAGTTTAAACAGTCACATCATCCAAATTATCTAATTAACACAACAAAACCCATTAATCATGGCTATACCAAACTCTTGTAGGATCTACTAATTTCATTTGATGTATTTGTCTATCCAAAATTCCTCTTTTTCCTAGGGTCAAGACCTCCAGTCTTCCTCTGACAGAAAGAGGGGTAAGTAGAACAGGTTGTGAACAACCTGAGATCCTTGCTGGGAGTATGATGTTCACAGTTGTGAGAGTTTCTTCCTTTTCTATCCTGTGGTATACTTGGAGCTCTATTTATATATCTTCTTATAACACTCTGCCTCCTTCTCTGTGGTTCTCTGCTGAAGTCTGATCGTTTCCCTGCCTGGCCTCAGTTGACACCAAGGGCTGTTGCTTGCACGGCAGTGCTGCCCAGATCAGACAAACCTTTACCTTATTCATGGTGTTCACAGAGCTTCCTCTCACACAAAAGGGAAGCAAAAGGCACTTGGCCTCACTTAAAGCAATCTGAAACCGTGCCAAGACAAACCCACACATGTGCTGACACCCTGCACTGCCAGCTCCGTGCAGCACCTTCGGCCTTTTACCAGTAATGGGAAATTCACTTTTTCACAGCTACAGCAGTAAACATTCTGACCTTCTGCCCTTCCTCCTCCTTCTTCTATGTAAAATATAACCTCCATTTATTAAGTACATTTGCCTCCATATGTACATACCGCTTCTGGAAACAAGATCTATTTATGCTATGCTGCTCCTCCTCACAATTTGTACATTAGAAATCTGGAGAAGACAGCCAGGATTCCATCAGGGAAGCTTTGTCTATGTCAAGGAAATAAATCAGATATTTTTTTAAAAAACAACTCAGAGGTCTATCAGATCTTCCTTTATTCCTTCAGCTGGACAGATGGGGTGGAAAAGTGTGCAGACCATTTTAATTACAGTTGTACTTAAAATTTATTTCCCTAGTTGCTATTCTGAGCTTGACAAAAGAAAAAATACCAGAGGAAACTGGTTATCTACACTGTGTTGAAGGCTAGTTCTGTGTCTTTGTAACAATCCTCTCTGACTTAAATCTTTAAATTTGAAAATATATCTAATGCAGCACTGCCTTTCTTTTCTCCTATTTAGATCATTGGTGAAAGAGAGTGTAGAAAAAAATCTCTTTTATAGCACATGTTTTTGATAATGCACTACCAGATTTCTCTCTTTAGGGAGAGTAGGTAAGAATGATACCTTCAAGTAGGTTACAAATGTCTTACTAAGACTTTTCCACAATGTGGTAAGTACTAGGTAACACAAATAGAATTCTTCTTGGATACAAAATAAATAACAGAATTCTTAGACTGCAATTCCTTTGTCCTCTCCATTCTTTTCAGAGACTACAATTTGTGCAGTATTTTGATGCACAATAGTCTCCAATTTTATTTTTATCCTAATTCCATAAGTAAAGGAACATATCTCTCTCTGGGGATATCTACAACTACCATCTAGTATCATAAAAAATTGTTCTATTAAGAGAAAAATAATGATAAAGTGGTTCCCTGATTTCACAAAATCAGTTTTATTACCCTTAAAGTAACAGGCTGAAGGAAACATAAATTTAAAAACGGAATAGAAAAACAGTTTTGTAATCTAAATGACCAGTTCGGGGTTTTGTTCATTTTTTGAAAACTAACTGGAATTTATAAAATGAGTGTGCTCCAGAGGTCCTGGGATATTTTATCATTGGGATATTTTTTCATTAGGATATTTTATTATTAGGAATCGCAGAAGAACTCAGGTATATGTTAATATTGTATTAGATACACAAGGATCTCATAAAATTAAAGTGGTTTTAGAACAATTAACTAGATAGCTAGCTTGCTATTACCAGAAATAAATGTCCTGTAGATATTTTCACTAAATATAATGGGAAGTGATATAACTGACCACACTCATCTCTTAAAAATATTAACTGCACTTTGAAGAAAGGCAAACAAACTGAAAATCAGCACTAAAAGAACAACACAACTCCAGCCTTCCTAAAAGAGACATTTGTCAGCTGTTGCCACTTTCCTTTGCTTAATTTAGCATGAATTGTTATTTCAGGATGTCATGATTGCTGTAGAGTGGTTTATTATTTAAATCACTATGGTATTTGAATGAAATACTCAAAATCAGAAGACCATATATTCACTGAGTGCATACATGGTGTCAGATGTTTGTGAATCACAAGTAAGCATCAGAGACTGACACTGACTTGTGAACAGATCCTGAATCCCTAAGTGAACTGCTATCTTCAGAACCCGAATTAAATTCTTACTCATCGAATTTCTTTAATATTGCGTGTAATCGCTCAGTAAAATATCTCCTCAAGGGTAAACTAAAATTGTGCTTCCAGGACAAGGGTGGGGGAAAAGGACTCTGACAGCCCCTTGAAATACAACCATAGGAGCTGGAACCTGCAGTCAACATGTCCTGTTGTTGTTGATTTATATGTACAAAATTTAACAGTAAAAAGCTTTGCATTCAAATTAACAGTTAAAAATACTCAAAGAAAGCTTGGAAATTATCTTGGCTTTGTACAGTGAAAGATTAAACATAGGAACTCGTGCTATTTTCAAAACAGTAATATATTCAATGGGGTTTTTTTTCCCTTCTGTTACATTGCTGAGGCAAGCTCATGTTCCATTTGTCTTCCCTGCAGCTGCATTATAAAAGTGTAACTGGCTCATCGTCCTTCCCCCAAGAAATTAACAACTTTTAATCACTATTTAAAGGATATATCCAATACTCCACATCTTAAGATTTCATACATATATATATATATGTATGTGTGTGTGTGTGTATAATATTGCTATTTATTCTCCAGAACATTTCTAGTTGACTTTTCATGAGCATGCAGTGTACCTAGAGCCATCTTGAAAGAACAAGACTTCCCTGGACCCCCGGAGCAAGGGTAACTCTGCAGCGCATTGTCACGGCAGAGCTGCTACCCTCTCTCATCTTCCCCTTTAAGTTTTTGGATGCCAAGACTGAGCAACCTCTCTGGACCCCACACACTCCACTCTGCACTTTCGTTTATGGGTTTCTCTGCTAAAAAGTGAGGGCGAAACGGGGCTGGACACCCCAGCAACGAGACCCTTCTACCTGTGACTGAGCCAAGGGGTTTGCTCAGTCCCACAGCTGCTGACTGGCTCTGTAAGTGACATGATGTGGCTGCCCCTGAGCCAGGCTTAGCACTTCTGGCACTTTTCTTGGAGTAGAAATCTTCTCTCTTGCATAACACCAACATTTTTTTTTTTTTTTACTTTAAGCTATTGTGTACTTTTGTCATGTCTAAAATCGACCCTCCCCTTCATACTAACCTTCAGGAGTATAACAAGGTCTCATTAACGGCTAGGACTATTTCTGTCTCATATTTATCCTAAATTCTGAACTGGGAGCACTTAAAGTCCGTATTTTGTGATTAGGCTTGAACATTTACATGTTCATGGAACAATGCCTTATGCTTTTCAAAATTATATATTTATTCAGATTTTGAAACATACTTGAGAAATAACATCACAAGATGTGAGAAATTACTAATATATTCAGACATTGGCTACCACCAGACATAAATAATATGCCAATGATTTTATATGAGAAGAAAAAATAAGCAACCTGATCTGATGTAACTTCTCACACAGATATGTGTACACATTTTTCAAAGATAGCTTATGTGAGATGAGTTATGCTGAATCTACAGTTATGTCAACTGAAATCAGCCTCAACCTCTAAAAATTAGATTATTAAATTCCAGTTTGCTGAAAAAATACTTTCTCAGAAACACCTCAGTCAATTCTCACCACTAGGGATGACTTAAGCATGGGATCTTTAAGTAATCATGAGATCTCTTGGGCTTTACTGCCAAGTCATCTCTTTCAGACAGGAAAAGTATTTACTGATTTCATATCTCTAAAAGAAAGAAAAATCAGTTAAATATCTAAATAAATTGAAAATTAAATGTGAGATTTAAATATAAAAAATATTTATGTCTTTTAGAACCCCTGAAAGCCTTCACTGCATATTAACTGATCAATTATCGTCAAATATTTTGCAGGTTAGAAAAGATATTTATTCCTTCATAAAATATGTTACTTTGTTTATACTCTGACTAGAATTTATTAAGACCTATCACTGTATTTTGAAATCTCTGGAATACTTGACTTAACTCTGTCCTTCTAACTTCTAAAATAGACTGAGGTACAAGAAAAAAAAGAGCTAGCTGCAATCTAACAATATATTGCATCCATAAATAATAAATATTAATATGTAAGCAATAAATATTTGTTTACAACAAGTAAATGTACTGATTTGTCTGTCCAATACTCCAATTTAGAAAAAGGAATTAACCAAACATATCAATAATAAAATAACACAGAATACTGAATTCAGAGTACAAAGATTATCACTAAAATGGAAATATCACTCTGCAAAACTGCTCATTATGCATGTGAATTATAATTGTTGCATTTCTATTGTAGCAGTCCTTCTCTAGTCCTCAAAGGCATCTGCACAGCAGGGCCAGCATGGTGTGCCATAGTGGAGCCCAGAATCTGCAATCTGTCCACCAGTGGTTTTGGTTCTCTGAGTCACCAGTGACAGAGAAGTTGTCCCTATAATTGCACCTGTTCAGTGTCCACATCTGCTCAAACAATGGATGTTCAAATGAATGCTCAAACAACTCCAAATTTGGCTTTGTATTCTATGTAGGAAGTATTTCCTGCCTCCAGCATTCCATACACAAATTCCAAAAAATGAAATGCTGACGATATGAAATGAAATTACGACTGATATTGTGCTCATTTACTGTAGTGTGGATGGCAATTCCTACATCACACATGACTTAAATACCAAAACAAGGCTAATTGCATTCACATTTGTAAACAAAAAGTATGTACTTTAATATTTCAACTGCTACTAGTTTTATTCAAACTTACATAAAATATATTTTATCTCTGGTGGGCTGCACTTTGGTTCTGCCTTTGCAGGACCTGAGCTAACTGAAATAAGCAGAAACACTATTTTATGTGCATACTGCTTTTCTGCTGAACAAAACAAAGCTTGATACATGCAAAAAATTACAGAAACTTCCTTTATCTCATCTAACTGCTGATGGAACAAAGCAGGTGTCTATACCTCAGACTGCTATTTAGATTTCTACTTCAGCGAAAGACCTAGATCTTAGTGGTCTAAAACAGATATTAGCAGAGGACCATCAGTGTCAAACCAGTGTCTCCAGATATGCCCCAAGACATCTGCATGGAGGGTTGGCCAGAAGGTAGGGAAAACACCCACAGGCATCTGGTACTCAGTGTCACTTCTCAGGCAACTGAACCAAGCCCCTGGTCAATACAGCCAATAAAATGTAAAGCACTATCCATCTCACCAAGTACAGGTGCCTACTTGAGGAAACTATTGCTTGTTAAACTCCACACCGAATGCACTGAACAGCTCTCCCGTGACTGCAAAAGTCCCTTGCAGACACAATCACTAAACAGCTCAGTTTACCAGAATTCCATCCCATTTGAAAAATATGTGTACATTTATGAAAGACAGTACCTATGGCAATATTAAAATGAAAACTTAGCTTGTTTCAGATTACAAATGATACACAGGAAAGAATGATTTCTAAGACATGAGCTCTTTCCACCAGCCTTATAAAATCCAGAAACAGTGCACTTCAAGTTAAATATCTCAGCACTAATGACAGAAGAACAAAGCTTCAGACAGAGAAACAAAGGAAATAATGTGGAAAGGACAATATAGTGAAAAAATGTTGTTTGGGTTTTTGGGGCTTGTTGGGTTTTTTTAGTTTGGTTTTTTTATATTTTTGTGGCAACTTCTAGTATTATGAGCTGTTTTAAATATAACCGTGAGCTTTTTCTTCCCTTCATCTTTTACACAGTGTATTCTCAGATCCGAAGGATACCTCATAATTTCAAGTGAACAACAAAAATTCCCATATATTTGTGTTTTATACCAACACTGGGAAAGGTTTTATTTTCACTTCATCATATAAAAAACTCCAAATCCTGAAACCATAAGACTAGAAACAAAATAACACAAACTTACGATTCTCAAGGTATGTTGCCTGCTTATACACTCCCTAATATAAATCCTTATATACCAATTCTTTTTGACATTAAATACTTTGTTCCAGAATTAGACACAGCTATTCTGTCTGCTATTTTATATATTTTTCATTTTATATTGTTTCATTTGGCTTTTGCAGCAGGATGGATTTTTCTTTTTTTCTACAACATGCTGACATCTCCTTACAGTTAGGGAAATTCTGGACTGTTGAATTATGAACAAAACCAAGTGCATTTTTATGTTTAGGATTTCAAAAACTGGGGAGTATCACTTCCATAACTTATAACATGTAAACTGCCATACATTAATACTTGAGCATTCGACTGCTTGTATGGGGCTAATTATTACATCAAATATTTTCTGAAGTAAACCCAAAAGGATAGGGTTATCCATGGATCACAGTGAGGAATCAAAATTTTGTCTCTTCCCATCATCATCTGTTCTAAATTCCTGCCTGCGAGTAAATTTGAATGTGGTTTTCAGCAAGCGAGTGCAGCAACCACTTTACCCTTGTTGTATGTGTTAAGAATTGACACAGAAATACACTGGCTTGAACTATTTACAGCGTGGACCAAGTCCAACATCTGCTTGTTTTCTCCATTCCCCATGATGGAAATTTCATTTCCGTCATTTTCAGTTTTACATTATTCCCAAAATTAAGGAGTTGTATTGAAGAAACTCTCTGAACAAATGGATTGTCTGTGGTTGACTGTACTCTGCTTCAAAGAATATTATCTTTATTTCTGAAAAACAAAACACAAACCTATCTGGCTGTTACCTAATGCCTACTTATCCAATTTCTTATGGAAAAGTAAAGTTCATGTTCAAAGAAATAAAGAAAATGAGGACCTGACAAGATGCATTAGAACTGTCCTCTATTCCACCAGAACAAAGGAGGAGTGCCATGAATGATGAGCACTTTAGTTTGCAAAGGATAAATCCATTGATCACTTGGAACATGATTTAGTAAGTTTTCAGAGCTTGATAATAATACAATGCAGAAATGTCACATCGTGTTACTGTCATGCAGTAAAAAGAAGCTGAGCATTTTTCTTAGACTATTATCTTTTAGTAAAAATCTACTTTTTTTACTTTTTTGAGCAGTAGAAACCAGGAGATTTTAAAGACAGCTATAATTACTTCTAAAGGGAATCTTCTGGAGGATCCTCTGAGCAGAGGATTTGCTATTTTTGCTAAAAAAATTATTATGAAGGAATCTAAGGCAAAAACCAATCAAAATTAAAGAGAAAAACAGATAAAGACTATGGAAGACTATGCAACAGCTATTCTGAAAATATTTTCAAAACAGTAATACAGAAAATTAATAAGCTAGAGTTTACAGCACTTATCTCAAAATGAATAGGCAAAAATACAATTTAAATTTTTAAGTGAAATTTCATAAAACTATTAATTTTCCTTCAAAATACTCCAATCACATAAACACTTCTTCCATTATTAATATCAATGTGTTTTTAAAGGCTAGAGATTTGTGCTTTGGTGGGGATATTTTATGGAAAATTTTGCAAATTTGTACTGATGTTTATGAACCAAACTTCCTCTACAGGTAGTGCAACAACCAGAAGGGAGGTTGTAGCAAGGTGGAGGTTGATCCTATCTCCCCTGCAAGAAGTGCCAGGACAAGAGGAAATGGCCTCAAGTTACACCAGGATATTGGATATTACAAAAAATTTTTTCAGCAAAAGGGTTGTCAAGCACTGGAACAGGTTGTACAGAAAAATGATTGAGTCACCATCCCTGGAAATTATTTAAAAGACAGTAGATGTGGCAGCTGGGGACACAAGTTGGTGGAGAACTTGGTAGTGATGAGGTAACAGTTGGTCTCGATGAGCTCAGGAGTCTTTTCCAGGCTAAATGGTTCTGTGTTTCTGTGATTCTGCATAGGAAGCCCAACCTGAATTCCACTGTACCTCAGTCACTAACAGCCCTTCTTTCTTCATGCAGAACCAAGATCCCCACTAATTTCTATTCATGTCATCTGATGAGGTTAATCACCTATGCTTTCACTAATATATAGTTTAGAATCTTCTACCTTCCTTTCAGTAGGGTCTGCAAGCAAATCAGTGCTGACCAGTGAGGGACAGGGCTTGTTCCACCTGGAGCAGAGGCTGCTTCTGGGGAAGCAAACAGCAATCCCCCAGTACCTAGAGGCAGATTACTGGGAACATGCTTCCATCATAGACCAGAAAGGTCTATGATGGCTTATGGATTGCAAGACCAACTGGCTCCTCACAGCAAGAGGAGCTGTGAGGAGTGAGGAGCAGTGAGACAGTGAGGAGCAAAAGGCATAAGTTGAGAAAGGAGAGGTTCAGAATGGATGTAGGGAGAAACTTTTTCCTCAAGACTGCCAGGGACTGCCAGAGATTGCCCAGAAAGATTTTATGTGTATGTTTGAAGGTGCTCCAGACCAACTGGATAAAGCCTTTAATAGTCTGGTCTGATGTCAAGGCTGATCGTGCTTTAAGCAGAGGTTGGACTAGGTGAAAATCTGAGGTTCTGCTCAATACAATTTATCTGATGATTTTAAGTGGTGAGTTTCATTGTGACATGCTTAACATACATATTTATGAATCCATACAGCTGAAGAAAACAACCATCTTGTAAAAAAAGTCAGTAAAGTCTTACCTAGGATATGTGTTTCTGAAAAGGATATTTCTGATGTAAATTTGGACTTGTAAGCCCAGAAATAGTTGAGCCACCATTATGTGTTTTTGCAACACATTATTACATGGCCACAGAATACACAGAAAAAATACACAGAAAAAAAAAAAAAACAAAAGAAAAAAAATCCCACCAGTTTTGGCTTTTTTGTTTATAGACATGCAGAGAATGAAAATCTCCTAAACAGTGATTTTTGGTTTTTTTTATTTTAGAAAGGTCTATGATGGCTTATAGATTACAAGACCAACTGGCTCCTTATAGAACATAAGTCATACAAGGAACTGTTCTCATCTATTTTGAATTAAAAAATTTCTTAAAATTAACAAAAAAGGAAAACAAAAAAAAAGAAAAAAACCCCAACACTTCAATTTTCACATATTGCAGATCACCCATAGAATTCTAAGAGCCTGACAGTATCATTGGTCTAGACACTTGAGTTGCTCAGTGGATTACAACATATTCAGGACTTAGAGATTCTCTTGTAGCAAATCCTCTTTCTTGATGCAAGGATGAGAGATTAGCCCATTAATTACAACCTTAAAAATAATGTCATCCTGAACCTCTTCTCTTGCAAATATCTATAATTATACATTGCAAACTTTAATCAGGTAAGTATTCTGAAAGCTCCTGAATGATGAAAGCTAATTGGAAGCCCCATGCAAGACCAAAATATGCAGTATAAAAAAAACATTCTGTAGAGGAACTGGTGTTTTCAGCAAGCAGACATAAGAACTCACGAGTAAAAGACATTAAGAAAAATAAAAGCAGTGAGCAAAGTTTAATAGGTCGGACTCTTCACTGCTTTGTGCCATGTAAAAATTGGAAGCATATTTGGAAAAATACACTGATTTGGCAGCGCTTTGCATCTACTTTGCATTCATGTCACACAGGTATAACTAATTAAACAGAGAGCAACTGAACAGGCTCTAGCAGCAGTCAGTTTTTCGCTTCACAATGTATCTAGACAAGGTGCAAGAGGACTAACTTCCTAGAGAGCAATGCTAACAGAACTCTAGAAGTTTGAAAGACTTTAATTTTTTAAATTTTAATAACGTCTTGAAAGACTAGCATTAAATTGACATAACAAAGATTTAATAGTCCAAGTAGAATTCAACTGCTTAATATATAAACTAATTCAGAAATGTTTTAGTTTCTTAAACTGAATTTATATTGTGGTGGAACAGTTTAGTTTTCAAAGTGGCTTCCAAAGTTGTTATAAGCACCTCCAAACCCAAAACTTGTACATCCAAAATTTTAGAGCAAATATCCACATAGGAAATTACACACAATTTTGTTTCACTCTGGCCAAGATGATTCTCTCTGTTTACAGATGGTCAGAAGATACATTGGTGAGTAATTTCAGTGGGACCACAAATAAGCAAAGAATTTGAAATCCAGTATATTATGGGAGCCATTTTAAGTGCCACTTATTTTTTCAGCCATGGCATCTTTAAGGAGTACAGTTGCACTATAGATATAGTTTAACTATATCTACCCTTGCATACTCTTCCCTCACAAATCAAAAACTCCTACTATCATTTGTCATTTGTCCTTGCTTCTCTTGAACTGTTTAATCTTCCATAAGGATAATTTTACATTTTCCAAATTATCAATTCCTATTTTTAATCTCATTTCAGTGAAGTGTTTGAAGAGTTAGGTGTGATTTGTAAAAAAATTGTCCACACAAAGCTTGAATAATACCTAAATCTGCTTTAGTGAGTGGAATTATAGAAGGTAATAAATGTTATACGCATCCATATACAAAAGCATATATACTGAAAAGAGTCATGTACAAAAGCATTTACAATGACAAAAGTCACTCCCCTGTAGGCTCTTTTTCCTGCTATCTGGCTTCCTAGACATGCAACTAAATTTCCCCTAGACAAGGGTGCTTCTACTGCTCCTAAACACTCTGACTGTGGCTTTTTTAAGACTGATACCGATCAGGGACGATAAAGCAGACTCTGCTTCCCTCTCACCACTGACAATGACAGGGAAAATTGGAACTGCCTATATGAAGAGAGGCTGACCAGCCAGTATGGCAGATCCCTTATTTTAACTAATTACATTCATATGCCACCTGCTCCAGGAGTTAATTTTACTTCTTTTACTCCTGCTATCAAAAAAATTGTCATAAATTCCTAGCTAGAATTTTTTATCTAAAATGAATAAAATGAAGATGCTGTAGGCCCATATTTTGCATGCCTGAATGCATAAAAATACAGCAAAAGAGAAACTTGCAATTATTGTCATGTCCTGCCCATGCAGTCATACCTCTCAGGACATTTTAACAGGCTGTTTCCAATGCTCTAAACAAGAAACTTAACTAAAACCTCAGTTTGAATTGAATATCAAAGGATTTAATCAATCTTACATGCTTCAGCATAGTACAAAATCTCTATATAAGTTTAAATCTGATGCCATCTGGTAAATTGCAAAAAGGAATTACAAGACCAAGAAGCACATCTGACTTGAAAGATATAAAATGTTCCCTTTCAATATACCCCTAAAAGTATATCTATACCAGAAACATGAGAGATGCACAGAAAAGCTAATGCCAGCAAGAAAAGCTGATTAATGACAGAATTCATTAATTACTCCATAAAGAAAGCACTGTACTGTCAAATGACTGTTTTGCCAGACTACGATAGATGACCCTTGAAAATGGACAATTTTTCCTGGGGTTATATAAGGAAGAGATCATCAGAACATGATCCTGTTGTTACCCTTTACGGAGGGAAGGAGGGGAGGAGGGAAGGAGGGAATGCTTAGATCATCTATTAGCTACCAAATTTTATGGAGTTAGCTGAGCATCATTTCCATTATGATCCCTCTGTTTAATTCACACACAGTAATATAGTCTTTCATACTAAGATAAGCAAATAAACTGCAGAGACTTTTGTCCTTGATCGTGTCTCAAAGAAGCATCTCTGATGCTCCAAAATAAATTAAAACAAGCTTTCTGACATTTTAGGTTTTAGGATGGGTAATTTATATTTGCAATTATGATCAAAGACTCCATTTCCTTTCCTGTGAAGAGCAGACAATTGCTCTCCTACGACTCAAGCTCATTAACACTTCCTCAGAACTCAGAGCCAGACTGCGGAAATGATGCATAGATAATAGTGCAGCTCAACAGGAAAGTGCTCCTCTGAAGGGTGTATATGGCTTATTGGTAAGACTTCCAAGCATCTCACACTTTGTTCCAAACAAGAGAAGTGTCAATTTTCACATTTTCTCTGGACAGCACTTGAGCAGACAGAGGTTATATAAGAATGCATTGATAAAGACTGGTGTAAGAGAAAAGCTGAGATGAGACCAAGTCTAAGCAAACTGCACAAAATAACATTGACAGGTGGTTACACTCCACTTCACCCTCTCATCAGGCAAGCACACAATGGAACTTTTCACTGATTTTCAGATTCTCAAGGCCAGGAAACAGGCAATTAATTTAACCTAATGCAGTTTTACCTTCAATGCTTCCTAACATCTCCTTAGAATATAAGCTGTGCCAATTAGTGTACTTGAAACACTGAATGAGAAGTAAACACTCAAATAGTCAAGAACTTAAGTGATCATAAAGAAATGCATAAAAAGACATCTGATTTACAACATCTGTTTTATCAATCCTCTCCTTTTAAAAATTTATTTTCATTCCTTTTTCAATCTCTGATATTCCTCTTTTTAAGAGGCAATCACCTGCAGCCAAAGGTTGTGCAGGCCTTGGCAGTTTTCTAGACAAGGCTGGATAAAGCCATGAATAACCTGGTCTGACCTGAGAACTGATCCTGATCTAAGCAGGAGGGTGGACAGCAAAACTTCTTGAAGTGCCTTCCAACCTGATGCATTCACATACAGAACTTTATAAGAGATATTGTTTCTGCCTTTACTGAGAAAAAGTCATAAAATCAAATATTCATTGCTGCTGTGTGGGTCAGGCAGCTATTCATTGAATCAAGTTTATCATATAAAGTGTGATTATGAAGAAGGCAGTGCTTTAATCACACTTTCAAAGAAATCATTATTCAGTTATAGCACAAGTGAAAGTGTTTATCACTAGAGGAAAAGTGATAGCAGGGTTCAAAACAAATTATCTATTTACTGAATGGAAGATATTAATAACAAAGAAGTGTTAATCACTGAAGGAGTCTTTTTAAAAATGGACTTTTTTTCATGGTGCAGAATCAAGGCTACTGCCACACAGGACTGCATGCAAATGTCAGCAGGATCTTAGGAGTAAGAGTCACAGCGGCCCACAGGAAAAGATAAAGCCGCTTAAAGAAGGCACCAGATCAAGTTAGGTTTTCCTAAAATCCTACACTCAAATACCTAATTCTAGGCTTTAGGAAGCAGGAACACTTTGCCATAAGCAGCAGAAAAACAAGAGTAATATATATTAGGTCTAAATAAACATAGCAGCGTTTGAGATAGCATGACAAGGGGCTAACAGATTTACGCTTGCGCTGCCTGTGCGATGAGCATGAGACAGCTTTAGCTCAGATGTACAGAGCCACATCATTATCCCAGTATGTCCCAGCAGGGAAAGAGGTCAAACTTTCTCAGGCTTAGAGCAGCACTTAAGATGAATACTTGGCTTCATGTCTGGAGGTGTCTTATCTCTGGACAGCTCAGGAAATGAGACAGCACAGCTGGTATCTATTTGTACATGCTCCTGTAGCTATGTCCTTTGTGCTCTAGTGATTAGGAATATATTGGTCCTACAACACAGGGAAATTCCAGGGGTTTGGTCGTCACGCAATAATTGCAGGCAAGTTATTGGTAAATCTCAGGTACCTTTTTAAGAAGTGGCTAGCAATATCTATGACCAAGTACTTATATCTCTACATACTTAGAAAAACATTAAGTAAAAACTCCTGTATGTGACTGTAAGCAAACAACTTTGTGAGACTGTCTTCTAAATGTTCGTGCAAAGGTCCCTTGCAACCTGTATCACCCTGCCGTACTATGAAGAGAGGTGAGGTATGCAGCTCTCCCCACACAAGGCAAGACAATTTCCTTAATAGTCCTGAGAGCTGTATCCATCCACAGATACTCAAACTGACACACCAAATGTTTTCTCTTGACCAAAGGCACATTTTGCTGTGATTTTTGAGGTCCCTGCTGTGTCACAGAGCAGTACAACCTAAATACTTTCCCTTCTTTACAGAGAGACTAATTTTTCATGGACACTGTCAGAACTACTTAAAAATTTAGTATTAAAATCTCTTTCAAAAGAGGTTCCTGAGATTTGGATGTAAAATAGAAAAAAATAGCAGATGAAAAGAAACTGACTCCAGAATACTAGGTGGGATCATCCTCCGGGAACATGTTCTGTTTAATGAAGATGACATAGTGAATTTCTATGCTCCTATTGTCAAGTCAAAAATAGGCAGTGTGCTGATGTACTTCAGAATGTACTGACATGACAGCCAAAACATAACATACTATAACAGCCGTTACATCCCTCTGGAACATAATTACCAGGCAAAATTTATAGCAAACCCCATCATCTGAGCCAGAACTTCAGTGTCAGAAGATGTAATGAGACAACCAGGACCCTTCAATTCCTCTTAACATGCAGAACTTGAATCAAATACAATACTGAGGTTAGAGCTCTCCATTCCTACCAGAACAACAAACCCCCCCCTCTGTAGTCCTCTCCAACCTCTGATGTGCTATGCTTCCTTCTCATTAGCCCCATCCTTGCACAACTCCCATTACGTTCTTCATCAGCTCTTCTTGGCAGCAGTGAAACCACATCTAACCACCATTTTATACCTGTATTCTGTAACTTATTTTGAGCACTTAACCAAAGCATCTAATTTCTTTAACTGCTATGAATCCAATTTCTTTATGTATTCAGTTAGAAATCAGAGGTATGGGTCTGCTTTATCACTACTAAAATTACATTCGAGTGGCTTCATCCTCTCTCCCAGAGGCAAACATGCATCTTGCCTTATTCTAATTCTTTTTTAGTCAGCTACACATACATTGCTTTTAAAGCTTTCACAACACTGACTAATTGTTAAGGAAAATAACCAGAGAGTGCAGACCACAAAGTGCAGAAGCAGCTAATTATAGCGTTATATCTGACAAAACAGGATGTGTTCATTTGTGAGCTGACCTGTACAGATTTCCTCTGTGAGCTGCCCACAACACTTCTTGCATACAACCACATAACAGGTGGGCAGAGGCAAAGAGTGAAGATATTCTCTTCATAAATCAGTGAAGCTGAGTCATTATCAAGTATTTACTATTTAGCAGAAAGCAGACAGCTGTCTTACACCTTTGTTTACACCTTTGAGAAAGCAAAGTGAAAGCATCAGCAGAGGTGATATAACCTAGGACAGCAAATGTAGCATTGGTAGCACAAAGGTGCTGGACTCAACTCATTTATTACGTGCATGAATTCACAACAACTAAAAGCAAGTACCTTTAGATAGAACCACAGAATGGCTTGGGTTAGAAGGGACCTTTAAAGGTCATCTCATCCAAACCTCTCTGCAAAGATCAGGGACAGCTTGAACTAGATCACATTTCTCAGTGCCCTATCCAACCTGACCCTGAATGGATCCAGAGCTGGGGTCCTTCTCTGGGCAATCTGTTCCAGTGTTTCCCTTGTAAATGCTTACTTCCTTGTATCTAGTCTAAATCCACGCTCTTTTGGTTTAAAAGAGGGTAGATTTAGTTTAAATCAATTACCCCTTCGTTTAAAACCCTTTTTTAGCTTAAAACCATTACCCCTTGTCCTGTCACAACAGGCCCTATTAAAAAGTTTGTCCTATATTCCTTATGGCCCCTCCCCCCCGAAGTACAGAAAGGCCACCTTATAAGAGTCATATAAGAGCTCTCTCTTCTCCAGGCTAAGCAACCCCAACTCTCTCAGCCTGTTTTCACAGGAATGTTCTATCTCTCTGATAATTTTTGTGGCCCTCCTCTGGACTTGCTCCAACAGGTCCATGTCCTTTCTGTGCTGAGGACCCCAGAGCAGGATGCAGTACCCAAGGCAGGCTCTCACTGCTGTGATGTGACTTAGGATGGGGTTGACTTTCTGGGCTGTGAGTGTACGTGCCCATCCAGGCAGTGAGTCATTGACCAGCACACCACTCTTTGGCTGCAACCATCCGCACATTTATCTACCAAACAATGCACGGTGAAATAGGTCTAAACAAAATGGGTTCCTAACTCTATACCCCTGATTTGCTGCTTATTTTTATTCATAGGCTGCCTTTGTTTGTTTTATTTGCTTTGCTTTGTTGGTTTTTTTGGGTTTTTTTGAAAGATGTGTCTTTGTTCCCTTGTTTGACATGCTTCACTGTAAGTAAGGAGCATCCACTTTTCACCTACAGCAGGGCTCCAGGTCTCTTCAGTTCAAACAATCTGTCACAGGTTATTGTATTAAAGTCATGAGATGCCTGGCAAGAAAATAAAGGTCACACTTCACCATGAAAAATTTATACGAACCATACCTGCAGCACAATCCTTGCACTGAATATGCATCCTAGCACTGGGACATGGCTTCCCCTCACAGGGTGCGGTGTAATCATTACAGGCCACCCCTCTCAGGATACTTGTTTATAACAAATAAGAAACCATCTCAGAATGGATATATAAAGGGACTTCTCACAGACACCATCACAGATAGTTACCATTGCCTAAAGTAAACCAAAGGTCCGGAGCACAGTCCCTGGACTGCACTTGTTCGCCCTGTGAGGCTGCTTAAACAGTTTTTGGAGTAGGTTTGACCTGGGTCACCCTCAAACCATTCCGAGGCAAAGCAGGGGACCAGTCTCTGTACATACTGCAAACTCCACCACTGCATTTCAGAGGGTAAAGGATTTTCAATGGCAGGGACAGAAGCTCCTCTGTGGATGAGCTCTGCTGCACAACACAGGTATAGGCACAGTTAATTACAGCATAGCATGAGATAACTGTCCTAGACCAATTTTTTTCTCACTTAAAACATTTCAGACTCATCTTGGCAGCTGATGGAATCTCAGTTCACAGATCACTGAAGGCTACTGAAGGATGGGATCTAAAACTCTGAGACTAGAATGTGACATATCCCTTTATCCATTTGGGAGCTCTGAAGTGCCATCTTACAGTAAATACACTGAACACTGAAGGTCTGATTTCAATAATCAGCCTAGCTGAGGTTTTTGCTTTAATCTTTATGCCATACTGCAAGAAAAATTTGATAGCTTTGTGTTCACTCCATTATTTTTTCTATATACAGTAAATGAACTGGGTCAAATATCCAAAATTAAAAAGAAAATATATTATAACCAGTGCTTTGGAGTGGGAAAAAAAAACAAACAGAAAGTTGTTACATAATTAAACATCCTTTACTTGGGAAGGAAAGAAAGTGTAAATGAAAGTTACACTTGTCACCTAAAGTCCTACATATTCAATTTTTAAGTGCTTGACTTTGCAGCTTGAAATATTCTTTCAATATGCTCTTCTTTTTTTAATTTCAAAAATAAACAAAAATCCTAGTGGCATGACCAATTCTGTTGGAAACAAAGCATTTCATAACTAATTTCTGACTGATAGTACTCCTTCAAATGCTAAAAAAAATCATAAAAAAAAGTTTGATTTTAGGAAAATTCTGACTATAAAAATGAACAGTTTAGCTAAAAGGACAGAAAACAGTCCTTTACAAAATGAAAAAATGAAAGAAGCCACATGGTAAAAATAAATGGAAGAGATGAAGAGAAGAAACAGACCATGAAGACCAGCAACACAGGCAGAAAGCAGGTACAAAAGCAAAGGCCAGAAAAACCTCGAGGGAATTTGAGAAAGAGAACTTCAATCTCGACTCAAGGGATGCTGGCAGAGCCTACATATATATTAGTAAGGGACCACTGCCTACAGAAGTAGGAGCTACTAGTATAATGTATGTTTCCCTTGTTCTCACTCTTCCTTTGGTATCTGTTGCTGATGGAAACACAACTTTTTGCTCTGTGTACCTTGGTCTGGCTCAAAATCATCCTTCCTATGTGCATATAATCCCCCTGTACACAGGCTAAAAACCAAAAAAGGAGTATTTTATATAGAATGGATGACTATGTCCTATTCTGAAATCATAAACAAAGCAGCCAGACATTGTCTTAGCCAATTTTTCAGGGAAGTAATTACTAATACCTTGAGAAGTATGAAAAACATTACACAGAATTGTCACTCCCACAAGCACGCATACGACAGATAAGTAGAAAACAAGTTTCCTACTTTTAAAATGAAAACTATTGCTTGAAAAATAATTTTCATGCTTCCAACCGCCATGATTTTCTGAGTTACTTCACTCTACTTTCCCCCACCTTATGTGTGTTTGTGCAGATACACATAGATAAAATTAAATACTTAAAATGCTTGTTTAAAATTATTCTCAAAAGTTAGATAAAAGCCTACAAACACATAATTGGGATTTCTAGCAAGGTCACACGATGCCCACTCTTGATGGAGTAAGAGACTCAACAGCAAAGAAGCAAGTGTTGCTGCACTTTTCAAGCTGACTGCTGGGAGACTCTTAAGGGTTTTTGAGTTTGTCTCAGCAGAGGCTGGGCTCTATTCTGAAAAACAAATTCTGCCATCCTGTTCGTAGCAGATAGAAAAATTTTCTATTCTCAAGAAATAAAGTCAAAATACTACTTTTTTGCCACTCAGAAAGATTTTTCTGTTTTCATTTTCAATCCATTTTTTTTTTTTCAACTGGAGGATCATTCAGTGAATGAGAGACGGCGTGCTCAGAATACTCATCAAAGGGCTCTGCTCTGTTTTCGGCTGCATTCTTGGCTGGAACAGCTGTTCCAAGCACATGGTACCTTTCTACCTCTAAACACATGAGCATTTTTTGCTTTATAACACATCAGTTATCATGGTTGTTACTAGAGTCAGCAGGGAAATTGACTTCCATGGACAAAAACAGACATTCTAAGCAGATGGACTGACTTCCCGTAAAAATGACACCTCTCCATTAAACTGACACAGAAAGCCAAAATGAATAATGTCAGCAGCATGCTTAACTTTTTAATGACTAGAGGCAGAAGAGATTAATCTGAGCTTCAGACAGCAAGAGTGACCAGAGCTTCATGTGGAATTAAGTCAGTTACCAAATGGCTGCTGTCCCCAAGGGTAAAAGCTCCTCTTGTAATGCCTTGTATGACAGGCTTACCTTGCAGGCTCTGTTTCATGTCCAATACTTAATTTTTGCCTGTTTAATAAATTATCAAGCTTCATTACAATAACTTACAATTCTAATAAGTAATTCTAGCACCTGGACAGATGACCATGTACATTTCTTTGAGTATGCATGAAGCTAAATAAGGGAAACACACAGGTTCCTGCTCTGATCTGAAATGGGCAGATTTTAGTTCTAATAGCACAGTACAGGTAGGACAATCAGATCAAAGTTTAATTCAAGGAACCTGTGGCTACTGGAGTGAACATCCTCGTCTCCAACATTATCTATCTAGTTTATAATATCCTATATTAGCCTTTATTCATAGCTGTTACATTAAATGGCATTTTCTCACTGCTGTTGCAGAACAAAAAAAAGCTCTGTTTCCTTCCAGAATAGCCATTGTACACAATTTTGACGCTGGGTTTGCTTGAGCTAAACAACCAAGAGGAAGGACACCTGCAGGTGGAAGTGACTGCCAGAATGTCATGCAGAGAAATGACATTCAAAAGGCAACTTGTCAACAGCTCTAGATGGCAGACAAGCACGATACTTTAGGGCATCGACAACACTGCCTATCTCCTATGAAGGCATCACTGCCAGAACATTACCTAATATTAAAACAAGAAAAATCACCTCAGATGGGTGATAAACTAGAAAATATCTGAATCTAATCCACAGTTTTCATGATTATGAAGAACCAAACCAATATAAAATTCTCAATTCTCTAGGGGGATGAAAAAAAGCATGTGTGAATAGTCTCACAATTCAATAATTACTTGTTTAATTTAATTTTTCAATATTTAAAAACCAAAAAAATCACCTACTTTCTGAAAGTAGAAGAAAAGCTCTGCCTAGTTCCCAAGTGTTTGTCTTTTTCCCCAGTGTGTGTTTGTATGTCTGTAAAACAGTAAATCTTAGACTAATAACTTGCTTTGCACTGAGAATCTACTAACAGTTACAATATCACACTGATGCTAAGATGATGAACACACACTGGGCAAGGTACCTCGGCAAACCTGAGTGTTGTATGTATCATATTAGTACTGAAATTACAGAGAGAGGCTTAAGTAACAAGTTCACATGATAAAGGGCAAAACATAAAATGCCTATGTTCAGCTGGAGAAAAAATTGAAGATATAGTACAAGTTTGGGTTTTTTAAAGGATATTGCTTATGATTAAACAAACATCCTTTCCCTTTCAAGAGGGAAAGATTTTCAATTGACCCATCTCTAATAATGCACACATTTAAAATAAAATCATCAAACCTTGCATGACTGGAAAATGCCAGCTTTCACCTTACAAATGTAACATTTACAGATACATATTTATTGATGTTTTATTTTTTTGCCTGATACCAGTTTGTGTTTTGGGAGAGCTAGTAGGGACAACTAGGATAAAGCAGCAACTGCTTCACTCCTGCTTGGCGGTTCCTATGCTCTTATGAAACTATCATCTGTGATTATCAGTCTGTTTATAATCTACTGAGGGTAGGATGTGATTTGCAATATTAAATGGGATCAGTGCAATCATGTAGCTCAATTCCCATGTGTCCTTTTGAAAATCTGCTCATTTTTGTACTTAAACTCCTCTTCCCCTACAGAACAGAGCATTGATTCCTCTTCTTCAGCGAGATGAATCCCTTCCCAAGTGATTTCACATGTCAGTCTATTCTAATCACTTCCAGCTGCCTCTGCTCATCCAAGCACAGCGCGGGCATGCGAAAGGGCTATGAGTCGCCTTCCTTAGGAATTCCACTGGATAGGAAACAGATTACTTTGATGACTCTTAGAAGAGGACAAGGATAAGATATTTCCAATATATTAACCTCCTGTTGACAGAAATAATACCAAAAACATAAATGCTGGTTTTATTGTATGACCTTCTTTATGCTGGGTGCTTTCCAAACGCTCTTTTCTTTGACTGATTTAGTGCTGTCAAGAGGAAAGCCTGTGTTGTTTCCCAGTGTTGAACAAGGTCAGGATTCAGATAAAAACATGGGAAAAAATAATCCCTTGGACTACATGGGAGCATGCAGACCCTGGTGTTGTGTCTGTGTGTGTGCACACAATTTCCTCGTATGCAATATTTAATTTGATTTTTATGAAGGTTTTTGCCAGACGTACATGCCTAGAGGACACACAAATACATATCCATATTTTTTGCACACATACACATGTGTGTTGCACATAAACACATATACATAAACACACATAAACACTGACCTCAGTCACGCGACATTTGTGAATGTTCCTTATTTTGATATTTACTACCTGCAAGTTACATTCACATATTCTATTGCAACAGTAATTGGAAAGAACATAAATTGATATCTAAAATTAGTAGCTGTATCTACAGCCTCTCTCTTTCATACGTAGACCTATATATAGATTATTTAATTTAATACAGACATGCAAATTTCTGTGTCTTTTTCTTGATTTGAAGAATTACTAAAAAAGGTTAATCAGAGTAACAATGCCACTTTTTATACTATGGTCAGTTTTTTCTTTCACTGAAGTATTGTGACATAAGATTTTTTTCCAGAAAGTTAGAAAAATGTGCCTTAAAACCTTCTCTAGATTTTTACATTTAAATTTCACTCATAATTTCAATTTCTGAGAATTAACTATAAAACAGCTGTTTTCAGGATTGCATCGTACCAGTTTATTAGGAATGTTGCTGATTCTGCTTTCTTCTATGATTTAACATCTAAGCTTTTCTTTTCCTTTAGTCTCCCTAAGGGAAAAATAAAAGTATATTATGGAAGATGGGTTTGCTGCCTCCATGAAGATTATATGTTTATTTATTCTTTAGTTCTTTTTCACTAGCACACAAAACACACTTTGAATGTATATATACTCTGTACACTTTGCCACGTGTTATGTAAAATTATACATTATATAATATAATATAATATGATGGTTATATTGCATGTATGTACATGGGTTTGTATATATATATATATACATACATACATGCACACACAGTAGCAGTACACTGCACATAACTTTTTGTCTTCGTGGTTTTTCCTTAGACAAGAAGAGAACCTCACTACAGTGTTTTCCCAACACTTTGTAAATGCACAAGTAGTTTGGGCACAGGCAGACAAGGAATGAGAACACAGCAGGGAAACTTCATCTTGGATGAGCACAGGTTTTGAATACCACAGGAAAAAGAGATCCTCCTTTGATGTAATGGATTCAGTTCCAAGAAAATTGTGGAGTGATGCCAACTGAAGATCCAAGACATTAACATTGCTAGAAAGGAAAATGCTTTAGCTCTGATATTCTTTAACTGAAATCATCAATTAAGTAGAGATTAAATTTAACTACTACCAAAAATTAGGTCAAGAGCCCTAATTCAGTTTAAGACTGGTTTTCTACATTTATCTGTTTATATGGTAGCTTGTACCCTAACTTTAAATATTTTGTGTCCCAACTTCTTATTTCCTAAAAGCAAAAGAACAGTAAAACCCACCTGCACAGCTATCATTTGAGAATTACATAAACTTAGATATTCACCTTAGAAACTCCCAGCCTGGAAAGCAGTGACTTTATATCAAGCCATCTAAATATGGCGAAGTCCATAACAGATTTTGCAAACATTACTACTGAAGGCCATGCCATAATCTCCCATTTTAGGAGCAATACCCAGGCACCATGACTCTTGGTTATAACAGTATTGGCATATGAATCTGCACGCCTAATCTGTATTGAAGGCAAGTAAGGAGCCAGAAAGTATTCAGTCCTCCATTTAAACCCATGAAGGGCTTGAGCCAGTACGCCTTTCAGAGAAAAGTTGGAAAATACAGTGCAAATTGCAGTGGCATTTTGTGCTTTCTTATATAAGACCACAAGACAAGAAAAAAAAAAAATCTGTAGTCTCCAGTTTTATGTAATAACTGCTGGTTAAAACACTTGCACACTTGATACGGGTGACCCAGATTCAATTCTGTTGTCTGTACAAGCAGATTCAAACCCACACTTGCAGAAACTCTCTAACCACAAAGCTGAGTGACTGTTTGGGGTTACATAGCCCAGAGTTTGTCTCTTGTAGAGAAAAAAAACTTCAGGAGTCAGAGTCCAATCACAACATGGCTCC
This sequence comes from Oriolus oriolus, assembly GCA_013400235.1. Taxonomy (NCBI): domain Eukaryota; kingdom Metazoa; phylum Chordata; class Aves; order Passeriformes; family Corvidae; genus Oriolus; species Oriolus oriolus. Next base: position 858,580 of record VXBT01003521.1, on the reverse strand, counting down.
ACTGATACTCAGCTAAAAAGGAGTGCATGAGCTTGTCACATTGTCCTGTTATTCATGTCATAGTCATATATAAATCTTAAATGAACAGCCCAAGACCACACCTCCAGGCTATGGTGAGTGTTTCCTTAAGTGCTGCTGCAGCAAGCTGTGGCGCAGTAGATAGTGTTACAACCTTTCTTCATCCTCTCATATTGATTGTAACATCAGAGTAATATTAATGAGGGAAATACTTACAACTTATATATGTAAACACATGTAAAAACACAGATTATACACATCTGACCTGTTCATCCTAATTATCAGTTTTTGTGCACATTACAATATCGTCATATACTAATCTATACTTACAACAATATTGTGATGAATAAATTGTAAATAACTCAACACTGACAGCAAATAATTAGGGGATCCAAAGAACCAATGATTTGCTCTTGCCCTGTTAAGCATGCAGCAATTTCTTTGAAGAAATACTCATTTTCAAAATAAAAATTCTAGCAGGCCAGTCATGTAATATCTTTATTAGGCATCTGATCTAGATATAGAAGTTCACCTAAGTGTTTAAGTCCTACCCATCCCAATTTATAGTGCTCAAATCCAAATTCACATTCATGAAAACTCAGCAACCATGGAACTCTAGAAGAATCTGATTGTTAATGTAGTCTCTGGAGAGATAAGCTTTTAAATCCCCCAAGTGGGACAAAGTATAAGCTGGACATTGGTATTCTCCAAACCTGGGCATATGTTGTAAAGGACAGGCCAGCATGATTTACTATACCAGGAAGAGAGAATATTGAGGGGGAAGGAGGAGGAAAAAGAATAAAAAAAAAAAATGAAGATTTCCTGCCAATTGCAGATTTCCTTCCTCTGTGCCTTTAGACAATATACACACACAGAAAAAGAGTAACCAGCCTGCTGTAAGGGTTGAAAGCCAAGGCACACATTTTCTTGAAGTATCTCTTCATTTGGCAAGACATTTGTGCTGGTTGGTGTTTAGCTAAGATCCAAACTCTGTTCTGTCAAATAGGTTGTGGTCTTTTTTTTTTTTTATTTAAAAAAAAGCCAGTAAATTTTCTGTCTTGGTCATTTGTTGTCCTTCAGCGGGAGTTCTCTGTTTGCAGTAACATTTGGTAAATTTTTATTAAGCACATTCACTAATGGATCCAAACTGTGGTACAAATGCAAAAGCAGAAGTGATTTCTAAGTGGGTGTTATTATGGTTAAGCAACTCTAAATTGGTTTCATCTTCATTGCATCCATAGGTAATGAAAAAGAGCTACACCTTATGCAAGTTAACATAAAACCTCAGAATGAGTTGATACACCCTGCAGCTATTTACTTTCCTCTCTTTACCAACTGATATGCAGGTTTTGCCACTTTGATCTCTTTTCTGATGATGGACAATTAGGATGAGTAACTCCCTGCTAGCAACAGCTAAACTCAAGCATGAATTTACTGAAAGGGCAGCAGAGTGGAGTCTAGCTATCCATTGGGTGTTATATTATGGTATGGTCTCTATGTTATGCATTCTTCTGGAATGGGACTAAGTCCCAAATATTCTCCTTTGATCCTAAAAAATTAACTGTGGCTTCCCAGTTTTGAAAGCCAAGAGTATCACTAACTCAAAAGCTCTGTTTTATCCAGTGCCTCTTCTTGCTCATCAAAGAAAGGAGAGAGTGACTGCTTGGGATAATCTTTCACTTGCAATAAATCTAAATCAAGAAAAAACAACTTTAAATTGAACTCTGAAGCATCATTTTTGTTAAAACACAGCTTCTTCTTCTGCATGTCACATTAGATATACTGTTACATTCACCCTAAGAGATTTTACCACTCTTTATGTAACTACCTGCCAGTTCAGTAGATATTTCATCAACCACACTGACAACCAAAAAAAATTTTCAAGAATGTCTTAACAAAACCTTCAAAGATTTGTGTTATGATCTGATGTACTACTATAAAGGCTACAACACACTATTATAAATCCTGTGGGGAATTAAAAACCAAAATATGCAAAGTCACATTGAATTTAATGTGATAATAGTCTTTCAAAAATGGCAATATTCTCTGGGTAAGAACTTAAATTACTTAAAAGTCTTTCATGTCCCAAACTCTCAAATGACATGAAACAGTCCCTTGTTCTTTCCTTTACATGAAAAACTCCAATCAGTAAAGCAGTGTTTCAGTAGTCAGCCTGAATAAACTTTAGCAGTTCTCAGATTATACTTGCATTGCAATTCTTTTTAAGAAAAATCCATCTGGTTAAAAGTAGCTTTTGAAACACAAAGAGAAAATAATGGCTTGTTCTGAAAAAAAACAAAACAAATAAAACAAAAACAAAATAACAGCAACAACAAAAAATTTGAGGACAAAAGACCAAAACTGATTTTTTTTTCAGCATTTTTACCACAATGGCACTTATAAACCCTCTTCACAAAGAAGAGGTTAGACTATTCAGAGAATTTAAAGCCACCTGTAATAATCTACACCACTGAAAATCTGACCCTTTACTATTACACCTGAACTTTAAGATAACTATTCTACTATGGAACATCTGTTTCTGTGTTTATATGCTGTTAAAAAGGAGGTTTGAATATGCTAATTTGTACTAAAGAAGGTCTTATCAGCTATTTATATCAGATTTGTACTGAAGTTTCATTCTATTGTGATAAAAGATTACAACTCTAAGCTAGTTGTTATCTTGTTTAACAGGATAGTTACATTTTAACTAAAATTAAGCAATTAATTTTATCCTTAATTCACAAATTTAACATCGATTTTTCCATCTTTCCTCTTCTCCTACATACATTCCTATCGCATCTTCCTCAATGAGCACAACCATCTATCAGAGTATACTTACAGTAACATAATGTATAGCTACAAACACATTGTTACAAGTATTTCAAGCAATTTTACTTGATAATTGTAATTTTTTTCTACAGTTTTTCATCTTCTGTATAAAAGACATTATTGGTCGAACAAAGAACACGTCTGCTGCCAGAGTAAAATATTTGCCTACCTCAACCCAGCACCTATACACTGAAGAAAAACTAATATTAAATAAATAAAAGCCAAAACACTGTTACCCCATTAGAACCTTAGCCTATATTCAGTATCCTGTATACTGTTATGAGTAACATGTATTTCTTTATAAAATAATTTCAACTTCAAACATTTTCATTCCAGAATATTTTCTTTCTCGACTTTAAAACAAATTAACGTCAGAATTATGAGGTGAAAATGAATAGCTATGCCTGCTGGCCACTAAAAATAAAGCTAACTAATCTAACTAATCCTTTCAGAAATGTATCTAAAGATACCTACTGGATGCCAGGCAATGCAGGAGTTCTGCTTGTTGGTTACCATAGCCCTTTCTGGGTGGAGTGACACTCTCCCTACACTGTGTTCGTACATAATTGTGATGATGATATTGATTTGATCTTGCTTTTTAAAACTGCTGAGGAATCTTCTCTTAGAATGAGGTCCTAATCTGTTTTCAGTGTTATCATACTCATTGTCAGATACAGAATTAAATAACCTCATTAGTACTTCATACACTGAATAGCGGGAAAGATACTGATCAGCTTCTGTCTGGTTATTCTCCCCTTTCCCCAGTCTTAAAGAGCCCAACTCACAGCCATGGCAGTTACTGTCCTGAGAGACAGAACAAGTTTTTCTGAGCCAGAACAAATATTCCTAGAGCTGAGGCTGGTAAGGAAAAGAGAGGAATAAGAGACTATGTAAGTGCAACTGCAACAGCTTTAGACATCATGCTGAAGTTCAGCAAATTCTTTACTTATAAACATGAAGCATTTTCTACTACAACCTTCTTAAGTCTTTTTAAAGAGCTGCTAATTTCATTTAATTTCACCTATTTATAACAATTTTATGCTAATGATAACAATCTAGGTGTTTGATATTTGTCTGACGCAATTTCAATTTTCTTTTTCAATCAAGGCTGATTTATTTATCAAATTATTTGATGATTTAAAACCAATATTTTAACAACTTTCATCTAGAAAATCATTCTGTAAATAAGGTAGCTCTTATAACATCCAAGGAAGTTATTCACAGAGCCAGTTCTCACAACTGGAACTGTTACTTCTCTGCAAGAGGTAGGTGTCTACAGAAATATTCAGTCCGTTTTGTTTTCTCTGGTTTTGAGCTGTATTCTTTCAGAAAACAGAAAATAAAAAAAAAACCACAAAAACATTATTTCACATTACTCTTCCACTTAATCTTCTGGACTGGGGTGTATTCTTTGTGGTTGGGGGAGTGCGGGGAGGTTGAGACCATGAAAAGCAATTGCAAAAAACTGTGGAGCCTCAACCAAAAGGATAGATTGATTCACGTTTCAGTGAAACAGGTTTACCAAATGTTTATTAATTAAATAAGCTATTCAAAAAGTAGGAAACCTTACTCATTCCCTAGCTCTTTGAATGAATTTTTGCATGTTTGCACAAGTGATTTTTAGTGAAACTAATGACACCTTATCTCATCATCTTTCCTTTTTTGATCTTGTGTTCAAAGGGAGAAGTAGTCAAGCGTAACTCTAGCCAGCTAAGACCCACCAAATCTGAGTTCTGCATGCTCTTGAATACAAAAGCTTGTACAGTCTGTAGGAAACATCTCTCTTCCACCTTGCACTGTCTAACATGATCTGCATCTCCTGGTTAGAGGCATTACCTATTAGACAGCTGACACCAAGCCACTGCACTCAGAGCAAGACTCCTGCCTTAAAGGCAGGTTTTTATTGGTTTGGTTGTGGGGGGGGGGGGTTGTTGTTTCTTTGGTTTGTCTTTTTTTATATTTTTCTTTTTTTGGGGTGTGGGGGGGTTCTTTTTGTTCTTCTTGTTTAATGACAAAACTCACACATTACAACATTCTCTTTTTTTCAAGTTCTCAAATGCTGACAGAAATGTATTCAACCAGCAGTGCATGACTTTAGGGAAGCCTCTGAACTACACCAGTAGCCTATTAGGCTCAGTGTGAAAACAGAGCAGAAAGCACATAACTATTTCCTTAACTCAACTTGTATTACCATTATTGCCATTCCAGTTAAGAAGCACAGCCAGTATGTTGTTTGCCATTAACTTTTACAGCAATGTATAGATATTTAATAGAAAATGACAACTTATCTTAATTCCAACAGAAACATCGCTGGAATTGCTCACAACTGCCTCATCTCAAAGAACTTTGCAACAACTGTAAAATATATAACTCAGATCCCCTCATCCTATCTAGGACTGGACTGACCCATATGACACATTTCCTTCAATAATGTATTAGACTTAGACTGAATCTGATGACCAGTACTGAAAGATGATAATCGTGGAATCAGAATATTATCTATGATTATCAAGATTCATGATCTCATTTGCCACAAGTTTATGGAGAAAAGTCATGCCATTAACATTCTGAGATGCTTTAATTCTCTTGAAAGCAGTACTACTTATTGCCTAATCCAAATCTAAAACATCTCAACAAATACAAATTCTGTCAAATCTATAACTTATTTCTGGGAACAGACTGTACAAAAAGTTTAATTGTAACAAAAGAATTACAGAAGTGTGTTTATGAATAAAAGAGCAAGGTATGGCATAAAATACCTTGGATAAAAATAATATTTAAATAAAACTTGAATATAATGCATTACTAGGGTTTCAAGTCATTAAATATTCATTACTTCTGTACCTTGAGAACTGTTGATTCCCAAGCATATAAAATTTCAGGCTGCCAGCTACAATCCTAGCTTGATGTCAAGCATCTCACTTTCCCGATCTATTATGCAAGTGCAATAATTATTTACTTGATAAATGCTTCAAATTAAAAACATAACATCTATTTTATTAATTTGATAGAAAAACTTCTATCTCCAGTTGTATGGTTGAGATTAAGAGAAATCAAGAAAAGGAAAATATAACAGCATGGCACCTTGGCTATTTTCTGCCAAGAAAAACATCTCTGTGCAGTATAAATCACTGTACTCAGCTGTTATAGCCAATAGCAGATAATTTTACTCAATAATCAATCACTCCATGGCTGATCATTTAATATCCACCTGATTTATAAATGTCCGTTATAATATAAATGTTATTAACTGTCAAGTCAGAAATATTACACTTTCACATAGTCAAAATTTAACTCCTGAAGATAATTATAATCCAGTGAGAAATGTTTTTTTGGTAATCCACCATCTAATTACCTACATGTAATAAAAAAAAGGGGAATATCTAGCAGTTTTTAAGGAATATAAAACTGTACATTTTTGTCCTCACTTATACGGCTTTGTTCACATTTGCAAATACAAAATATATATATGCAAATACAAAATATATATTTGCAAATGAAATTTGAGATTTCAAAGTATCCCAATCAAACACTAATTTATTTCCCTTCTAATCACATCTTGGAAAGGTTGCCAGGCATTGCAGAAGGAGTTAGTAAAATGGAGAATGCAAAGTGAAATGAAACTCACAGCACATGCAAGGACAAATCTACTCTTTTCATGTCCAATGGAAATTGCATCACCCAAAATTGGGAGCTTAAATATCAAAACTATTCAAAAGGGGAAGGGCAGTGCTTGCAAAGTGCAAGCCAAGATAAGCAAATCACAGATTTCCAAATCTGTTCCAGAATATCCCTGAAGATGGTGCAGAATAAAATAAATAAACATTATCAGGCTTCAAATTAAGTTTAAAACACCCAGAAAATAAAGCTGAAAATCAGTAAGAGCATCTGAAGGATCGATCTCTCCGCACTAGTGTGTACCTTAAAGGAGCAAAACCAAAAAGTTGATGCCAAAGCTGCTATGAACCTGCAGATAACATGGTATGCAGTATTAAAGGCAAGGAAGCCCAGAACCTGAAAACTCCTGTCAGCGTTCTGGGTTCAAAAGGAACTAACAGACAACAGTAGCCTAGAAACAGGTGATTAAAAATAAATAAGTTTCAGTGGTTGTAAAGACTCCAAAAGACAGAGCCTTTGATAGGACTGGGATTGGTTAAAAAGGAGCTGAGTAACACCACATACACAACCGATACAAAATGATGAGCGGAACAGTCAGACTCAGCTCCACAGGCAAAACAAACACCTGTCCTTGGCAAAAGGCTGCCAGGAGTTGCAACATGGCCGTGGAGCCCCTGCCAGCGACCTTGGGCCACAACCAGGGAAGTCATGGCTACTGCTGGGACCCCTCTACCCCTCCACATCTCCCTTCTCCAACACTGGGAGCAGCTCGCCAGGGATGCAGCACAAGGTGCTCTCACTCTTCCCTCCTTCTCTTGCCTTGGCCTCCCTTTCTTTGTGTGGCAAAAATCATTTGTACCAGTACTACAAAACTGCCTACAGCTTATTCTGGAGGAAAAAAAAAGAAGTGCTATGCAGTCTAATTTACACTCTACCAAAATAGCAGAAATAAAGGGTCACCCCATGAAATGCAGAACATAGCCTTGCCCAGGTACTCAGTAAATTTCAAAAAGATAATCCAGCTAATACACTAGCAGAGGACATTATCATGCTTTAGAGAAGATTTTCACATTCACAAAATATTACTGTTTCTTTTCTGTTCATTATAAAAGCAAAGTGCACAGTGAGATACAAACTCCACTAGCTCAACCACAGGCTCTTCACTAGCACATGCACAAGAAAATTCATCTGTCCCTGATGCACAGAGAATTCTGCAGCCATCATCTCAGTTTCTTAGACCCCACTCAGAAATACCTGATAGTAGCCAAGGTGAGAGGTTAGTCATGAGCAGAGCTGTTTTGTTATTGATGTTGTTTTACTCCCTGCTGTACACACAGAAATCACATCACCTTTTTCCTTCCTGCTGCTTCTTATTCCAGATTCTCTCCCACTTTACTGCTTCTGTTAACTGCCATTTGCATTTTCTCTCTCCCCTCTCAGCATACTTCAGGCTCTCTCACACTCCTCATCTATTAGGAAAGACCTGGTTACACACTGAAGGAGTTAGAGACCAAAGGCCTGGGGTGCACAAATTGATTTTCAGTCCGAGTTGTATGTGGCATATCCATCTCCATATCACCCCTACCAAAGCTGATGAGTATCTCTAGGACATCATTATGTTTCTCAAACTGTAGTTAAAGTCAGGAATTGTTAAAATATTAAATGAAATAAAGGAGGTGCTCAGCAGCACTAACGGGATGTATTGGGTTTGCATGGCAAGGTCTTGGAAAAAGGTGGGGGCTATTGGAGTGACTTCTGTACGAAGCTACCAGAAGCTTCCCGCATGTCTGATAGAACCAATGCCAGGCAGCTCCCAGATGGCCGAGGCTGAGCCCACTATTGACAGTGGTAGAGCCTCTGGGATAGCATATTTAAGAATGGAAAAAATTACTGTGCCAGAGACTCTGCAGCTAGAGAAAGAAGTGAGAATATGTGGGACGCCTGCTGGAGCAGTTTGGGGAGGACTGTCTCCTGTGGGAGGGACCCCTTGCTGGAGCAGGGGAAGGGTGAGAGAAGTTCTCCCTATGAGGAGAATGTAGTGACAGAGATCATATGTGACAAACTGAGCACAACTCCTATCCTCCATCCCTCTGTGTCACTAGGGAAAAGACATAGAGAATTCAGGAGGGAAGCTGAGCCTAGGAAGAAGGGAGCAGTGGGACAAAGGACATTTTTAAGATCTGGGTTTAGTTCTCATTACCCTACTCTGATTGGCTGCTAAAAATAAGACAGAGGTGGTTCAAACTATGCTGCTTTTGCTAGGAACTGAGGTTGCTTTGCTGTATCTACGCAAGAATGATAGTCTCAGACACAGATATCATATGCACACACTCCAGTTCAAAACAAAATTTCTGTCATCAAAATAGGCTAGAAATAGGATTTTGTAACTTTACTTATTAAAGATTTGAGCACTACTGCCCATTTGGCCTCCAGTGTCTTCCCATTTTTTTAATTGAAACTCTGTACATTGTAGTCTGTATGCAACAGAAGACTAAGCGTATCAATGTTCCTTTCACGGGGTTTTTGAGTCATTACAAATGCATACAAATTAAAAATATTTTAGGAAGAATATTGTCCCCTTCCATTATGCACATGTATACATAAACATACAAAAACCAATCTGTATCTGCGCAGCTTTTTCTATGCCAATCCCAAAAATCAATCCCAGGTGGCATTAGTTATTTAAATGCCATTGACAGCTCCATGAGAAATTCACAATTGTGCTCACAGTGAAGGGAGGCTCAGTGTGAGTCAGATAATGCCTGAATTTTGGACAGTTGCTATTATACATACCTTTTTAATCAGGGACTACTACGTCAGATAGGGAGCTCCTCCTGCAATGCTTTGCCTCCAAGAAAATAAGGCAGATTTTCTACTATGAAAGGACAAACCTGATGAGAAACTTTATAACCTGACTTTAGGGAAACGGACAAACTGAAGTAAAATAACACTGACGATTTCTTCAACCACACAAGGTTCCTATCTACAATTTAATAATGAAAAGAACTTTACACCTATATCCTTCAAGCCTATAGTAAAGCATGCATTACTTATTTCAGAATTATGTTAAAGTTATGTATTAAGGTTATGTACAACAAATCAGGAAAGCAGCCGAGAATTACTAAATACATCTGGATGAATTTTATGCACATTTAGCTACTACAGTTCCAGCTAAAACAATAAATTGAAGCTCCAATTGCAAGCCGATGCTCTTCACACATCTTCTAAAGCAACACACAATATTTCAGCTATTTGATCTTTCTAAAATGAATGATTTATAGAAAAATGTATTTAATCCAGCAATGGTGAGATACTGTTCAGTACTATGTAAGAAAAAAGACACACAGCACTTACTGTGTTCTGAGCTGGAGACAAAGGATAATAGGCAGGAGAACAGGCAGTATCCCAGAGCCCTAGGCAGGCTCATAAAAGTTTTATTTCCACACATAAGACCCATACATTTGGATAATAGAAAGAACAATTCTCCCTAGAGTGACCTCTTTGATGCTTCCGATATCAAATACTCGAGATTGGTGTGAAATGCAGATGGAGAAAATAGAGATGGGATATGGAGATGAACCAGGTATCACATCATCACTTCTACTGAGCTGCAAGAAGCCACAATAATACAGGAACTGGGAAATAGAGGGAAGAAGCACTGACTTTGTTCAGACACTCAAAGTTCTCAGCAATGCTGGCTTAGCTCAGCTGCCTACTGTCATGGTAGAAACCTGTAGAAACTGGAAGAGAAGCCAAATCTCTGTCTTGATTTCAATATCACAGACTATATGAAGAGATACTGTAAGTGGAAAAGGCCCGATGTGGAACTTGAGGGCATCTTTGATTTCCTTTACTCTTCCCTTAATCCAAACCAAAATGGCTTTTATACTTTTGTGTTTGTCTGTGACTTATTCTCATATTGATAACTTATAATTATCACTGAAACAGCTGGATACAGCAGTAAGAACAGGTGGAGAATTTACCCATCTGCTACAAGTTGATGACTATAAATAGGATAGTGCAAAACCAGTTACATATAAGTTCATACTACCTCTTAGCTACAAGTGTACAAAATGCTGTGTAAAATCCAGCAGCAGCAAACAGTCCTCCCTATGTGCAACCCAGAAGAGCAATGCAATTTGATTCACAGAAACAGAGCACAGAAAAATTCAGAGAGAGTAAGAATTGAGACATCATTACATTTAAAAACAAGACCAGTCAAAGAGTAAAGAACATGAAAATGTTCATGAAGAGACAAAAATAGATTTAAAGAAACTGGGACAAATTATAGAACACTATTTTTAGGGTGTTATTAACACTTGCCACATTTGAAGTGAGAATGAAGCAAAAAGTGAAACATCCCAAAATAAGCTCACATTGAAAAATTCATGTGAAGGCTACTTCTCTGAGAGATATGCTATCTTCATATTTTTCTAGATGTTTCATTTACACAGAAGATAGGCTCTGGTCAATGTGTTTCAGATGATTAAAGTGTGGGGAAGGAAGACAGAGAACCAAACACGGACAAGACCCTCGGAATCTCTCAGATTCCCATGAACCACACTGTTCCCCTGGGTACAATGACAGCTAATAGTCCACTTATCAGAACTTCAGCTGCATGGAAAATACACAAAATGAATTTAGGTGGGTTCAGTTCTCTCTAAATGTAAGTCTTGCTTCACATTCACAATTATATAATCATTAGTGGAGCTGTATTGGCATAAGGCTAAGTTAAAACGAAGATTAGTCATTCTGACTACGCTGAAGCATCTGTCAAGGATATAATTTCATAGTGTTTTTCTTGGACCAAAGCCACATTTGCCACATTGGCTAACAAGATGGCTGAATTAAAAGATCACATTTCATTGCAATTCATTTGCAATAAAATATAATTTTTATAACTGCACCGCTAAAACTAGGTATAAATTGTTATTGTCCCATCCTACCACAAATCAGAACTACCCAAAAGAAGGGATATTTTGCAAAGGCTGTTTGGTAATCTTAGGTAAAACTCCAGTCCTACAGCCAGGAACACGGTCAAAGGTACAGGCAGTTCATATGGTTTAGGAGTCTCCTCAGAAAACAAAAGAAATGAGAAAAGTATCCACTCCCACACTGAACTTTCCTAGAGGTAAGACACATTGGCAGAGCAGCAAGCAGGGAATAAACTACAATGACACCTGACCAGTCCCTGAGATATTCAGTTTAGCCCCATTCACATGTGCAGGCAAAAGCAAGTGCTTTTATGAAAGAATATGAAAGAATATTCCCGTGAAGAGCCAGTGGTGTTAATTAAAAGAAGCAACAAATTAATACATCCAAAAAAACTTGGAAAATTGCTAGCATGAAACCATGATCTGACAGTATGTAGCAGTAACAACAAGAAACGTGATAAAACAGACTGAATATATCCCATGCTGGAATACAGTGCAGTGACAAACATAGTACAGACAGAGCAGAGGAAGAGTTATTTCAAGAACTTTCTTCCAAGACTTGGGTTTGTTGCTGATGTAGAAGTTAAAGATCCTTACCTAGATACATAATTTGGCAACCAAAACCAGTAGTACAACACACAGAAGTAAGTTTTGAAGTAGGTAAGTGATTATCAAAAGCTCAGTTTATACATTAACATAAATGAAACTAGACAAATGAGAACAGATGTTGCCTTGGGGCGATTATTTACCATTGCTAATGCATAAAAGTGCAGTAAATGTAGCTATTAGCATAGGAATGCTTTCATCCTGCTGTAATCTCAACATTAGCTAAATTAAAGGAGAAAGTAATAAACCTGAATATACCTTTTCCTTCTCCACATTAGAAAAACAACATACAAAGTGAAAGCAGAAAACTAGAGACAGAAACCTTTGTAATGTCTCCACAACCCCATAAAAAGAAGAAGTGCCAAGCACAAAGCTTACATCTTGCTCTACAGGTGAAGTTTCAAAAAATACAGAAGGGTTCAGATCTAGTGATCTGATTAAAGACCCGCTCTGCAAGTGATTCACTTGATTTGACCTTAACACCTGGTGTGCACATTTCCTTCTTCTACAGCCTAGTCATGTCCTATTTTGTGGGGAAAAAAAAAGAGCAAAGACAAGACTTTGCAACCCATGGAAGAGGTAATATTAAGAAATGGTTTGTTTACAAGTAATTCTTTATTTGCTGATTCAATGAAAACCCCTTCTGTTTTCCAAGATGTTTTAGGTAATATGGTACCAGGATGAGTGCTACACACGGTGTCGAAAATGGTCAGTGGTCAGCTGCAGAAATCTTGAGTTTGGTTTTTTAAAGTTACCACTTTTTCTCCATTTCCCAGATCACTTTGAAGCGAGACTAAATCTTAACCGAAAGAGATTTATATAAGAATCTTTGACCATGTGAGGCTCAGTAGGTAAAAGAATGGAAATAAATTAAGACTTTGCCTACTATTGAGAAAAAAAAAAAACAAAACCCTAATGCAAACCCAAACACCAGTGTTACCAATCAAAATTTGGTGGCACATGAATCTTCAGAACAGTGAACGAAAAAGTGGTTTGCTCATGAATCTGACAGTCCGTACTCTAAAGGTGATGGTACTTTTCTGCTCTTTGCTCAGCCATGTGTCAGAGAGGATTTAAACCAAGAGATCATCTTCAATTACACTGTTCACAGGCAGGAGAAATCACTTTTTTCAATTAGTTGAACTTAGCATTTGACACAAACCATAGTCTTACCCAACCTGAGACAACCTCTATTACATAAACTGCATCTATTTTTTTCTTGATTTCCATAGCATTTCTGATAGTAGTTCTTCATGTCATACAACTGATAAATAGCATATTATCACCAATACTCAGTACTTTGTTGAAATAACTAGCTGTGCTCAATCCTGCACCTCTTCTGATTCTCTAAAATTGACTATGTTCAGTTTGCAGTGAGGATTGTTTACCTCAAGAGCTCTATGCTATTTATGTTCAGTGGAAACTCAAAGAACCTTACAAAAGCTGATCTTAAACTCTTCCTCATGAAAACAGACTGAAAATATATTTTTCTCTGTTTCTGGAGGTCTTCTCTTTGTTTAGATATAAAGTAATTGTTACGGCTTCTTGGGAGCCCTTCAAACTTCTCAGCCGATTTTTGAACCACAGTCACAAAAACATATGTTTTGTGCAAAACATGAATAAATTGCCAAAGACTTCTTGGCCTTTCAGTCCATCACTATGGCATTACAGCACACCAGAATTCTGGCTAATCTAGGATTCATATCTCCACTACTTTGTATCCCAGAGAGTGTGCTAGAATTTATGTTTACAGCACAGTAATGATAACTAAACTCCTCTTTTTAACCATAAGATCACGCTTTTCCTTTGCCAGCAAGCTATTTGAGATACAGCACTTCTTTATGCAAAAACGTTATAGTATCCAACAATGGGAATAAACAAACAAAACTGATGTGCATATTCATTTTAGATAAATACACATAATGAAATTCTAAAATGAACCTTTCTTAAAATCTACAGATATCTTGGCTCTACAAAATAGAGGTGGTCATCTCTATCTCAGTCAAAGAGATTCCTAATAATTTCTGATGATTTACACTCCTAGTTGGGTCAGAGCAGGATATACGGAAAAAATCAAAAATGTTCTCTGTACTGAACACCAGGCATTGGGTAGCACATGTTCTGTATACTGATATATGAGCACGTGGAGACTTTCTAGAGTTTAATAATTCCTATTTTAAAAGCTGTTGTCATAATTTGTATTTCAGTACCATTTAAAAACCATATCTTGGATTGTGCTGAGCAAAATAGAAAGCAAACAGAGCTGGCAGACCAAACAGTCAAGTTAATGACTGGAAAGAGAAAATGCAAAACATTGCCCATGGATGGTCAGTTTCAGAATCAAGAGTTCCAAATACCCAGTGAAGTCCACTTACAGCTAATGTTATGAGATACTATGGCTGCAGACATCCACTTGGATGAAAAAGACGGCTTGCCTGAATTTAATGACTTAAAGTTGAATTTCATTTCAGATAAACTGGTGCGTATGAGGGAAATTCTACTGTGTCAGTGCAGCTACTTCAGATTCCTGCTGACTTAAATGAGAGTAAATGATGGGCTGTAATCTGCTGTCTGACTTACAACAGCTCAGAGGTTCACATGGAAATGTTACATATCTCTTCTATGATAGCCCTCTTCTTGCATGAAGAAAAACTATTTGATGACATACCAGGAAAACTTACTGAGTGGACACAGATTTGGGGCTACCTTGTCATACCTGGTGGCTAACTTCTCACTGTCTGGTACTCGTGTATTCAGGGTGATCTTACCTTTTATAAATGAAGGATGGTCAACAGTTGCCAAAGCAATTTGCAAATCTAAGCCAGAGACCAGACATGGTGGGAAATACGCCTTCAGCTCCTGCCCTTTCTCCAACTGAGCAGTAGCAAAAGCGGCATTGTGGTGCTTGGCTGTGCCCTGGTGCAAGGGAAGACACCCAACTTTTGAGCCTAACCAAACATTTCATTCCTACTCTGAGTCAGTAGCTTCAGCCAAGTGGAGCTGGACTGGTAAAAGACTTTTATGGAAAAGACCATGGATGTCACTGCTTCTGACTGTTACACACAATCCAACCTTCAAGACTGATTTTAATCTGGGATTTAAATATCAAAATAAAAATATACACTCAAAACACATAGAAATAACTTCTATTCAAACTATACCTACAGACCAGTAACACATAAACGCTTTCTTCTTCAGCTTACACAACAATTAAATCATCATTAAACATCAAGGTATTAGGGTTTAAAGAAGAATTTTTTTTTCCTTTCCTAAAAATGAGCTATAGAGTTGAATATTACAGAGTCTCTTTGGCTTGTCAGGATAATTTTGTGTTTACCACATTAAAACTGTCTCTTTCACAACATTGGTTTAACATAATTTTTTCCCCCACTATGCTATGTCATCATCTATTAGCAATAATGAAAGAACAAATGCAAATAAGCAGTCCCTTAAAATAGTAACATGTAGTAACACCTCTGTCAGGCAACCTAGGAATGTCTGTCAGAATTTTAGTCATATATTATAATAGGAAAATAAGTATTGTTATGGGTAGTGATAAACACAATAACTCACACTAACTTTTTAATATTGAAGGAGAAACACTTTGCTATGGTAAACAAACCCAATCTCATAGCAATGATAAAATGTGATGTGTTGATAGGCTAAGTCTGCAATCCCTACATAAAATAAAGTTGAAAATGAATATATCTTTATTAAATGTGACAGATACAATGGTGCCAAGTAGCTCAGCACAGAAGAACAAGACATTATCATAAAGTTTAGATGGACAACTGCATTAACTTCCAAGTAAATTTGACTCACAGTGGCAACAGCTTTATCATCTCCAAGAAGCTGAGATGGCTTCTTATGGCTATCAGAAATATAAACTGCCATAACAGGCACAGTCTATGCCTGGACCAGGAAACTGCCAAAAAAGGTTTGCATTAATACATGTAAACATTAAACCCCAAACAGCACTGTAAAGGGCATATTTCTATTTTTCTTTGCACTTGCTAGCTGTCTTCCAAAATACTCCTGCATGCAGTGTTTGCAATAAGATTATGTCATTAGAGCAACCAGCTACACACATGGGACAGGACGCCTGGACCTCTGAACCCTGCCTCTACTCCAGAGCCAGCATTCTAATTAGACAGGCTACAAAGAAGGAATTTAGAAACACTGCACAGCCATCTGTCTAGGAAAAGCAAAGCTTAGCTAGGATTGGAACTGGCAAGGGAGATCAAGGGCAACAAGAATAGTTTCTGTGCTAAATACGCAAGAAAAGGTCCGGACAAGAAAAACGTGGGCCAACTACTAAACACAACATCCAGTATCATTCTCCCAGTACCAAAAAAGAGTGGTAAACTGCAAAAAGCTCAGTAAAAGGCAACAAAGATGGTTAGAGGCCAGAAAAACTCCCTAGTAAGGAGAAGATGAGGGCAAGAGGCTTGTTCAGCATGCAGAAGTCTGTTTCAGGCAACTAACAGAAACCTAAGGTTACTTTACTTATGAGGAGACCATTGAGAAGACAGAGCCAGGCACTTCAAAATGATGCCCAGTGAGAGGACAAGAAACAGCAGACATAAGTTTAAACTGAGTATATGGAGAACTTTTTTCACCACGAGGACTTTGAAGAATTGGAACAGGTTGTCCACAAATGTTGTGCAGCCTCTGTTCATGGAGGCTTTCAAAACTAGACGTCAAAGTCCTGAGCAACCTGGTGTGGTTTGTGGACCTTACTTTGAACAGGAGGTTGGACTAGACAACCTACTGGTGTCCCTTCTAACCTCAGTCATTCTGTGTCTGCAATTGAAATGTTTGTGTTAGTTGTCTAACATCCCATGTCCCACCTGTTCTGCTTGCCCTGTTCAGATGCTGTTGCAGTGCACACCTCATCAATGAGGTCTTGCTATCACCCTCAGCACCCTTATTTACAAAAGCTGGTCATGTCGTCTACTAAAAGAATTGACAGCAAAGCATTCAGCAGCATCACCACTAATACAATTGGAAGCATAAATGAAAAATGTATATTAGCACTAACTCAGACTCTTGGTCATCTTGTTGATCTATTCAGATTAAGCAGCCTATAGGCTGCTGGTGCTCTTTAAAGTGGAACTTCAAAATTTATGCCTTCAGTATGCTCTTTAAGTGTAGTATTGCTTCAAGATGCCATTTCTCCTCCAAGTTCTAATCTTTTTCTTATCCTTGCAATAATGTACATGGATTAAGAGCACTTTTAATGCACTTTCTTATATGAAACATGCTCTGCTGTCTAAAAAAACAACTCCTCCTCTCCTCAAATAAAAGAATTGCATATTTAGAAAAGCCTGAGACAAGACTTTCAAAGTACTGAGCAATCACCTAGAACTGCCTAGGATACATTTTCTGGATTTCACTGTAGCAATTATGGGGATGTGAGTAAAGTTTCTAATCACAAACCAATTATGTATTTTGAAAACTTCTACATCTATGCACATAGAAACTGAGCAGTACCATGAAAAACCAGCATGCATCTCTTTAAGTGATTGTACCACCTGTGATTAGTCACCTTCTTAAAAGATTTCATTCATCATAATGGGCTTTACTCAGGAGGAACGAAATTTGTCACCTACTTTCTTAATAAGCTTTCTCTTTCTTTTTGAAAAGTTCAATCAGGCAAACTAAGCTCCCTATAGAATAAGTCACAACTTCAAAGGAGTGGGACACAGCAACACCCTACCCATAACCAGAAGGCTGAAGTAGATCAGATTACTCATGTGAAAGTTTTTTACTTGCAAGACTAAGGCTTGAGCCAAACATTTCTGAAATTTCCTGAAAATCCTTCTAAGCCTGGTGAAGTAATGTTTAGGGTTCTAGTGCCATATCTCTGAACATATCTGGAAATAACTACTAATGAGAGCCAAAGTTTCTCACTTAGTTAATCAGTTTAGAAGATGAAGCTCTAAAATCCTAAATGCCACTATGAAAATATATCCCCAAAGACAGAAAGCAAGCACTGAGACTGGTATTTAGTTCTGCTTCTGTTAGTTCTTAAGGCTGACTTATTTCAGTCACATCCTGTCAGACAACACTATCTGCTAAAACTAAGACACATATTTCTATTGATTTGAACAGGTGCTATGGGATGCTGATTGAGCAATGCCAGGCTCTCTGAAATCAGTCATTTCCATCAACTCTTGAGAAATAAATCAAGGAAAATGACATTTATGTTACCTATTTGATTAATTTTGAGACTCCTTTCTTCTAAAAGACATCACTGTCTTGTAACTCCTTCCCTTATCTCACTTTCCACACTACTATCTTCACCTTCAGACAGCTCGATAGGACTATGCTGACAGACAGCTTGTCATGGGAGCAGACGCTGTGGAACACCAGCATGGGCAAAGGGCATCTCCTTCTCATGAAACAGCAAATGGAGAAGAAATTACTTGTGCTGTGCCTTCCCTTTCCTTCCGTACAAACTTCATAATAGCTTAAACACATCTGTCTACTTTACAAGCTGTTGGTTCCATAAATTTTCCACCTGTGATGAAGAATGAAGGCCACTGCAAAAGTTAAGACAGTTCACCTGGTGAGCACCCCCCATATAATATTTACAGACTCATCTTTCCCTTTTAATAGCTTCCTGTGGGAAGAAGTCTGAAAAGCTGGATAGTCTGAGGAAAGCCTGCCCTCAAGAACAGAGTTTGGGAACTTCATAACTCTTAAACTCCACTGAGCTGAGGGAAAAAACCTGATCAATAGAACTGATCAACTTTTGACTGATCATTGAAATCCATTCCTGTGACTAAGTTTGCATAACTTTCTGCCTTTATATTTGCATATCGTGCATAATTCAAACATACACTGCTTTCACTTGCCATTGCATTGGAGTGCTCATCTGGGGTCTCAATCAAAGACCTTAGAAAAATGGACCTCCTGTATTCTCTTTCTATGCACTACAAGGTCTTGTTTTTATTCTGCTCATGTATAGAGAAACCCTTCAACATCAAGCATCCAAGCATTTAATAGATCAGACTCCCAGCCTTTTTGACTGAACAAGAAAAAAATTTCATCGAAGTTAAAAAGAAGTAGTGATAAAGTAAGGTAATGATTCAGAGTCTTCACTGGAAGCCAAACGGCTTACAAAGGATACATACAAGTCTTTGAGTGAATCACTTGCAATGAATCTTTGCACTCCCCTACATTTACCCCATCAAATGCATTCTAACCACCATAAAATCCAATATGCAAAAATATACACACCATCTGCAGAGACATAAGGAAGTGATATACAGCATGAATCTATGCATTTGAATCTCTAAATACTTCCATTATGTTTTATGATGCTAAGAATAGAGAGCATAGGGACTGAAGCCCAAACCAAATCATGACACAGATAATGTAGAGCCCTTAATACTCGCATAGAAATAATTCCATCTGCCATATTCTTCCATGCTGAAACACTGGCTTCTGGTTTGGCACATTCAGGAGATACAAAGAATATAACTGCAAGGAAATACACTTTAACTGGACTTACTATTTTTTATTGCACTAACTTGCAAATCATCATCTTTCTGTCAGCATCTTCTTTCCACTTGCCTTGTTTCATTTCTCTTAATGTTTTTAAAAAATGGATCTTACTTTTTGGTAGTTAAATATGATGCTCACAATTTTAACTTCACTATCAAGTGGAAAACAGGCAATAAGAATGACTGCTTTAAACAGCTGAAAATAAAAGGTGGAGAGAAGAGAATGATACTATAGCAGTACTAGTGTTTCAAACACAAAATTCAAGATGTATCTCTTCTCAGACAGATTTAGTACAACAGATTTAAAGTCAAGTGCAGAGAAATAAGTGATGCCAAGGAAACAGCAGATGAGACCTGTCAGCAGAAATAAATATTTTTATGTGAACAGAAACTGTACACATAAGCTACATTCAAAAATGTCTAAGAAGGTATGCCAGGGGAATCACTAGTTTCCAACAAGTAGTACCTGACCTTAGTTTATCACCAAGTACATATTCTGCACTTAAAAATTCAAAGTATGACTTTCTTAACATGGTGTCAATTCACTGGCATTCCTTTTTAATGAGGGAGTTGCATAAAGAAGATTCCAATACATAAAGAGAGGAACCTGTGCAGAGGAAACTGAATTGCCATTGCAAGGCCACCTTGATTTCTCCTGTTTCCCACTACAGATATACAAACTTTAGTACTGAAAGGAACTAAATGTTTTTCAATGCACAGTTCAATGATTCCTCACAGACTATGAGGCCACTTTTTATACAATATATGCAAGCAATAGGAAGTTAATTAAAAGGGATATTAATACCCCGAAATTCACACAGAATTAATCCAAGTCATAAGGACAGAATGTGTCAATTGGAATAAAGCAAACTGAGGGGAAAAGCCATCCAAGAAATGCAACAGCTTCAGATTCAGAAAGAAAATTAGAGTAAATTTTCCTTTACATGCTCTGAAAAGTATATCTGCATGCTGATGAATACCCAAATATTTCACCCTGATTCCTGTTATAATTATATCAATAATTGTTTGCTAGAAATTATGAATTTATAATATCTGCTCTAGTACAATTTCATTCTAGTGATAACACATCATTTCTGATGTCATATCCCTGGATCTAAAAGGCAAATGAATACTTATTTTTAAACAGCAATTTTAGATCAAGAAATATTGATTATGTGCTTGTAGAGAATTATTAATTCTATATGGACAAATCATCCAAACAAAACATTATTTAAGAGCATGAAACACCTCGTAAACCCTATTGGAGCATAGGGATTAACTGTTTTCACATGTATAGAAGTTCAGAAAATAGATCATTACTGAACAAATTTTCATTGCAGTATGCTTCAAAGCTCTGTAAATTCAGGGTGTTTTTAAAGCCTTACACTTTACAAAATACATATACTGATTCAAGATGCAACAACAGAAGTTCTGCATCTGGAAAACCAGTTACTAAATAATGAATATACCTCATTAACCCTGCATTTTTTTTCTCCTCCACTGCCTTGGACAAAAAGAGACACTTAAAAAATTAAAATTTTTGATGTAAAAGATGACAAGGCAAAGGAGACTCATAGTTAATAGAAGAAAATAACAATTTCAAATATAAACAAAACTCTTTCAGCATGTATGGAAATGAAGTTGATTTAGGAGGAGGAGAAAGTTGAAAGAGACATTTAGCTGATTCAAATATAAATATTCCAGACACATAGATCAGGTTCAAAGTTCAACTCTTGCAACATCCTATGAAATTTTAGCTTGGATTCTGTCCTAATAATTCCTTCCCTCCCAAACAGTATCTATTCCTTTTACTGTTGAACCTGTAAATATAACCTGGAGAAATCAATATACACCTGCCATGGGGAAGATCTGCTAGGACATATTTTGTAGACATATCACAGTAATCCAAAATCTGCACTTTATAGAACCACTGTCTGTGTGAAGTTCACTGACATAAAGTGACTAATGGCCAGTTTAAAGTTAGTATTCCTTAGCATGGACTAATCAGGGTTTCCTCTGGACCCTGTCACTTTCAATATTATCTATAAGTTGTGTTTACAGCAATGTGCTTCACTTCACCCTGCTGCCATGGTGCTGGAAGACACCACACATGTGTGTTCTGTGCCCTTGAGCATGGTATGAAAATAAGGGGAGGCACTGGGCAAAAGCCCTGCTGGAACTCTTGCAGCATCCTAGGTTGTCTTAGTTATGAACATAGCTAGCAGGATTAGGGAAGTGAGCATTCCCCTGTATTTAGTACTGGTGAGAGAGTTCCTTACCCAGTTATTTGCTTCCCAGTAAAATAGAGACATGGAAATACTGGAGCAAGTCCAGTAAAGGGCCATGAAGATGATTAAGGGACTGGAGTATCACTCATACAAGGAGAAGCTAAGAGAGCTGGAACTGGAAAAAAGGAGTCTGAAAAGAAGGCTCAGGAATGTTGTCTCAATGTGTGCAAATAGCTGAGGGGAGAGTGAAAAGAAGATAAAGTCACTCTCCTCAGTGCTATCAAATGAATGGACAAAATTTGAAATGAACATAAATTCAAATAGTAGCCATTTCATTTCTTCATTTAAGTTTATTTGAATTAAATTCCTTCAAATAAATATTCACTTAAGAAAATACTTAAAAAGGAAAAAAAGGAAGGTGGCCAATGGTTGTCTAAAGAGGTTGTGGAGTCTCCAAGTCTGGAACCACTCAAACCCTAACTGCCCCCAAGAAACCTGCTTCAACTGACCCTGTTTTGAGAATAGATTTGGCAAGAATGATCTAATCTGATTTGTAGGTAGAGGGAGCTTCACCTTGCCCTTTATAGGTACTTAAGACATATACATCCTTACAGAATCAAATCTATCTTCATTTCATCCTGGAAAGACAACAAGGACCAAACCCAAATGTGCTTAAGGAACTTATCAGGGAAAGTGTATTATACCTTAGACCAACACCTGGAACAGGCTGACTCACAATATTAAAGCTGAACTGTTCTTGATTCCAGTTACCAATAGCATACAGAAGAAAGGAAGGGGAGGGACGAGATTAATTTCACTGAAGCCTCTAATTATGTCTGCAACTAATTGTAAAACATTATGGATTCAAACAGAAGTTCCTTTAGCTACAATGTGCATTCATTGCACCTCATGAAGAAACATTGACCGTATTTGTCATTTGAAGGGTGACAGAGAACTAAAACAATTCTTACAGGTCTGGAGAAGATGCTGCACAGATAAAGTATCTAAAAGGATGCCAAATCAAATGAGAGGTCATATTTTGATCAGGAGATCCTTCTGCTGATAGGTGATATAGAAGAAAAATGGCAGCGCTCTTCCTCTTTAGAGGTCTGGGATAGCAGTGTAATTGAGTAACAGCTATACTGGGCACATGGCTTTAAAAATTCACTGCACAGCATAATAACAAGTGTTCTTGGCTACAACTGAGTCAGGAAAAAACAGAAGTGCATTGTAGGTCAGCACAAACGTGCATGTACAGAAGCCCATGAAAGAGGTAGTCCTGTTTGACTTGTTCTGTAATGAGTACAAAGTCTACACTTTCTCAGTCTTACAAATTTCATACCATGACATCAACCTTGAGCTACATTAAGCAGAAAAGACATTGCACTTAAAAAAAAAAAATCTAAGCACAGTTTGGTTTTATTCTGAGTTCTTGCCTTTCTATAGTTAAAATTAAACTTTACAAAAATCCAAATACTTTTAGAGATAGTGCTGACACTTGAATCCAATGTGCACTTCTGACTTTAAAAGAAATACAGAAAACTCTCTTATGAAATGCCAAAAAACAAGAGTTAGAAGGTAGAATATGTTGAAACTTTACTGCTTTAGCCAATTTCCAGTGTCAAATAGAATTCTGAGCAGACAAAATATTTAGTGCATATTTCAATACAAAGAATTTAAGAAATAACAGGTATTTCAAATATTCCACTTTTTTTTCTACTGTAATTCAAAACCAAGAAGAAAGCATCTGAAGTTGGGTATGCGCCCAGGTTGGCTTTCCTGTACTATGTCAGAGTTCAATGTTTCATGAATTGCTGTGTGAAATTAATATGTATATAGACATTTAAGAGTCAGCTAGTTTGGAGGAGGGTGGAGAATAGGAGCAGGCATATCTGACAGCTTTTCCAGACAGGAAAGGACTTAATATCATGCTCCAAATGTACAAAAATACAGTTACTAACTAGTATCCTGAAGACCACATCTAAGAGTTTGTCAACGATCAGAAAGAAATATGTTTTTTCTTCTCATATAAAAGGGAACATACAAATCTTAAAATCAATTACAAAAGTGATGCTTCAAAAAAAAATTCAGATATTTGTATTGACAGCTACTGATGAGGATCAGAATTATGTCAACATCTTCAGTGTACTCCTGTGTTTGCAAATATGTGCAATTATGAGAATGCCATTGTAAAACCAATCACAACAATACACTCCTTATGGATGTCAGGAATATGGTGAGAAATATCAAACAAAAAAAAATATTATAAATACATTTGGAGTCTTTAGCAGAATTATTCGGGTAACCACAAAATCTTCTCAAAAAAAGTAACTACACACTTCAAAATAGTACACCTAAGGACAAGATTTCATATGTTCAATTTCTAATCTGTGTACATGACAGCTGGACCATTTCCAATGTGAAGGCTGTTTGCTAAGGGAAGAAAGAAAGGAAAAATAAAAATAAAACCCAACAACAACAAAGAAATTTACTAACCTAGAAACACTAAAAACAGAAGACCACCAGATGGTCTTTCAAGCCTTGTCCTTAGAAGCCTAAGTTACCTCACTATCTGAGTAATTTCATTAACCTCTAAAACACAGATGGAAAACTAATACACCTCATCTTTCTTCTCAGTGAGTGTTCTGGTCTGACACAGCCTACTGGCTCTTACATTTTTTTTTTCTAGTGAGTGATGCAAAAAATATATATTTTCCTCCTTTTCCTCCCAACTCAGCAGCATTTTGTGCAAAATTCAGCCAGAATGGTTCAGCAGCAGCTAATCCCCCTCTTCAACATCAGTTTGTGACCTCCTGTTTCAAATGCTGCTAGACAGTATCTCCAGCAGCTTACTGGCATGAATCTAATCGCCTTTCCACTACTATATAATGGCTTAGGTTCCCCTCAGCCTCCATCCTTACTCTTAGTAATACTGGAGAAATCAATTTAATAGATAAATAACATTAAATCTAAAGCCAGGTTTGTCCTTATTCTGGTCCACTGAACTATATGTGTTTCAGAAATACTACAAATAATTACTGGCCACAGTCTCTTTAAATGACACAATCTTTCCATTACTCTGGGGGAAATATTAAATTGTAGAATATAAATAGAAATTAATAAATCTTACTCATTTCATCTCTAGCTTTACATCTGAAGGTTTATTTTTACAGCTGGTCACACTTGCAAACAGTTAAAATTAGTTGCAAAATGACTTTGATTACACTTACGCTATCCTATTAAGTTTACAACCACCCCACAGTAGTGGCAAACAAGTGATTTTACAGAATTTCTTTGTGTGAATGTTGACCTTTCTTTACTAATAGACTGTCACAGTGTGGCAACATTTGGCTTTTGGTCAGCAGAAACATGACATGAAATGTTTAACACATGCAGGAATTGGAACTTAACTTCTTTAACACAAATAGCTTTGTTCTTCAAGAAATGGGATCACAAAATGTATGCAAATGTTTAAATTGGCAGTATACTGTCTTTTCTGAATTTTATTAAATACTACAAGAACTATCGATCCGACTACTGTCAATCACAGTAACAAATATTTAGGGAAAAATATCCTGGTTTCATATAAATAAAATCCTCAGATATTTTTCAAAATGCTATTATAGCATTTGTTCCTTGGAAGAGCATCAGCTCTTCATATTCTTGGAACATTAAAAAAAAATTCATTTGAAGCTCCCCCCATAGGGAATCTATCGGAACATCCAAACTATATAAGGGTTCTTATGAAAAGCTAAATGCTTCATATCTTTATGGTCACAAAAGTTATGACAATATCTCCACTTATCATTAATGTGATCAGATAACATGTCATGTCTTACCTGGGTGCAAAAAAAAAAAAGTGGAGGTACTTGACATACAGTAGATTTTGTCTGTTTGCTTATGAAAATCTGGAAGTGGATCACTGGGTCTTTTACTGAAATTAACTAAAACTCACAGCAATACTTAAAGTCTCTAAATTAAGCATTTTTGTTTCTCAATAAAACATGAAAAAAGTTTATTATTCTGTAATGGAAGAGAAAAACATGAAATACCTTTATCTCAATAAATAAATTAACTTTAAATTACTATTATAAAGTTGAGTAGAAAAATTCAAACAATTAGTAACAGCTTAGCTTTCAAAAGACTTCTTCCTCATTCAGAAATGGGAAACCAACCAACTTTCTAATGAAGTAACAGAGAAGAAAATCACCTGGCTCAAGGCCAGGTCAGTAATTTTCCTGATAATCTGTTTTAGATTTCTGACTCCAGCTTGGCTGTCTCTAATACACTAGTCTATAAACTATGTGCACAGAAGAAAAATAAACTGCACACAAAAATCAACACCAAGAGCTCTGCATTAATTGCTCACCTAAGCATTTTACCTTTCAAAAACGCAAAGGCATCTAAGATGGAATAAATATATGTAAGCAAAGAATTCATTGCAAATGAATTCCAAGTGGATGAAAAATAGCCAGATAGACAGGAGCTGTGTGTGCTAGCAGCAGTGCTGCTGCAGACATCCCTTTGGATTTCACACTGTCAGTGGCCATTACCAACATTAATAAAAGCCATCTGGCCTTACATGGCTTTATGTCCATATCTCATTGTTGGTTTCAATGGGGTTCTTTGTTCAGAGAGGTAATTTGGAAACTTTTAGAGACTAGAATAAAGATAACAAATAGCAGACAATTAATCATGGTAATAGTCCTTCCAAAGGTCACACTATTACTTTGAGCAATGGGACCAATCTTCACTCACTGAATTTAATTTCAGGGGGAAAAAACAAAACCTAATTTTATGGTCATAAATACTGAAAAGAAAAATTAACAAGAATGCAGTCCTGCAACTAATGCTTTGACCAATAACCGTGGAGATCTAAGATGCCTTGCCTTCAAACATTGTCCCAAGATCACATTCAGAAATAACCATCAAAACCTGACTGCCAGAAAATGAAACTGCATTAGTGTATAATTTGCTCTGGACCAAGCAGCCCTACTGCACTGCAAGACACCTGTTCAGATAAAGCTGTGAGAAAGTAAGGATGTTTTCATTTCCCTCTGCAGTGATGGCGAATTCAAACAAAACCATCACAGGACATCTACTGAATAGGTTATCTGGATGCAGTTGTTCACTCTGTTGAAACTTTAGTGCAGATTTGTGGGATCTTGGAGGAAATTGGGAGACAAGAAGCTTGGCTGTACCATGGCAGCAACAGGCCTGAGCTGAGGATGAGAGTCCTGAAGTCGCATATCTATCTGCAGATCTGTATTTTGCCTATAATATCGTTGAAGAAGAAATAAACTTGGCAAACCACTACCACATCACACTTGACCATGAGCAGGCTTTATTATTATTACTATTTATTAAAGTAACTGTAGCTGGTATGCTTAATGCCAAGCAGTACTGCCTCTGGTTGAACTATTCTCAAAGACACACCAAATTCAGACTGCACAAGAGGTTTCTATGTCTGGACTCCAAAGTGGTTTAAAAAGAAGCTAGACACTGCTCCAAAGGAATATAAGTTCAGGTCTCTGTAAAATCATCATGTCAAAGCTGGGCTTTTTAGAACAGGTTTAGCTGAGGCATCAGAGAAGGACACGAGCTCCTAACACCCTTACAAGTATCTGTCTGTCTTTAAGCATTTAAATACCTCTGTATTAAAATGTGAATACCAGAAATCTAACTCTGTTGATGAAGCTTAAGCCCTTCAACCTTATTTAGAAAGTGAATTCAGGCATTAAATTTTTAAAAAAATATTTATTTGTGTTCAATTTTGACTAAATCATCCATCAAAGAGTCATTCCATATTAGCCCTTCTGTTCTGTATATACACAATATATGTGCTTTATAGGAAAAATGAAAGAGGTGAGTCATACTGCTATGAAAAATATTTCCACATTAATGTTTTTTTCTATCATGCATACTGAATAATTTAAAGAGAAAAGTAGGATACCTAATTTGGAGTGAAATTAATTTCATTCTGACTGTCAAGAAATATAGTGGGATTTTTATCATCTAACATGCACTCTGTTTTTCAATGACAGATTTTGTCTTCCAAAATAATAGTTAGCAGTAGTCTTAATATTTTCTCAATTATAAAGAATTATCATTTAATGGATAAAACTTCCACAAATTTTAGGGAGTACATTGTGTTAGCCTATTATCTTCTGTATTATTTAGTTACTTTATTAAACAGTAATAGCATTCACTTTCCTACAATCAAAATTTTAAAAGGACCTTTAAAGGGAGAGGGAAGGAACAGAGAAGATAAATTATGCAACTGAAAGGAGTGGTTGTTTTTCTCTTTGTATCTTTAATGCAAATTGTTCTTCACTGTGTTTCCCAGACACCATCTGTTTCCAAAACAACTCATCACCAAACATAAGAGAGAAGATAGGAATTTCTTACAGGAGGTAAACCTGCCAGTTTGCAGAGTGGTCTAAGCTTTTTCAAGTAGGAAACACATGACAACACAGAGCTGTTAATTAATTAATGATAGGCAATGGGTATCACCTCAGAGATTATGCTATTTTAGGGATTTTCATTACAATAATAGATGGATTATTCTTTATAATGTTGCTGCACACTTGTTTTAAGAAGTCCAAAGCACATTTGAGCATTCAGTAGCAGGGTTTGATTCACTCAGTATAGGTTTGGGGGTTTTTTTTAAATTATTTTTTAAAGCCTACTTTTGAAGCTTGAATATCAGGTCACACTTCCTCAGGGCCTCACTCCATTCCACATATCAGTGAAGTCTTGGAAAAACAGAAACTAGCAGAATTATTTACGCTGGGCACTCACTCACCTGTGCCAGTACCCTTTCCACAGGATTTTGGGAGGAGGTAGAACCCAAGATGTATCCAGGTATATGACACTTTGCCACCACAAAATCCCTCCCTTCATCTCCAGAGAGGCTTATATCAGTTCCAAAATGCTACTTACTGCTACTTCTAAAAGTTCCTACTAGAGAGGAAGGTACCAATTTTTCACCTGGTTATACTGTGGAGTTTAATGACAGCACTGTGATTACTCAAAAACAAAAAAATTATATTTTTGCTTTCCCTTCTGATGACAGTATGTGAGGACAAGTAAAAAGCATTTATTTAATTAGGTCTAATAAGTAGGAGTGGGAAAATGAGTTAACAGAAAAACATGTAAATTCTTTTACCAAGTTATACAACTATTTATTAAAAAAAAAAAGATATATAGGAATATAGATGGGACAGCAACCATCAATCTTTATAGAATCCTGCCATCATATCCACCAATGTAAAATAAATTCATACAGACTATATGTGCTGTAATAAACATATTAAGAAACATCACTCTAAAATTGGTTATATTATCTATCCTGATCACATCTGTAACACATTACATCTTTTTCAAACAAAAAAATCCTTAACAAGTCGGCGATACGATGTCTCTTCTGTCCTTCTCCAGTCCTCCTTGTCCTTCTGCATCATTTAAAACAATTCTCTCCTTTCTGTAGCCCCAGTAATTTATTTCACATATGGAACATTCTTTACTTCCTAGTACCTTTCCAGCTAATTTTATAGCTATCAGGAGACTT
Organism: Oriolus oriolus; assembly: GCA_013400235.1. NCBI lineage: Eukaryota > Metazoa > Chordata > Aves > Passeriformes > Corvidae > Oriolus > Oriolus oriolus. Next base: position 829,266 of record VXBT01003521.1, on the reverse strand, counting down.
AAAAGTGCTTCTGTGTTTCTCCCGGCAGTTCTATTAGATTAAATCCATTAGCACGGTCACATATACACTTCACATTTTCAGCTCTCTCTGTTCATAACATGACTATTATAAGGATATTATCCTTCTTATTACCCATATAGAATCTAAAAATCTGGATTGTCTTATTTTTCTTTGGTTTAGCTTTTAAATCATCTTTTTTTAAAATATTTTATTACTGCATTAATTTATCACAGGTTCTATATTCCTGACCTCAACATACTAAATTACATTATAGACAACCATCTCTGCTCCTGCTCAATATTCTGAACAGTTCACTGAGTTTTAAATGCACAAAATGGTCGTTGCCACACATTTCATTTCTGGCTTCAGCAGTTGTGATCTTGTGCTTTGTTACTAAAAATAGAGCTGCTTCCAACTACCTGAGCTGGAGAGCTAATTACAGAGCTGGTAAACAGTTCTCCTCCCCATTGAGCAAATGGCAGAATAAGGAGCCTGCTAATGCACTAGGGCTCCCATGGTCCTGTGGGTCTCTGAAATCTATCAAGTGTCATTTATTTAATCATTTGTGGCTGTTTGCATCATGGATAAATTACCATTTAAGTAAATAACTGTTTGAATGTTGTATCAACAAATCAGGGAGAAAAAGAACAATCAGCTCATTTTAAGAAAAAGTATTCTACCCTAATTCTCTGCTTGCACAAATCAAAACAAGTACACTGAAGTAAATAGCATATTGTTGATTTTGACTAGGTAAGAGTCTAGTTCTATTTTCTGCAGTAGAGGGGTTATTAGAGGACTGACTGTTTGCAGCAGCTTGAAGACTTTTTTGAAGGTTATTTCTGTCACATACAGGCAAGAACAAACAACTGCCACTGTAAGAAAGCATTTTCTTCCCTTTAAAGTGCTCTCAGCCACGTCTGCAGTACAGCAGCACGTTGGCTGGAAAAAATTCCCTGTTGAGAGATCTTAAGGTAGAAGTGCCCATGGGGTTCAGATGCTCCTCTGCATTTGAGGGTGAAACACTGGTTTCCCTGTTCCATTGGACTGGTCCTTATCATGTAGCCTAATACAAGCTTTGTTGGCAAAAAGGATTTAGCCATCACTCAGTCAGTAAAACTCCACTCATTTCCAGCCATTACAGAGGAAACAACATGTAGACAACACATAAGCAACTGTCAGAATAACTGTGATACAGCTGCAGGCCCTAAGAAAAACTAAGATTATGTTTAAGACGCATTATGTTTGCTCATCCAAAATCACTTCTGGGGCCAAGAAAGCATGTAGCTTCCGGAATCATATTTTTTATCTGAATACACCATATAGAAATGAAATAATTAGGCAGAAAGCCACCAGAAAGACCAATTTTAAAAAGCATTTCTATTCTCCTTCCTAAACCCCAAAGAGAGAGACAAGTAAATAAAACCTCCAAGATGGTAATGAACACCTTAGAGGAATTTGGTGTACAAAAAGAGTATGCAAGTGAGCATAAACTTCTTGCTCACCATCATGTTTCTGTCATGTGAAAGGACTATACTATATACTGTGCATCCAAGGAAAGAATTGCTATCTGAGCATAAATACATTATTTACACAGCTCATTAGGGACATAAAAGCATGAGCTCCCTGTTCTGTCTGTCCAATCTTTATGGAAAGAAAAGTCAGGATGCCTTCAGCCAACCAAACCATCTCCTATCGTGAAGGAAAATAAGTTGCCACTTTTTAGCAAAACTGATTGGAAAAAAGAAGGCAAGGCAGAAAATGTGGACAGAGGTGGAAATGCGTAGTACAAGGAAGAAAAAAATGCAAGCAAGAACCAAAAGAGAAACAAAGAAAGGCATGAGGAAGTCAGACTAAAGAAAATCAATCATATTTCAAGCTCTTCATATTCCAAAGAACAGAAAAAGAGAGAATCTTGTAACAAAAACAGTGATGGAAAAACAGAAACTGAGTACCAGCCTTCCCATCTGAACCAGAAGAATTCCAGGAAACATGTCTGCACACCACAAGGCAGGCCCACACCATCACAACTAAGTTAACGCTGAAGAAGGCAAGTTATGCACCAGGACTTGCGTAGCTGTCATTTGAGCAGCACTTCACCAGAACTGACACATCTTGTTTCCATGGTACTCTGTGTACGCATACTAGAGTGTCTCTGGAGAAAGTCACATGCATTTTTAACATTTAAACCCATATAAGTGTGTGTGTGCATACACACAGTTGGAAAATGATGAAGCATTGTGTGGGTTTGATGGTATTCAGTGCATAAACAATGTTAAAAATCAATTTAATCCAAATTTTTAATCACTGATCAATCTTCCTGCATTTTCAGACCTTTCTTTATGACCTAAATGACCAAACAGATTCGACAATGCATTCATGTGGTGGATAAAATGTGCTCATTATAGCAGGACAAAGACCTCTCAAATTATAGTATATTCCAGGAAATAATCCACAGCAAAAGGCATATGCAAACAACATAAGCAGTATTTTCCCTGCAATGTGCTATTTCTTCCCACATTTATTCTCACGTTAAGGCAGAGATGTGATATCCTTTAACCCTGGCAGCCATTTGTCATTTATTCATTCAGATTTCAAAGGCAGAACATTGACAGCCAAGTCTTCATGTGCTGCACAGACCAACTTAAATATTTCAACTGCTCGCAAGTATTTTTAGGTGGTCTGCTTCTGCTGAATTAAACCTGCCAAATTCATAGGGCAAGTAAGATGTGCCTCCACCTTTTAATTAAGCTAGTATAAAGTTTCCAATCCCCCCGTCAAAAAAAATTACATGGAGAAATGAAGTGGATAAAAACATGAAATGTGAGGAAACTGTTGAAAATAAGTTGTGTAATTCTTTTAAATATAAGTAGCTGTCTCAGGCAATCACACAAAAAGCACTTTCAAAGTGACAGTCTTTAATGAATGAAGCAACTTTGTGAGCCTTGCATTGTTCTTGCCAAAAAATTACATCTTTCACCACACAGGTATCACTCAAACTTCAACCTTCCTAACGAGCACATCAGCATATGCAAAGACTCCAGAGCCAGAATGAGATTAATGGAATATATTAAGGGATATATTAAACAGGAGGGAAAGGCAATAACTAAGCATTAACACATTCCTTCATTCAATAGTTTTTTGAATCAAAGGCACTGAATAAAGAAGCACATGTTAGAAGACAACACAGAAGTATATGAAAAAGAAGCTCATCACAGACTGAAAGTACAGTAGTTTGCTGTGTCATAGTAGCACCAGTTTCATAGGAGTTCACAACCATATCTGCTTATGTCTCAGAGCCCTAGCAACTACCCATACCAGACCTCCTTAGTATGCCAAAAATTCATCAGAAGTACTATCTGACAAGTGACTAAGCTTCATACAACACAGATACTTAATTTTAAAAGACCTCAGATGATGAAATGCTCAAGAAAACTTCATAACAATTCAATAGCTAAAACCCAGCTATTTATGTCTCCACAGCACAGGGAGCCTGCAGGTAGGAATACAGGGTAAATACAGACTCTGTTGCCTTACCTCAGCTATGTGCGGCATTGGGTTAAATCCACAGAGATTGCACACAACTTTCTTGCACTCAGTACAGGTGTTAAAGTTGGGGGGATCCTTAGAACCAATATTTAGTCCAGTTTTACAAAGGGGACAAGACATTTCAGGCTGGCTGACTTTCTCTGGTTCCAACAGCCCATCAGGTTTCTTAGCTTCAGCAGCCTGAGGCTTGCTATCTTTAGCCAAACCAGGTTTCTTTTCTAAATCAGATCCTTTAGTTAAAACATTATCCACTTTTGATGGCTCTGATTTTTCAGTTGTAAGAGGCTTGGCTTCTTTCTTTACAGGAACAGCTTTTGGAGGAGGCTGAATCTGACCGGTCTCTTTGGGGGCTGCTTGAGGGGCGGGAGGCTGTGTTGGAGGCTGGGGCTGCTTCACTGCAGGACCAGGTGGAGGGGGGCCTGATGTCTGAGACCCTGGCTGACCTGCTGTGGAAATTAAATTTGAGGCCTGGCTGAAGAATGAAGCTCCAAATCCAAAGAGTTTCCCAGTAACTGTTTCTTGTGGTGTTGTAGGCTGAGGCTTAGGGGCATCAGTGATGCCTCCCAAATTAAGGCTGAAACGCCTCGATTGCTCCGGAGTTTTCTGAGGTGGCTGGGGCTGTGCTGGCCCCAGCTTGGGTCCTGCCCCTGCTTGTGGGCCCTTGGGAGCTGGTTTTGTATCAGGCTTTGGGGCTGGTTTTGTTGGTAACTTTTTAGGATCATCTTTTGCTTGTGCTGGCTCAACAGGCTTTTGAGCTTTAGCATCTGGTCTGGCCCCAGGCTGAGACGCAAGCTTGGGATCTGACTTCTGTCGGGACACTTGTGGAACAGGTTTGGAATCTGGTTTATCCCCAGCTGGATGTGTGTCCTGTGATGGCTTTGCAAGCTCAGGCTTTGGGGAGTCTGTCACTTTCTGCTGAGTTGTCGGTGTGGGACCTGCCAAATCCTGTTTCTGCTCTGGTGCTGCAGAGGTAGATACAGTGCCTGCCGTAGGCTTCTGTACACTGGGCTGTTTTTGCTTATCTTCAGCCTGTGTTGGCTTGACCTGATCAGATTTTGGAGCGGCATCTCTGGTTTGTTGGGAGATCTCAGTGGGCTCTGCACGAGGTTGTTTTGATTTTACAGGGGGAGACCCAGGCAAGGGCGTTTGCTTTTTTTGTGGTGGAGGTTTTTTCGGATCTGCTAACTGTGAAGGATCAGGTTTTGAAGTAACATCTTTCTTTTGAACAGGCTGTGGCTGGGGAGATGGTTTAGCCATTGAAGGTGGAATGGGTGTCTTCTGTTTGGGTGCAGGTGGCTGTGGCCCAGGACCATGACCTGGTGCTAGGTCACCTCCTAATGCTCTTTGCATCTGGCAGTTTAAACAGAGCCATTCATTGATCTGAAAAAAATAAAGGCATTATAATTAAGATAAGACAAAGTTAATAAAATAAACATAATAGTAAGTTATTCTAATATAAGACTTGCTGCAATATTTTAAAATTCTGTGTAAAAAGGGAGAAATATCACTAATAATATTTTGCAATTAACATGCACAGCTGATTATTTTCATTCTTCTCCACATTGCTGTGAGTCAAGCTATCACTGAACCCATGATTCTAATGGTTTCACATTCAGTTTACACACAGCTGAATAGTGGAGGATAAAAACCCCAGCAGAATGAAAAAAATGCATTGGAATTTCATGGAACCCATCAGTGATTCGTTTACAGCAATGATTTGCCAGAATAATGGCAAATACTGCTAAAATAGTTTAACACATCAAGTCTGCTGACAGAAAACAATAATCAGAATTAAAACACAGTAAATCATAATTATCTTTAAGCATATATCTATCAAGCTCTTCACACAGCTCATGCTTTTGGTAATGGTTTAAATTACAGAGCACATGTATTGGCAGTACATATATATCCAATGAATTAAGCACAGAGGTGTGCAAACTGGCATTATGTTTACATTTATGTTTATAATAACACAGACTTATGCTTTACCACCAAATTCAGAGGGCAAGTCCTCATCCAAAATCAGTGAGGAGCTTTTCCTGAGCCCCGATGCTATTTCAAGAGCCATAATTAGGTTTCCCAAAACTCCTTTGTTATTAGGAGTTTCTAGGGTAATTACTGTACCTCTGTATACAACGGGCCCCTCTTTTCACACAGACGAGAAGGAATAAGGCAAATAATGTATTTAAGCATGCTTCTCATCAATTACAGTACCTCGCAACTTCAAAACATTTTTTTATCATTCCCAAGCAGTATTACATGAGAAGGAAACCATATTTCTGATAAGACACAAAAGCGCAGCTTCACCATCTGAGAAGGGATCAAATTGTCTAAAACACGTGGTCACTTGCTGCTTTCCACACCTTCCATCACCAGCAGAAACATTATAGGCAGCAAAAATGCCACTCAATATGATACAGAGTCCCACGGGCCTGCACCTGCAAGTAGATATTTAAGCAGGTCACCTGTAGCTCTATTCCTAGTCTTTACTCTGTGTGTGAAATGCAGGGTACCAGCGACAGCATTTGCATACACCACTGCAACAGAGGGAACCGCAACAACAGAAGTCTCTTTTCCCTTAAGGGTGAAGATTCCTGTTTCTCACTCAAGTCTCAATGATCTTAGAGATCTTTTACAACAGAAATGATTCTGTGATGCTATGAAATCTCTACAATACACCATGGAACAAATCTAGAGGCACTACATGCAAGGAAAGATTTTGTCTGTGTAATATCGGAGCTCACTGGAAGGAAAGAGCTCTGATGTCATGGAATGAGGCAAAGAATTCATTACTTTGGTGTGCCTTGCCAGCTTTGGATTTTTGCAGCAGCAAAAATTAGGAGTTGGATGCAGCTCCCTAAAACACAGTTATTTCAATTATTCTGATAAACATGGTATAAACACACACTCTGGTATATAAATTCACTACTACTAACAGCTTCACAAAACCATGCCAAATTTTGGCCTCACCTGTAATGTTACCATTCATAATAAGGCTGCTCTTATCTTCCATTTTCAGTGCAATTTTTTTAGATTGTTTAAATAATTCTCTGATCTACTTGCAAACCATGTAGCAAATGACTCTTAAAAAGTGAAAACAACTGAAAAAAAAACTGGAACACATGTTTAAGCTCTGCTTTGCATTATGAAAGGAATTACGTTCAGACCTGTAGAGAGGACTTGATCAAGGATTACATTTAGCTTAACTCCCACTTTGTTTGATTAGTGATCACTTCTCTTACCTGATTTTAATTATTAGTAATATAATTTAATTAGATACACACTAATACCATTTCTGGATGAATCCTTAAGAGTTTTCTAGGGTTTAAGTGTAATCAAAGACCAGGCTGTCACAGTTGTCTGGCTTGGCAAAGTAACTAAGATTTCTTATGTTAGGGAGGTAGACTTCGCTCTACAGTGGAGAAAGACATGATCCTGTGAGGAGCTTTTTAATGGACCTAAGCAAGGAACGGTTTCTTCCTCTATCCAGAGAATTTTTACGGATATTTGAAAAACGCACTTTCCATAGTGATTCGCTGCTTCTGCTTCTTTTTGACACTATGGCAATAAAAGGTGCCTACCTGCTCTCATTCAGCTTCCAGGAAATCTAAGTTAAAGTCACTACGACACCTTTAAAGCCTCAAGTGAAGTAGCTGTAGGGCTGGTGGGGCTACAAAATTAATAGTTTGACTAATTCTTACATTTAAGTCATCCAGATTCAAGCATTTATAAGCATTTAGGTTTGTTTTCAACCTGCAGCTGGTCCAGTCTGATTCTGCTACCTACTTGGAGTCCAAACAAACATTACTTCTATGCTACAGATTTCAAAACAACCTTGTGCAGAAGACAAAACCTTAACCCTCAACCACTAATTTTTCCTTATTTAAAAAAAATATATACACATATATGTGCATTCTTGGTATGAAACTGAAGCCTCCAAAACTAAAGCTGAATTTGCTACTCCTACAGCTGAACTTCAAAATGGAAAATGTAAGACGTTTCACTTCACTGTATTATTTTTTGAATCTTTCTGGTTTAAACATTAAATTCCTTCCATGTATTTTAGTGGGAGGAGTTAAGTGCCAAAACACTCAAGTCATTATGGGTTACACACATCTTCAAACAAATACAAAACTGCACAAACTATAGTCCTGTGATTGGAACAGCAGGAGCTCAAAATGAACTGTGCTATGTGATATAGTTTTCCATCAAACACTTGCCTGCTTGTTCTACTGGAATTACAGAGATTTTCCATACATTTTAACAGGAGCACGCTTCCATTTAATACAGATGCTCTTACACATTATTACAGATGAAGTAAAACTTACTGCTGCTGTAAATACCAAAAATACAATTTTTTCTCTATCCTTAAAGGTGTTCCTGGGCAGCAGTTCTGTGACTTCCTAGATTCTTTCTCCACATTTCTAATATCTTTATGTAGGATTAAAAAGCAAAAGTTTCCAGAGGAACTTGCAAGCTTTAGCAGTTCCTGTCTCTGTAGGAGATTCCTCATTGATGCTGAGAAACCAAAGCTGTCTGTTTTTAGACCAGTATATAGGGTTGGGAGCTGGGTCTTACTTCTAGAAGAAATTTGTGATTTTCTTCATTCTGAGACTCATGCCATTAAGTGCCATAACTAGGACAATAAATTTGACAGATTTTATGCAGCATTTTTGGTGAGATTTTGACTCCTGAACAAAGAAAATTGCTGCTTTGTTTTCAAAGTGTTGTAGAAACTATATGCCCTCAGAGATACAAAAAAGTAATTAAAATGTATTTTATGTATTCATCAACCATAGCATCAACTCTTCTAGTCTGAAGCACAAAATGAATCTATTCAGTATTTTACTAACAACATCCATGGAGAATTACTTTGAAGGAAATTATAACACTACATAGATTATGAATGTATAAAGAAAGTCAAGCTAACAGTTGACACCGATAACAAATATGAACTTCCATTCAGTCCTGCTCTCTATCCCAAACAAAGCCAACACAATTGAAGGCAATCCAGTCTCTATTCCTTTCTTCAAAAAGGGTGCAGATTTGTTCTAACGACACAAACCCATCAGAAGCAACAGGAAAGCTGTCAGCAAGTGCACTGCCTGGCACGCTTAATTTCTATCCCTGCAGATGATATAGGGGAGGAAGAGAATCTATCTTGATTCTATGATTCCAGATGTACATGAGAAATAAATTTTGACTTGCAGATTGAACATATTTCATATAAAATATACTGGCAAACAATATGAATGTGGCTTTCAGAAGCCATTTTAACAGTCCTTTTGCAGAGCAGAGCTGCACTCTAAGGCAATAGGTCTCATTCTCATTTAGACCAGTCATTTGCTGCTATAAAAAGGAACTTAAGGATATACATAAAATATTAACATCTCTTTACGTTACCACTGAAATGTAAAGATTTCTAAAGATATGTAAGTGGAATTTGCTGACATTGCTCAGCCCCAAAGCTTTATCGACAAAATCAGTTTCTAGTCTGAAAACACAGCAACTTACTTGGTCCCCAACAATTTCAAAGAGCAGTGACAAATCCAGATTCGGCTTTTAGCAGACATTTTTGCCAAGATGAGCGAAAAATGAAAAATAAAGTGCTCAAGCACATGATTTTATGCAGCTTCGTGCAGTGTGAGACAAGAAACCAAATCAGAAAATCCTCTTATGAATAAAAAAGAACTATCACAAACCAAATTATATTAGCATGTCAACATACAAGTGAAAGTGTCTTCTAAAGAAGTCTGTGCAATACTGGAGACAAAGATTTTTCTTCTACACCGTCCTTCCATGAATAAGTTCTCAGCTGTTCAAAGTAATTACACCGAACCAAACATTTAACTATTGCACACAGTATGCAACTGATCCTCATTTCAGGCAAACAGATCATCACTACAGAATACATATTTACCTTCCTTTCAGATGAGTTTATTAGGGAACACTGACTCAAGATGCTCACAAACATGACACTAGATTCTAGTCAGCAGCATGGTCCATGGGTATCCATTCTGCAAACCACAGCAATGGCTACAAGCTCTGTAGCTTGGTGCTAAACTACTGCTGGTGCAAACTTTTTAAATAGACATACTGAAAAACTATTCTTAAATGTTACTTATCTATTCTAAAGCTACTAAACGCTATGGTGAATTATATTATGCGGTTATCACAATCTTAAAACATACTCCACTACTCTGCTTAAATTACCAACACAAAAATCTATAGTTTGCACATGAATTATGAATATTTGGGGAACTATTACCTTATAGCTCACATAACTAGAACCATAAAGCAAAATAGTGAACATAATCTTTTGACTTCATTTTTTTTTTGAATGTCAGTATCTCAGGATATCTAAAAATTAGTTTTTATAGCCAAGGATATGATTAAGTTGCCTCACGCACATAGCAAGGAAGAAGACTTTTAAACACAGCTCAGTGCACTACATCATGCAGCAATGCAACAAATGCTCATTGCTTTCACCAGCTTCACTGTGATTTGATATACCAGAGACATGTGAATGATTAACAAAAAATCTAACTGCAAATCAGGAGAGCGGCAAAGAGAAGGTTAACAAAGTTCATCTGTGCTGCACTGAGCAAATCATGAAAAGGATTAAGCTGTCTGGTGAGAGCAGGGCTGGGCTGGGCTGTGCTGCCCGCCCAGTGACTGCCCAGCAAACACCATCACATGGCCTCACATAGTAGTAAATTACAGTTGCTGAGCAACAGCAATACTGGTGCAGATGGCTGACTGCAGTTGACATCTTTAGCTATGCAGATTAATTTATTATTTACTTGTGTTAAAAACTGGACAGGCCAGCTTTCTGGACTAATGAGAAAACACTCCAACATATTGTAGTATATTGCTCAATTAAATTATTGGGAAACTATTCCCCATGCAGAAGGGATTTTTCCTCTATGTTCTGCCCCTTATGTAAAAGAGAAAAAAAGAGGGAAAAAAACCACAGGGCATTACTGCTATTTCTACATCTAATCCTTAAAGTAAAGCAGAACTGTAGGCACACAGTCTCCCTCTAAGACAGAAACAATGCGGGAGTTTGTTTAAGAATATTCCATGGAGAGAAACAGTATCCTATACTTCCATAACCTTTCTATTTGAGGATCTTTACAATTTTCCCAAATGTCTATGTGGCCGTTGTGGCTAGGGGCAGAACTATAGGAACTATACTGACTTCATTTCATCACAAAAATTGTTAATAATCCCCATTTGCATAGAAATTGCAGTGTTAGTAACACACTGGAACACCCCAACTACTCTGTGTACCAAAGCAAATATTTCACACTTTCATGGCTTTTAAATGACAACTAAACAAGTCTTGTTTGCATCTGCTCTCTGATCAATTTGAACCCAGACTAAAGTCCATCAGTTTTACAGAACTCCTCTAGCTTTACTTCAGCACAGTTAAGAGCTGGTATCTAAATTAATACTTTGAAAAATTTTAAAAAGTCTTGGGTTTTGTTGGAGCTTTTTAAAACTCATTTCTATACAACTTATGATGATTATAACAGCTGATAATTATATTTAGGTCCTTGATTTTTTTTCTAGTTTGTTCTGCTTTACTTATATAACCCTTATATCCCCCGCTCCAAGTTCACACAGGGTGTACAGTTTCAAAGCTATTTTTCCAGATATTAAAAAACAAGATTTTGTTCCATGTCACTACCTACAGTGATGGCTGTTTTATTCTTGTTTATATATAATTTCCAGTCTAAGTTGCATTCTGGTTTTTATGCACTACTACAACACAGCAGGGTCTAGACTGGAAACCACAGGGAATACTTCAATCAACAGCTTCCTTTACTGTCATGTAATCAACAAAGACTTAATAGACTAATTTCTATTAATTTTATTGTAAATATAAGGAAAACTTATCTGGATTCACCACAAGAATTATAGTCATCTTCCTTATTTTAAATTATTATATATTATTCTCCGTATACAACCTAATAATAATGAAAACAACTGAAGAAAATTAATCCCCTTTTTACTGTTCAAATTCTGTTTAGTTACTGCCCCAACTTCATGCCCATGTATAGGATATTTAGAGCTGCAGGACTTTAATAAAAACAAATACAAATATCAAAATTAGTTATGAAGATTTGAACTAAAATATTATATTTTTAATCAAATGTTGTGATATTATTGTAAATAAAAACAGAGGCAAAAGAAAAAAAAACAAAAAACAAGGCAATAGTGTGTAGTACAATTGATATGGAAAATTTCTAGCCCTACCAAAAAAGTTTAAAAAATAGACATCCCCTCCCCCATGAGAATTTACAATAACAACAAAAAAAGAAAATATTTCAAATTGGGTTAAAAAAAAATCATGTTGAATTGAAAAATAAATGTGCAATCCAGTAAAAAGTTCTATTTCATCAGAAACCATACACTCCACTTTGAGACAGTCAACTGTTTGGGGTTTCTTATTCCTCCTATTGGAGTTTTTACCCCTCCTCTTTTTTCCACTAGGAAAGTTAGCCTTGGTACAGACACACTGTTTGAAAAAAATAGTCAGAAACAATAACATATTTTTTAGAATTCACTTTGCCTCCACCCAGAAGAACTTTTGGCAAGTAAACAAATCTACATCAATACATAGTTTCACATTATCTGAATGTACAATTTTCATTATCTATGTATAAAATTATATCTGGCTCAAAGATGAATTTTAAATGGTCTCTTAAAAGAACACAAAAACAGTGGATGAAATATGATCTAATGTAGATAAAATTCATGTAGAATAATCCCTCCTCAAAAACCACCTAGAAGACAGACATCCATATATGCACAGATACACTTCAGAGGTGGGCTCAAGTAGCAGAGCCCACACACAGCCAAGTGTCCAACATTAACAGCTTTAACACTCTACTTGATCATCAGCTTTACAGATGACCATCATAAAGAATGTAATGACTTTGTTATTACACTTTAAACCCTTGCTCACTCTGTGTTGCATGTATCTTCCAATAACTACTTCACAGGGAATGAAAATTTACTCCAGCTACTGAGCATATGCACTGATCATTTAGATTTAACAATAGCAGTTTGTGCTTTTTGCCTTTTTTCCTCAAGATGTCTTTGTTCATTTTCAGAAAGCCTACTCCTATTAGCATGTTCTAAATGGCTGAATTTTTTTTGGGAAGTGCTGGTTTCTGTTGCTAATGGCTCATGGGAGTGGGTTTGTGAAAATAAAATGGTAAAAAAATTAGAAAAATAAGTCACCATGTAATAAAAGATACACTTCCTACAAGGGTCTGATGGAAAAGGAAGGAAAGTGGAATAGAGTACCAGTCCTCAAACCTGCTTATATAATTTTTTCCATTACTTTATGCAACTGTTGCTAGGCAGTCATGTGCCATGGTGATGAGTGGAGTATGAATACCTAGACAGATTAGAGAGACATATGTTACTGAACACTTATGTATGGTGTGTTTTCTCTCCAGACTGCTGTACAAAAGCAAGATACCAACTACCCTTCTTCCCCAAGAGGACTGCAATGTCAGATGGTTCAGAGAAACAGTTCAAGGGGTCTGACCTTGTGGCAATACAGGTATCACTTTCTGCTCTTGGTTACAGAGTTCTCTCTAGTGAGTTAAAACAGACAGAGTGCATGTACTACTGCATTTTAAATAGAGGTTTAAATGAATAAAATGAATTAGTTTTTTTTATCTGCACTTTTTATAATGGTTTTACAATGTATGCAATCTAATTCCTAAGCCAGTTTTTAAAGCTTGTTAAATTCTTTTCAGACTCAGCTAGAAATATAGAACACAGAAATACAGAAAGATCTATATTGGAAAAATTATTCCCTCGATTAGTTTTGGAGACTAAGCTACCTATAAGAAACTTGTAAGAAGACTATGTTAGGAAAGCATATTTTCCCAGCTGCACAGGGGAAAATATTAGAGAACAAAAGTCATTTTTTTTTCTAAATAAATGCATTCCACTCCTTACATCCAATTTGAAATTATTGCTTCCCAATCAGCAATGTGTTGAACATGAGCAATAAGATAAGCAGTTATAAAGGACATAGGAAAAGCACAATGCAGGATTCCAGAATCAGGAAACATGGCAAAAAGAACAGCAGGGAAAGCCAAAGTACAACAGTAAAGTCAGTAAGTGCATGGGCAAGACACAGAGTTTTGGTCAATAATACTTCAGAAGAACTTAAAATACAAGAAGCCAAAAGAAAAAACTTGCACCATAAACAAGAAAACTAACAGCCAAGTCACAAACAATGATTTTCCTGATAGACGGGAAGAAATGGATAAAGTATTGTAAAAGATGAATCAGAAAGTTCTGTTAATAAGCTAAATACTGAAAGGAAACAGAAACTAGAAGGAAAATTTTATAATAACTCAAGTGGGAACCTTGGCAGCTGAAATAAGTGAATTTTTTGTATGTGCCAGAGTGGGTTCTATTAACTTTGATCCCAATGTTCAGTAATAAAGTCAGATGTGATTTTTGTCATACTTCAATGGCAGACTGGAGCAGGACACCCACAATGAAGTTTCAGCAAGAGAGCTGGTGGTGCAAAGCTGAGCAAATGAGAAAAGCCTGAGTGGGAGTCAGGAGATTGGAACTAATAGCTGAATAAATTAGATGTCCAATACCTTCATTTACTGAAATGATTTCATCATGAAATAAATGCATATCCTGTGTTTATTTCAATGTGTAATATGAAATTCAAATCTGCTTTTACATATGTATGCAATCAGTTAGTCTTAAATGCAGCTGTATTTATTGTCTAAAAGTCTGAATTTCACACTTACAGAGTACCCACTTCAAAAACTAGTAGTTATTCACAGAATTTCCAAATACTTGGAAATCTTCTTACATAAAATCTCTCTCTAAACCTATTTCATTTGAACACAGCAAAGTTGTTGACTATTTCCACAGGAAATCTGAAGCTTTTAAAGACAAACTTGGGGCTCCAAGAGATTCCAGGAGTACACTACGGAAATGAACAACTCAGCACTCGCAAATAAATGTAAGAAATTCTGGCCTGAAAACACTGGCAGAATTTGAAGGCAAAGGTTTGTAATAACACTTCCTCTTTGACTTTCATATCAATACATCACATTTCTTGCCTGTTATATACAAATACATCTTTTTTTTGCATCAACAGTCCAGAATGACCTTTCCTCATGTAGATCATGAAATATAGACACCTGGTTAGTTTCAGGGGCTCTGAAGTTTCTGCACACAGATGTTCAAGTCACTCCTTTTCCAGTCCAGGCTTTAATGCCAGCTATCTCAATGCTCAAGTTCCCTAAACTCAAAGATGTCACACTTCTAAACCAAGCAATGTGTTACCAGTGGTTGCTGCAATTAGTCCTTCAGGCTAAAATTTGCAATTTTAATAACAAATCAATAGATCATATTGCTGAATGCAAAAAGTCTGCTGTTTGTTACCAGATACCCACAAATAAACATGCGCTGGAAAGAAAAGCAACGGCTTGCAATGTCTTTAAATAATTGTGGGGCTGAGTACACAAGTTGCCCAGATAGGCTGTCAAGACCCCATCCTTAAAGATATTCCAAACTGGCTAAACCTGCTTCAGGTGACACTACTTTGAGCAGAATTTTAGAGTCCACCATATCCAGAGGACCTTTGCAGCTTCAGAAATTCTTTGATTCAATTTTGAATATATAGGTAGTATTTATCAGGTTCAAAATACAGCAGCAGTCTGTACTTCTTCCTGTGTGCATCTCAGATCAGCTAAACTAATACCAAAGCAAGACAAAAAAAAGTTTTCCAAATATCGCTTCTATTTATCAATAGTTAGCCTTTGGTTCCAGGTCTACTATGCTTGAATTTCTATAAATTGACAAAAGCATTGGTACTGAAAACAAACCCAAACTACACTGCAAATTTAAAACTAGCATATCAGGATGTACAGAAAGCTGTTCAAGCAGTAAGAAGAGATCAAACAGTCACATGAAGCCTTATTCCCATGCAGAGCAATAAAGGATATGTATAAGCAATAAATCAAGTTACTACAAACATCAGGTTAAAATAAATTCATTCGAAGTGCTAATACTGTTTTCTATTCTATTATATTTTATAACATTTTTATGTTATAGACTTACAGCAAGAATGGTGATCAAGATTAGAAATAGTCCACAGAGATCTTAACATCCCACAAGAATGAAATAACCCATGTACCACCAAATCAAACTTATGACTCAGGCTTTCAACTAACAAACACTGACACAGTTGTAAAGCAAATCCACTCCACATCCTTTCCTAAGCCATGCATTGGAGCTATGAAGACTGATTTTTTTTTTACTTACTTAGATCTTATAGCAGAAAAAATTATTTATCTATAAATATATTTGCGCATGAGTATTGTTGTCAGATTATAAACATAGAGAGCAGGTGCTTAAAATCAATGAAAATAAGACAAAAGTCATATTGGGGTTTCTCCTCTTTATATGAAGAGATGAGAACACATTTTTAAATCTATATGAGCAGAGAACTATTACCTTCTTTTTTTTCCCTCCAGTTTCACCCTGTTTTAGTCATAAGCAGTTTTCTGAAATAGCATTAATTTTTTCACTGAACTCATTAAGTTATCATGATAATGTACTGTAACACATCTGATGTTTCAACATAACAAAGGTAAACTTAATTCTTTGCTCTCGTAGTGAACATCAGTTTGAAAATTACTCACCTCTGTGATATGAGGATTAGGATTGAATCCACACAGGCTGCAGACTACAGTGTGACACTGGGTGCACGTGTTGTAGTTGGCCTTTTCAGGAGTGTGCAGCAGCAGCTCGGTGGTTGTACAAAGAGGGCAGAAGGTTTTCTTTGGGGCAGACTCGGTGGGCTGGCTTGCACCAGCTTGTTTTTGCTGCGGAGGTTTTTCAGGCCCCGGTTGCTGGCTGGGTGGTTTTGTAGGTCCTGGTTGTTGTGCCGGGGGTTTTGCGGGCCCTGCAGTCTGAGAAGGTGGTTTCATGGGCCCTGCCTGGGGTGGCACTTGCTTTACAGGCCCTGTTTGCTGCAGAGGTGGCTTCCCAGATCCAGGCTGTGGTGGCTGTTTTGCAGGTGCCGTTTGCTGAGCAGATGGCTTTTCAGGTCCAGGTTGCTGAGAAGGCTGTTTTGGAGGCCCTGCCTGCTGTGAAGGTGGCTTTACAGGACCTCCTTGCTGTGCAGGCTGCTGCGATGGTTGTTTCGCAGGTCCTGGCTGCTGTGATGATGGTTTTGTGGGAGGTGGTGCTTGGGAAGTCGTTTTAGTGCTGCCTGGTTGCTGTGGGGATGGTTTCGTTGGGCCTGATGAAGGTTTTGCAGAAGTTTGTTGCTGAACAGGTTTTGCTGGTTCTGATGGTTGCGGCTGAGATTTTTGTGGTCCTCGTGGCTGGGGTGGTTGTTTCGCTTGCTCTTGCTTAGCATCTGCTGGTTGGCCATGGCCTGGTTTCTGAACTTGCTTTGGTTCCCCAGGCTGCTGCTGCTGCTGAGGCACTGGCTTGGAAGACTCCGTTGGTTGGAGGGTAGGTCTTTGTTGTCCTTGCTGTTGAACAGCTGGCTTCGGAGACTGTGGTTGAGTTGGATGTTTCGCAGGGCTCCTCTGCTCCTCAGGTTTCCCTTGTTCTTTTGGGGTAACTTTTTGTTTCCTACCGGCTTCTTCATGGGTTGTATCTGAATCCGATATCAAATCAAAAGGATTGAATTTGTTCACAACTGAAGTGACTGCACTCAGTGGATTGGCTTCTGAGAGAAAACTGGGCATCATACTTGGCTTCTGATCTTCCTTAAAATCAGTCCTGGACTTTGATTCCCGAAGACTAAGAGAAGAAGGGCTCCGTCCAGGTGCCCGTTGTTCTGTCTTCAGCACATCTACTGTTCTGCTTTTACTTAAACCTGGTGGTCCTGGATCTGGAGGCTTACCTGGTTGTCTGGGATGGCGGCTTGTATCAAGTTCAGGATGTCTGCAGAGAAAAAATGTAATAAAATTAAAATAATGCAAAATACTAGAAAAACGAGATTAAAAAAGATGTATCAGTAACCCTGGAAGTGCACTGGTAGTGCTGTGAAGTTTCTCCGTGCTTAGCATTTTCAAGACCAAGTTTTATAACAAGGTGCAGGTAAAAGATATTTAAATAATCATTGCTCTTTAAAGGCTTAAAGAAATATTCAGTCATAGATTGTTTCATTCTTTAGAAAATAATCTAATATAACAGCATTTAGCCAGATACCTTTTCTTTCAGAATTCTGAAGAATTCAAAGCTCAAACTTCCTATTATACCTATCTCCAAATGATTAACTCTCCCCCCTACTCCTTGAGATACAAAAACGGGGAGACAGAAGACTAAAAGGAACAGAAGTGTCAAAATTAGCAGATCAAAGTACAGCCATACAAAAAAAAAAATTGCACAATGCAAAATGTTTATGTACTTTTGTTCTGGCTACTTGTACAAAATCTGGATACATTTACAATTCAATATGCAGCAGGGGTTTAAACTCTTAAAATTCATGTATGTTAAGGAGTATATGCTTCTTTGTAAAGTATTTATTTTGGCACTCATCCACTCACAAATCAGAAGAGTTTTCCATCAGATAAAACAGGTGTTAGTTAACATTTTTCCCTGAACCTTTTATTTCTTCTTTGCAAATAGCTATCATACTCCTTCTCAGTCTCATCCGAACAATTCACACTGCCCAGTATTAAAAAAAAACAAAAATCTTATTACATGAGAGAATTGGGAAAAATCTGTGCAACAATATTTTACTATATGTGCATAAAGGAGAAAATGAAACTAAGAATGTAGGAACCAAAATCAAGACCATGGCTTCATATGTGGCACAGTATTTCACTTGTTGCTATACTTGGCCATAGCTGGGGAAATCATATTGTATTCACTGCTAATGCTCAGGGATGTAATAAAATATTCTATTCAGTGCTATCACTGAACTTCTGCTGGAAGATATGGTGTTCTTGTCAGTGTGACAGAAATGTTGCAACTATATAATTTTCACTTTTCATTTTGAGAGAACCAATCAACTCTGATCTTAGTTTTCCAGACATGACATTTCTTCTTGGGTATTCATGAGCAAGACAAACAATCACTTATTACATTTAACTGCATTCCTTGATGAATAAATGAATAAATGTACAATTTTAAGAGTTTTGCTAGAAGTCTGCAGAACCATCTACAGTAGCCACATTAAAAAATGTATTTTACATTGCTAATGCCACCATGAGTTTACCAGTATTTCTGATTAATATTAAGTTTCCATTATATGGCTAGCAATGGCAAGACAAAAGGACAAAGCTTAGTGGTAGACATTTCTGTGCATGTAATTCTCACAACACAGGATTTCTCATTATCTTGTATCTGACTTTTTCTGTTAATTAAAAATTTCCACAAGTAATACTTGTTAAGGAGAAACTATTTTCATCCTTCCACAACTCCATTTATCCTTTCCCACTCTTGTGTACTTATTGACTGCAATACTTGGAAGTTTACAACCTTAATGTGCAACTCACTGAAGTGAGTAGGTGTTTTTCCACTGGCGTCAGTGAACATTGATTAACTCATAAAGAGGATAGTTTAGAAAATCCCAATGATAATCTAATGCTTCCAAATATTTGGCATTTTTGCTTGTTAAAAGAGCAACTTTATACTCTCATTAGCAACGAGGTGGGGCTACCTGCAGTTCTGTTTCTTGTTGTTTAAATAAGTGCTCTAGGTTTATCCAAGAAGGCACTGCTTACCATACAAAAACATTTCAATGGGTCTATTAGCAGCAGCTTGGCGTTCTTCCTTCATGTTTGTAAATGTTCAAACTCTTGGAAGGCGTCATTCAACAATGATAAGAGTGAAAAGGGAGGGGGGAGGGAAAAAGCAACAGTACTATTGAAATTCAGGTCCAGAAATAGGGTACCATGCCCAAACCTTACAGTGCAAAGGTAGAATAGAAAGGGGTGTGGGGGGATGGGGGGGTGGGAGTACCCCCAAACAAAAAAACCCCAACTGTTTTTAGAAATTTAACTTGGAAACCAGCAAGAAAAAGTAACTGTGGATCCCTACTGGAGTAGAATTCTGCTCCAGCTTGCATTTTTATTAAATAATGTGTTCCATAAATTTCCACCTCCTCGGATATCAGGACCTGAAATGAGATTAAAACCCATGAATCTAGGAGATAAACTCAGATGATTCTCTTCAAGGGTGCTGGTGTATTTTGAAGACCTGACTTGTCTTGCCATTGTACATAACAATGTTTCTAAGCAATGGAGACAGAGCGTGGTTAACCAGTGGAAGAAAAAGCCTTGAAAACACAAGCTTCTTGAGAAAGGTTACTTCTGTCAAAAGCCAGAACTTGCTCCATTTAGTTTGAAGTACCTGAGAGTTGAAGTCTTCTTTTCTACAACCATTTTACAACCAACTACAGACTGACATTGAAATATTATAATTGAACTGAAGAATCAGAATCCTCAGACTAAATCTTGTATTTATTTGACAGGAATTTTCTAACTTTCAAACCTTTTGAATCATGAAAAGTCTGCAATTGTTTTAAAGTCTTCAAATCAGACCCAACAAACAAAATAATTTAGCTCTCCCTCACAGAATGCTTTTCTTTGTGCTGCTGCATTTCCCCTCATTTTGGTCTTGATTCATGGAACTCATCTCTATTCATTTACATATTACAGCCAAATCAAAGCTTACTTTGGAGTAAGCAGAGATTTAACAAAAAGACCAATAGTCTAGTTCTTCAATTCCATAACTACAAACACCTATTAAGAAAGCATGCCTTTTCCCAATTCATCAGTATAAATAGTTTCAAAGACAAATGAAGTAACAATGCTACTCAAAGAGAGTTAGATCTTTTCTTATCTACAGACAAGATAGGTATGAACTTTCACATACCCTGGTGGCTAATTGTTTTTTTTTCTATCAATAGAATGATGACACTAATTTTTTTTTTCGGGAAAATACACCATAAATATACTTCAGAAGCGTGACACTCATCAAGACTTCTTAGCATTTCTTATCAAAATGCAGCAAAAATTTTTTATTGATATCTATTGTGACCAACTTATTGAACTGGGGAAAAAAAAAAAAAACAAAAAAAATCCCCCCCAAGCATCTGTGTTAGATGGTCATATATTCAGTTGGTCATCTAATCCTTTCATATATAGAATAATTCCTCAGGAAGTGAACACTGGCACAGTTACAGAATCATTTGATGAAGATAGAACAAATGGAACTTGCTTACAAATTGACTGTGTTTGTTTCAGATAAATTTCCCAACCATGAATTTTCTGAAGACAGGTGATTGAAATAGGATTGAAAGATTTCCACAAATCCTAAACATCTCACTGGAACATCAAGAATGAAACATTCATTTAAAAAAAAAATAAAAAAAAAATTAGTAGGTACATTTGAATAAGTTCACTTTAGGTGCTCTATATCTAAATACTTATATTAAAATTCACAAGACTGAAAAGCTCAAAGCCTACAGAAGTTCTAGAATGTACAGCATTCATTTTAAGGTGGTAAAGGTGCAAGTATGTTACCTGGCACATATATTACTTACTATTAAAAAGTCTGTATTTGCAAAAATTGTTACCTTAGGATACCATCAATCATGAGTAATTTGTACACTTAAGGGTTACTTTGGGTGCGGGAATGAGAGCATTTAGAATAGGAAATAAT
Source organism: Oriolus oriolus (assembly GCA_013400235.1). Lineage (NCBI taxonomy): Eukaryota > Metazoa > Chordata > Aves > Passeriformes > Corvidae > Oriolus > Oriolus oriolus. The sequence continues at coordinate 808,026 of VXBT01003521.1, read as the reverse complement.
TATTAGACTCTAATGTTGTAATGGAAATCACAAAAGAAAAATCCAGTTAACATGTTAAAAACTAACAGACACTCCAATAAGGATACTGCCAAAATCCAAAGCTATATGAACTTAAAGCCAGAATTCCTCTTTTGATCACACTCTGTTGCGTAGCATTTGGACTGGAAAAAAAAGGAAAAAATAACTAGTTCCAGTTTTAGTCTGGAAGACAGTGATCCTTAATCCTTAGAAGAGTCTTACTCCAAGGGTTTTGTTTGGAGCAGGTTCTTGATAATTACCCCTAACATTCTTGGTAGATATTAACAGCAAAGAAAGCAAACAGCAAGAGGAGCAAATAAAGCCACAAACCAAGAGACAAGACAAGTAGTAACTTCATCACAGTGCGACAGGCACAAAGATACTATGATGGGAACTGCTATAATAGTCAAAGTTGACATTCTGACTTAAGGTAAAAGGCTGTAATTCACAAATTTAGAGTGCCTGTACTTTAAATAGAGGGTGGAAGTATGGTATGCTAACAAGATCAAAGTAGCTTCTGATATGTTTGTAGGAAAGCAGCCATTTATAAATGCAGAGATATTCACACTGCAATGAGTTCAGCCTATTCTAAAGACTTCCAAGAACATTTATCTTTATTTTTTCATGCTAACATTCCAGTAAAAAGTAAGTTTCAAAGTACTTGTGTCTTTGTTCATAGACTGTTATATAAAAGGGAATTTTGATCTTAGTTTCATGGAACTAAAGAATATTTCTTTTCCTCATTAACACCTATAGAAGCTGTGCAGAAGCCTGAATTGAATGGAAAATTTTATTTTACACACGGTGCTAATGCCTGATCAATAATTAAGCAAGACATAAAATAGGAAGATTTGACTTCCAGTTTCAAAAAATGGAGACCATCATCTCAAGTATAATCCCAGTGACTACAATAATTTGCCCAAGAATTAATTTAGTCCCACCCTCCTTGCCTCTCTTCTAGAATTCACTTATATAAACCTGAAATTATATAAACTGAATATGCATTTATGTGGGGTAAGGTCAATGCACCGTGAAACAGTTAGTCGAAGAGGTTCCTCTCTGCTTCCTCCTTCGAGACAAACACACCCAGCCCCGGCGTCGGAGAGCAACAGAGGCGCTGGCCTTGGATGACGGGCCGGGGCGGGAGCGGGTTCAGGACCGAGGACAGCGACACAGGGCCGGGCAGGACTGGCGGCTCACGACCGAGGAGAGCGACAGGGGGCCCGAGGAGGGCCGGTGGTTCAGGACCACAGACAGTGGCGGCCCCGAGGAGCCGGGCGGGGAGCGGGCTTGTTGCATGTCGGGCTGTGAATTCGCTGAGGGGCAGGGAAAGAACGGGGAAGGAAATTACCCCGGCCTTCGCAGAGGCACAATAAGGTAAAGCCATGACTATCCAGAACACTGAATGCCGTGCAATCAATTTAATCTATAATTTGGCCTCTCCCCTTCCAACTGAAAAAGGAAAAAAAAGGAAAAGAAAAAAAAAAAAGAGAAGAAAAATAAGGGTGAAAAAACAGACTGAAACAGACCTCCTCAATCCATGACTATTTAATGAAGCCAAATGATAGTTGTAGAGGTTCAGAATTGGCAGAGTAACGGCCAGCAAACGTATTATACCCAAAAGCTTTGAAAGATTCAACAAGATTCTCTCTCCAGACGCTTGCAGAACCCATCCGCCCCGGGGAGAGCTTCCCTGGCTACTACCAGAGCTGTGGGGCATCCAGCCCCGTAAACCACACACCCGCACACAGAAAACCAGAACGGCGTCTGCACATCTCTCCCCGCCCCGACACAGAAGCTGCCCGTGCTCCAGATCAGTGCAAGGGAGGAAAGGAGGGAGCAGCCCACGAAACCGGGGGCCGCCGTTACCACAGTAGTGGGGAAAGCCAGAGGGTGCAGGCTCCGTCCTGGTGTCCGCGCCCGTGCAGCCACCCCTTCCCTCCCTCTGCCAGCGAAATGGAACGCCGGCTCCGGGTGCAGCGGGCCCAGATCGTATTGCGGCTCGCCCCCCGCCCCACCGCGAGGAGACGGAGAAGGGGGAAGGGAGGAGCGGGAGAAGGGAGATTTTCCGTGCATGCCTTTGCATGGGAGGCGGCTCCGCGCCGGCGAGGTTCCCTCTGGGCAGCCCCTGCGCCCTTGACATGACAGCGGCGATCTGCCTCCTCTCCTCCTCGCTCAGCTGGCTCAGGTCCGCCTCCACCCCGGCCGGGACCAGGCTCTGCAAGGGGGCCGCGGGGCCGCCGCCATCCCCGGCTGCCGCCGCCCCTTCGGGGAAGGCGCCCATCCCTTCGCCTCCTTCCAGGCTCGCCTCGTTGCCCANGGGCGGGCGGCTCCCCCCGCGCTCCGGGCCCGCCCCGCGCCCCGGCCTTTAAAGGCACCGCCACCGCCGCCCCGCGCACCCACCGCATCTTCAGGGGCCGAACGGGGACCCACTGCCGCCCCCGCGGGTGCTGCCTCCCGTTCTCCTCTTCCTCTCTGTGTACAAGGACATGCTCGCGAGAAGTTAAAGCTTGTAGGAGCCTTGCTCGCCCAAAGCAATAAGTAAGAGGGACTGAAAGACACGCCTGGAGGACACCCCCCAAGCAACCCCTTCAGAGTAGAGTCAATGACGTCAGGTTGCTCCATGCCCTGAACAGCAGAGTTTTGAATGTCCCTATGCATGGAGATTTTACAGCTTTTCTGGGTCTGTGTTTCAGTACTGGACCACCATCATGATGACTGACTCCATCACGTCAGTGTCATTCCAGGACCAGTGAGCCCCAAACTGGGCACTGTACTCCTAATGCAGTTTCACAACTGCTGAATAGATTGAGAAGAATCACCTTCTCCAACCTTCTGGCCACACTTGAGGTAGCAGAGTCAGTCTGCCTCTGGCATTCTTCATCACAACTGCATACTGCTGAAATGTATTTCACCTGGATGTTTGCTGCAAAGCTGCTTTTGGGACAACCTATCCTGATGCACGGAGTTACTCCTTCCCAGATATAGGACTCTGCACTTGCCATTCTTCAACTTGAAGACTTTCGTGCCAGCCCATTCTTCCACCTCTCAGTGGCCCTGCTCTTCAGCATATCTACTGTTCTCCAAGCTGAGATTCGCTGTGTGTATTCCATGCCTTTGCTCACGTCAGTAGCAGAGACGTTACATATCATTAGTCAGAAAGATACAAATAGTAACATGCCAGCAGTTGGACGTGATGCAAATAACCACAACCGGTTTGAGCCTGATAGTTCAGTCTATTTTTCATCCACTGTACAGGTCTCCCTAATATGGCTATAAGGATGCTATAGTTGATCATGCTGAAAGCCTGATGGAGTAATTTACTTGGGGTTAAACACATGCTGTCTGTTTTTAATAACCTTTTTGTCCTTTGTCTGCTTGGACATGGCTTCTAAAGGGCCTTGCTCTGTAACTTTCCCAGGAAGAGTACTAGCCACATTAGTCGAACTGCTTGGTAGTTCTCTTGTGGATCTCCTTTTCTGACGATGGGTACAGTGCTTGCTTTTTTTCTGGTCATTAGGGATCTTTCCCAGTGACTTTCTGACGATGACTTTGCAGTAGCATCAACTGCCTTATCACCCTTTGATCTATCCCATTTAGTGCCGTAAGCTTCTGCATATCCAACTGGTTTAAGTGCTCTCTGTCTTGCTCTCCTACAGCTCATGCTTTCACTCAGACACCCGGAAGACTAGAGGACAAACCTAATCCATAAAAGCCATGGCAAAGAGCCACTAAGTGCCGTGGTCTTTGCCACTAGTTTTCCTGCCTCATTGATCAGACCCAAGATCTTACCAAATCCTTCCTAGAGAGCATATTAAATTGCAGCTGCATTTTGCATATTCAAATGTGTTTGTTAAGCAACTAGATCTTCACAAATATCATTTGTTTTAGCAATGAGGATGTGACAGCATTTGGTACTCTTGCTTGTCTCCATCTTTAGCTCCATTAGTACTTTGCTTCAGACACAGAGGTATGCAGATGAGCTCCCAAAATGACCTACATAAGGATGCTGTACAAATATTTCTAGTGCTCTTGTATTGTAGCAATCAGAGATCGTTTTTCCAGCACTGGTTCACAGTAAATGATGAAACTAATAGCAGCTGGGGGCTTCCTACTTTTCTCTTGAGTCACTACAAGTTACACATCAAAAGAACATCTTGGCAGAGAACATGATAAAGCACAGAGGGAAAACTCTCTAAGTGGAGTAGCATGACATGAGTGTAAGTGGCTGCCTTTTCACAGGATGTTCCAGGTAAAGACATCAGAAAGGTCTGTGGAAAAGGCAACACACAATGGTCACACCTGAAAGAAGGTGGATTCCCTTGGCATGTGAAAAACACAGAGTCCAGTTAAGGGTGTTAGAAGGAAGCAAATACACATCCCCAAATCATTTTGCAAAAGTGAACATCATATACTTAATTATGGATAGGTGTGCAAAGTGCTGCTGCATGGAAGAAGACAAGTGCAAAACAAAGACGGGGAAAGATGGATTTAATCAGTGAAAACATTTGGTTTTCTGATACTTACTAATATGAGCATTCATAATACTCTTAAATATTGAATATTTTTTGGTGGGTCTGTCCTTTAGCTGGGTAGTCTAAAAGTTTATATCATTCCCAAATGAAAGTTTTCTAAACAAATAACCTCCCTATATTTCTTTATTCAGAGCCAAGTAAGTAACTAGTGCTCCTGTCTCAGACGGAGAAGTTGTCTTTTGTTTAAAATCAGATGGCATATGTTGAGTATAGATGCAGACAAAACAAGCAAGATCAAAACACAATAAATTCACTCAATAAAACAGTTAAAACTGGAGAAATATGAGTTCTGTTGGTTCTTACTGTTTAAAACTATTTACGCTGTTTCTGTTTCACTCTTAACATGTCCTGAGATAGAAGATAGGAGGAAGACATATAATGCCTAAGGAAGTAAGCTGAGCTCAAAAAGAGGCAAAGGATGAGAAATGACCTCCAGTGGGGAGTTCATTATTGGCTTGACTGAAGCCAAGGATTTCACCTTAAAAATGATTATGATTTCAAGTATCTTAGGGATTTTTGTGGAAACTGTCTCTTTTCACAGTTCTGTGACATTTACCTTTTCTTATGAAACAGCATGGAATCAATAGTTATCTGTTCCAGAAGTCCTACTGCAGGCCTGTTTTCCCTACATCCTATCATGTCTACATCTTTCTCCCTATATGCTTTATGGTCTGTCCAAAAATGACAAGAAAGCTCTCATTTTGGTGTTACCAGTGAAGATCACAAACCAGTGAAACTCACAAACTAATGAGGCATAAGATTCTGTTGTATTAAGGAAAGAAGAGTTATCAAATTAATCAGCCTATTTCTCAAAAATTGTAATATCTAACTTGCAAGAAACACCTCATTGGTGCAGGGACAAAAACCGTTATAAAAAAATTGTTTAATCTCTAGCACAGGAAAATATGATTAAAACCCCTTTCAGAGATAAAACAGTATTTTTAAAAGTGCATGCAAATTAGAGTTATTTCTGCAAATTTAGAGGCAGAGATACAGAAGCAAGTTGCCTTTTCTTTGATACTAGGTAATATAAAAAGCATAATCATGAATAGTGGCAAATCAAACTACCCTTTGAGGACCTGTTCACAGTTTTTGTAGTTCATTGTATCCGTTTGAGTCAAAAATAGATCAGCACAATCCACAAACATTTATATATTTCACATTGAGGCCATACATGGCATCTTTATCCCTGCAAAAAAAAAAAAAGGCACAGCGTATTTGAAGTGATGTAATTTCATTCAGACTAAACACTGAGCTTTATCAGTAATGCAGTACTTTCATCAGGGCCTGACCAATCTGGTATGCAAACTAGATACATCAGATCTCCAAAGGAGCCAGTCCAAGATAGAGCTGAGTATGCAGAAGCAGCACAAGGACACTAGTTCATCTTTTGCCAGTGCTGAGTCCAATCTGGGGCAAGGGAATCTCAGTTAGGAGTGAATCTGCAGCACTAAAATGAGTGATTGAAGTTAATTTACTGACTAACAACATTGAAGACATCCAATTTTCCCATCAGCAGGCTACTTAGTACAGATGTGCTCTTTACATTTTAGTTGAGAAAAAGCCATTTAGCGCATAGAAGTTGGAGAAGTAATGCTAAGACTATCAGAAGAAAGGAAGAGGTCAGTAACACCTTGGCATGAACTAGCAAAATGGGAGAAAATTTTATATTTTAATAATATGCCTGGCACTGTGCCCAGACAAAAGTGAAGGAGGTAGAAAGTGTGTTAATTGTTAGCGATTACCAGAGACTGTACAGATCAGTACCACAAAAGAAGATAGAGGAAGCTGGAAGAGAAGCTAGAATTTGCATAAACATATTTATAAAACTCTACGCATTAATGATTTTGTATTATAACTTGTACAAATACTTAGCTAAATGTTGCAGTGCCCCTATCCCATTTGTCTACCTCATCTCAGAGACACAGCGACTGTGGAATTTAAAAGAGATGTCTAAGGCACATCCAACAGTTAAGTCCATCTGCTATATAGAATGAGGAATGCCTTGTAATGATAGCTCTCACCAGCAAGGCTTCTTGTCCCACAAGTTCTAATTCTGTGTCAAAACTGCACTTATCTACATACCAACCAAAGTTTGGCTAAATACTGCACAGCAAATGTTCTTCAAGGTCATGACTGCTCTCCTATCCCAGCATATATACCTGGGAAGACCTGAATTACTAGTCACCAAAACAACCAGTAAATTATGATAACAAGGTAGCTTGCAAAGCATTGTGTGGTTTTGCTCTTCTATTCAAATATATATAACTCTTTTCTCTCTGCATATAATTCTCTGTTCCATTACTTTGTAAATTCAGGTTGAGAAACTAGTGGAATAGTGAGCTTCCCTGTTTCAAAAATCCTTCAAAACCCACCTACTAAGGAAAAAAAAACCCACCTAACCCAAAACTGAATATAGCATAAAAAATTCCCAGGTAAGATAAAACATCCTGGGCACAATTATTTGCAGTATTCCAGAGTACCTGAATGTCTGGGGTTTTGGGATACCATGCACTCTGATATAATAGCATTAATGTTATAGCACCATTTTTAAGATTAAACAAATCACTTCTGAGAAGCTTCTGCAGATATTTAGCCTCATTATCATCAGTCTAAGTGAAACAGGATTAATACATGCACTTTACCCTACTGAATAGCCAGTGCATGGACACCTGGCTAAGTTCTCCCAGCAATCTCACAACCACATTTTCTTACTTAAATAAGGTCTGGCAACCGACTACAGCACAGCAATGCTGATATGCTCACAATATGAGCAAAATACAGATTAGTCACCATGTTAAACATCTAATGTTCATTTGCAATCCGTGTTTTCTACTAGACAAATTGTGATTTGTATCTTAAAGTGAAGAATGGGACAAAACAGCCACTAATCTCAAAGGCTGTATCCTAAACAATGTGCAACAGCAATATTGTAGTTCTGTCCCATTCTTCTCCAGTTGCTTTCTTTAATATGAGCTTATTCACCTGCAGCAGTTGAGTCCAACCAATAGTGGCACAGACATTGCCACAGTTCAATTTTTATTTGCTTATATGGTGAAAGAGTCATATGTGTAATTGCTACAATTCAAGAGTGAACCCAAGGAAAAATGTAGGGAAAGATTTGACCTATCATTAGCAGCAAGTTCTGATAAATCACATTAAAATAAATAATTGGGTTTGCACTAGTAAGCATAACAGTGAGACCCTCAGGATCTTTCTCTTAGGATTTTAATTGGTAAGATAAGAGTGTTGAAAAGTCTAATTCCCCCAGCAGTTATCTCTTTCATGCCGAGAACACAGTAGGAAAAACTTCATAGCCCAAACAGAGGAAAGTCTCGCTGGTGAAATACGTATTTAGATTATATGTTCAGGTTCTGCCTATGCCACAGAGAACAGGTTCACTTTAAACATAATGTTACATAGTTTTCCTTCTAAATGAATCCTGGGAGAGGCAGGGAGTAGAGGGGAGTGGACATTAAGATTCACTAGGGCTATCAAATATAACTCTTTTGTATTACATGGATTTTAACTAAAATCCCTAATTATTGGCCAAGGTTACCATTTCCAAGGATAAGAGATTAAAATTAAGCACCTGGGTCCTCCTGTAGGGGCTCACAAGTAGCATGATAACAGGAAAGCAGAGCACACAGTTCCAGTGGGTACAGCCCGTTGCTTACCATGTATTGAGTGACGTGTTGTAGACCATGTTAAATACACATTAACTAGGTTTTCTGGCATGAGCTACCAACTGTCTCTGTGATGGAATTAAAAAGAAAAATTTATCCTTAGAATGGGCTCTGAATACTGCTCATTTCAGGTAAAGCAAACAACAGTCTTTATCCCAGAAAGTATATCTATTCAGGACTAAGAAAGTTTGCCCTTCTCCTCAGATATGTACGTAGAGGCTTTATACTCTTGACTCTAGAAATAGCTCCTCACTTATAATGGCACAAAACCAGTCATACATCCCAAAGGCCCCGATTTTCATTTTAGTCCAAAACCAATTTTAGAATCGGTAAGAAGTAACCTCTGGAGGTCACCTGGACCAACCAGTTTCTCAAAACAAGGCCAACATACATTAGGTTGCTCAGAGCAACTTTCAGTCAAATTTAGTATTTCCAAGGACAAAGATTTAACTCTCTCTGGGCAGCCCTACATCTAATCAGAATTTCTTTTGTTGCAACTTGCCTCAATTACCTCTTATCCTTTCGGCTCTATTTTCTCTGTCTCCTCCCACTAGGAACTCAAATATGGTGATAGAATTCACCAAGAGCCTTCTCTGCATAAAGCTGAACAAACCTTTCTCTCAGCCTCTCCTCAGAGGACAGTTACTCCAATTTCCTAACAGTCTGGACAACCCTGCACTGGACTTATTCCAGTTCATCAATCTCTTTCTTATGCAGAGGAACCCAAACCTGGCCACTGCACTCCAGATGCAATATTACAAATGCTGAGTACAAAGGAATAATCAGTTCCCTCAATTTCTTGGCTATGATACAGCCCAATATACTGTTGACCATCTAATGTGAAGGTCTTTGCACAAATCTCTCCTGAATTTCAATAGGTTCCTGTCTGCCCATTCCTCCAGCGGGTCTACATCTCCTTGAATGCCTGCCCTAACACAGAGCACATTGACCTCATCTGCCAGTCTGGAATCATGCACAAACTTGAGAGTCCATTCCTTCTCCTCCTCCAGATCATTGATAAACATATGAAACAGGATATTGATAAACCTGTTAAACAGGATAAGGGCAATCCTGTTGGCCAAAGCATGACCTACATATTGTACATCTATACTGGATATTTTCATTCACCACCTTCTCCTTCATTTGTCTAGAAATGGTTTACAAGAGGACTCAATGATTTTTCCAGGAACGAAGGTGAGGTTGACCTGCCCTTTGTTTACGGGTATCATTTTTGGTTCTTTCTGAAGATGGTTGTAGCATTTTCCTTTCCCCAGTCATCAGGGAAATCCCCAGTCTCTAGAACCTTTCAAGGACACCTAAGACTTACCTCATATGACATTGGCCAAATCTCTGAGTACTCACAGATGAATCTCTTATAGTCCTGTGGATCTGTATATATTGAGATTACTCAGATCACTGACTTTATCCTCTTCCACTGTTTGACCTACCTAACACCATCTGTACCTACCCAAGCAATGTTTCTAAATTCTTAGCCTGCTCTCACTTCTACTTCTATAAATGTTCTATGTGCACTGGACCCCAGCCAGGTCCTTGTTTAACCAAGACAGTCTCCTGGTATATATACTAATTTTTGTGAGTACTAGGATGGATCATTGTTTTGTTTCAAGGAGACTGATCTCAAAGATCTGCTAACTTTCGTGAGCTCCTTTGCCCTTCAATACTGCTTCCCACCAGATTATACTTCCCAGTTCTCTGACTAAGCTGAAGACTACGTTCTTGAAATTCAGGATCCATGTTCTGTCTCTTGCCTTCCTCAAGAATCCCCTCAGGATCTTGAGCTCTGCAATTTCATGGTCACTGAGCAAGGCTGCCTGTCACTGACTGTCACGTCCCCAACAAGCTCTTCAGAGGCCTTGAATGTCCAGGAAAACATCACCTCTACTTGTCACACACAACATTTGTTTTATGAAGTTGTAAATGACAACCTCCAGAATTTTCTGAGATTGTGTCCTGTTGTACTGCCCTTTTGTCAGGTGTCAGGGAAGTTTAAATACCCTATGAAAAGCTGAGTCTTTAATACAAAGATTTTAGTCAACTGTATAAGGAAGGCTGTCCACTTCTTCACTCACAGTCAGAGGGTCTGTAACACATTCCTGCCACAATGTCATGTTTACTGGCCTCTCCTCTGACCCTGATGTGCAAGGTCTCAACTACACTGCTGCCCATACCACAGAAGAGCTTCCCACATTCAAGCTGCTCCTTTACATCAGCAGCAATTCCCTTGCTCCTTACCTTTGTCTTTCTTAAAGACTTTCTTTCCATCCACCTCCACAGATCAGACACACAAGGGACCCCACTAAATCTCAGACGTTCCTGGGATCTCATGAAATACACATCTACTCCTGCCCAAGCCTTTCCTCTTCACCAGAAGGATTGAGAATAAAACCTGGACTCCCATGCTGTCACCATTGCCCCCAGCTACTCATGCTAGCCTCAGGGTCTTCCCTGGCGGTGTCATTGGTGCCCGTGTGGATGAGCACCCAGGAATGCATATCTTTCTCTCATTTATCATAGCTCTAATATCACATAGGACATCCTTCATAATATCCAGTACTTGAAAATATAAAGTACCATTGGTTATGCAATTCTTATCACTGCCATGTGCAACTTTCATTAGACTCTTACAGCTTCTGTAGCAATACATTTTCACATAGTATAACCTCAGAAATAATACAATTTCAGAAAGACAGCTTCTCTTATTAAACCTCTAGTGCTTTCACACACAAAAGTAAAAATATGTTTATAATTTGTTGCCTGTATGCAAATGTTTTATTATAATAAAACAAACAATGAAACTCAGTGTAGTCCAAAAACCCCAAGTTTACAATACTCAGTATATTTTTCTAACTCCTACAATTCCACCTTCTTTAGATAATTAAGCATGTTGCGGTGGCTTGTATCATCAGGCAATGTGGCAGTCTCTTTTTTCCTCAACAAGTTGCTAAACCTAAAAGATGATCCACAGCTTAAGAAACCAAGACTTCCTGTTGTTAAAGAGATTTTTTTATACCTGTAGGTAGCCACTAGAAGTTAATCACTTCTAGTGATTAACTGTATACCACTGTGTAGGAGGCTTTCTTATCTATTATATGGGAACAGTGACACATCACTTTAATAGTGGTAATTAATGGTTTTAAGAATTTAAAAACTCACAAATTTAGTCGTGAGGTCCATAGAAGTATCTCATGATTTCCTATTATTTGCAATTCACAACTTCATCTGCTCGCTGCGTCTTTACTCAGGGAGCAATTGAGTGTTCATATGCGCGTGTACACCTGCTTGGCCCTGCTACTGGGTGGACTTCAAACAAGGGAACCACAGCAGCCTTAACTCTAGTGGGGTGGGAGGAAAACTCCCTTGGGTCCTAAGGTCCACTTCTCTTAACAGCTTTTGCACTCAGTAAGTAAGCATTCAGATTTTCAGAGACCTTATGGTCATTTTCACACTAAGCAATTGGATTCCAGAGTAGGATTTAACTAAGTTAAAAGGATGCCTACATTTAAGTACCCACAAACAAACTCTACATGTGAGCTGAGTGAGCAGAAGGATGAGAGCCAGTCCATAAACCATTAAGGGAGAATCAGGTGAACAAACGATGGGATGCAGTTGCATAAACATGTTATATGCTACTTAAGACTTCAGCTGCCAGTGCAGGGAGAAAGAGATCTTTTATAGGACCTATAATTTATTTTATAAATTCTCAGTCATATCTTCCAGCCCTACCATAAGGGACATTAAATGGCATTACACACCTACCTGTGGGTACATAACTTAAGGGAGCAGTACATACCTCATAAAGACAGCTTTGTGGGAAGACACAGAGCAGGCTTTCTTGAGATTTAGATGTCCCTGTGTCTTCAGCTGAATCTCAGTTTAAGTGTACGCTTCAAAGGTAAAGTTTATAAGCCTAAGTGCTCTCTTCCTTTCCAATACAAGCCCCAGGCTGACAAATCCAATGCAAATGACACCTGCAGTTAAGATCCATTTTCTAAGCCTAACACAAAAAAATTTGTAACAGTTTGAGTGATGGAGGAAGAGGAGTGTGCAAACTGTTTCAAATGCTATTTCTGAAAAATGATCAAGCCATTTGCAGGCCTGAAGAAGTATACTTTTACAGATTGGTTGGAATGTTTGCAGATTCACAGAATGACAGACTGGCTGAAGTTGGAAGGAACTTCCAGACAATCCCATTTAAGCCTTCTACTCATGCAGGGCCACCTACAGCTGATTGCCCAGGAGCATGTACAGACAGCTTTTGAATACATCTAAGGATGGAGACTCCATTTCTCTAATTCAATGGAATATTGCTAAAAAACTTGTTGTTTTGCAATAATATAGCACCAAAGCTACAAATATGCCTGTGATCTAATTCAGCTACAGGGTTTCCCAAAGCAGCACAACCAACAAAATACAGTCACTTTAGAGATTATAGAACAGCAGCAAGTGCACTATGAATGTAAATATCCAGCCCATTTCTCTTACCAGCTTTACTGTTAAATAAAGTGTAGTAACTAGCTGAAAAAATAACTCATAAAGAGTTTTAAATTACTACTATAAACTAATTCACCTTAAAATAAACCTCACCCACTTGGGCTTGGCTATTTTTTTTTTTTTCTATTGCATCCATTGATTTTAACATCTCAGATTAACTCTCACCACCTGAAAAAGAATTTCCACTGTAACAGAGTGTATTTATATAGCACAGAGATATTTGGAGTTGTAGCAGATTTAATGAAGTTTCTTAACAGTTCCTGAAGTCCTTTGGACTAATTCACACAAAGAAATTCTGAGGACACAAAGACAGATGAATCTACAATTTCAGCTAAAACAAGCAAATATTGCCTCCCGCATGGATCCTCTCCCTTCTTTCATCTCATCTTTCCTCTTCCCCTGCCCTGAAGTATCTTCAAGTCATCATTTTGTCTATCTGTAATTCCCTTAACACCTGTACTACATTTACAAAAATAAAAGTAAAAATAATCAGCTGTAACTCAGAAGGCACACAAAAGAATCAAAGAGCAGCTGAGCACTCCCCATGGGTTCTGATGGGAGAGGTGGGGTATGACCTAACTGAGTTCTCAACTCTGCCCATTATCACAGTGTCTTTGATAGTCTTATGACTGTAGAGAAGACAAAAACATTTTATCATTAAAATAATGGATTTATGCAAAGATTAAGAGAAAATATGCACCTACAGCTCTATGCTAAATAAATGGATGTTCTCTCTTTTCCTTTATATTCTTTCTGTTGACCTAGAAAAGTGACTTTGAAATCTAAGATTTATCTTTGTAAAGTATGATCTAGATGCTTTTTAGGTCTTTCACTGGGATACTTTCTGAGTTTGCCTGCAGCAAAATATGGAAGAAGTTCTCTATAAATTCAAATGTTTTCCTCTGTGTTGAGAGGAAACTTAAGAGGTAACTCTCTCCCAATATCACTTACAATCCAAAATTTCATAGACAAATTCTAGTACAGTGATGTTTGCTATTGACTATGCTCCCTGAAGCTAAAAATCCACAAAATAAAATTAAATTAAAGAAATCTACAACACAGACAAGATTTTTCCACTCATTGAAGATATCTCCTTCCAGAAACAACTGCAGAGCAACAAATCAAAACTCTTAAAACACCAAGTTTTAACAACTCCCAACAGTGTCAGGTTTGAACTTATAGCTATTTCTGTATTCTTATCTTTCCATAATCTTGACTCAGTTCCTCCCTAAGGACTACCTCCACTTTTAAATTTTATTTTATTTTTTCAAATCCCTTTCGATTTAAGTCCCTTCCTAACTCCTCACCAGAAGTTCCTGACTCACTTACTTGCCTTTGGTAAATCCATGAAGTGCTGAATTATTCAGCTGGTGGGCATGGTTTTTTTCTGCTACCATGAGGATCACACAATTACAAGAGGACTACCACCTTGCCTTATTTGTTGCATTTTTGCACTAAACTACCTAGGACATCAACTGAGAAGTTATTTATTCTCATTAAAAAAAAAAAAAATTAAACACAAAAGCCCAGTTGCTAAAAATCAGTACTTTTGGACAAAACCCTGTAGGCATAAGCATAAAATTTCCATTACATCATGAAGAGGCTTGTATACAACATTAAAATAAGTTTCAAAGTCCAGATCAATTTTAAACTCCTACTGTTATCACTTGGCATCTATTGCTCTCTATTTGAGAATTTTATATCTACATTTAAGAAAATTTTGTGTAAATTAATTATAAGTAGTTTAAAGCTTCATGCCTTTAATAAATTTCTATCAAAACTTTTAATCAAAATTTTTGGCTCACATTTATTACTTAAAAAATTAATAAATGGCAAGTGTAGTAACTCTTCACCAGATACTTTCAAGAAACTAGAAATTTCTAGAATTAGCAAACGTCTTCAGAAATGAGGCTCACAGTACTTTCCAAAAAGATCAAGATAACTTACTTGAAACTAATTTTAAGACCATTTTTCCTATATACATAAAAATTTAGCAATGCAAAGCAGTAGCATTTAGCAATGTGACTAATTTGATAGTTCCCTTCTCTGTACGCTTATACAGAGTATTACACAACAGTTAAGACTTAATAGTTAGATTGAAGTTGTTATTTCTCTTATTTTTACTCACATCTTTGAAAATTGTTCCTTCTTTCTCTTTTTCCTTCCTCAAGTAGACATTTGAAATACAATTATTCCAGTGTTCATGAACACCTCTAGGAAACACCACTCTCTCCACAGCATGAAGTTTGTGTAACTTTTTGTTTATAGGTTGTATTCATGACATTCTAAAGCTCCTCACAGAACTCCTGATACCACTGATTGAGAACACAGCCAGAAAAGGGTAATCCACACAAGAATCAGAAATTTTAGCATAACCCTAACAGTTTAGTATGTGTTTCTAAAATACTAAGAAAATAAAATAGATTATCTCTCCTGTTTGGACAAGCAAGAAAGCCATACAAGCAGTGTTTAATTAGAAATTCTCATTTACTATTAACCTATTTTATAAAACAATTAATTATGATGAAAGACTATGTTATATAAGACTACATTTCCCTTTAACATATTATGAAAATAAAAATTATTTGTGTGGCTTATCTGTTTTCTAGCATGTGATTTTTATGTATCCATAGAGACTTGATATTTTTCAAGGAATAAGCAACTCCTTATAATACTCTAATTTTTACCACTTTGCCAGAAGTATCTTTCTTATCATAGTTCAATAAAGGTTGAGATCAACAGTACTATCCTTCAGCAATTCCACTAAGGAGATCTAAAACAAAAGGTGAGTTAGTTGCTGCTAGTAACTATTCAACAAGTGATGTTCTTTTTTTTTTTTTTCTAAAAATTATAGCTGGTACTTAAATTCACAATTCAGTATGGAAAATCTGCTCAACATGGAAAATTATAACTAATGAAAGAGTTGCTTACCTTGAACTTCAGCTTTCCTTACAATCTTGATTTCTTTTTTTTTTTTGTTTTGATATCTAGTGGCTCCAGAAAGCAGCAGAATGAGAATTGCCTGTGTCCCTGCGAATGTCCAGAGCAAAGAGGTTAGTCTGTGATATATTAGTCTCTCTAATCTCTTCATATCCTCCCTGGCACAACTGAGTATTTCGTGTAGCCCTTAATACTGAACACAGACTGCAAAATCAGTGATTCCAACTCAATATAACAGGAGAGTAGTTCAATTCCACATACTGTTTTATAACGTAACCATCTTATATAAGGTTTAGTTTATCCAAGATATTTTTATTTGGAAACGCATCGCTTTCAGGGCAGGAATATATCAGTGTTACACCTTACTTTATTAGGTATTTTTTCAAATAGTCATTTTTAATTTAGAAAACTGTCAGTAATATAATTAATGAAGTTATAGGCAGCAGTGAACAAAAAAGATACAAAGAACAACCAGTCCTGATCCAAAACCCATTTGGCATGTGCCTTACTCTCACACACACAAACCCAGCTCTGGACAGCTGCCAGTTCACACGTACTTTTCCTGTCTGAGCTGGGGTCTAACACTACCTTATAACTCATAGCCACCATTCCTCAAGCAAACTGAGGGGCAAGGTGAGATTTCTCATGTAGTTAGCAACATATTTGTGCAGACTCTTTTTTAGCAGTGTCATATTTAAAAAAAAATTAATGACTGTACAACTATTAAAATCTGTTTGTTTTCTTCACAATAACTTCCTCAAATTACTTGCTAATTTCTGTAAATTCTTAAATATATCAAAGTGGTAAAGATTTTTAATATTCACAGTCTAATATTTTTTACCCACTTCAATTTTTCCCCTTAATTTTCAGTCAGTAGAATTAAAAAGAACAAACTCAAAGCATAACTGGAATAAGCTGACCTAGCATGATTTCTGCCAGTAGACCAAAGCAGATTACATCACACGAGGATTATAGATTAAGATTACTTTGCTGATTCTGTGAATGTCTACGAAGAGCTCAGATTTTTTTCTTTACTGTAGCTTCAACATTTAGGTGGGCTCATTTAGTGTTTCTTCACATGTTTCATCTGTGCGTTTGCTATGTCATGTTTTAAGTGGAATGAAAATCATCTTGACAGCTGTTTGTTTACTTCTACCAGCTGCCCTTGTATGTACATCCATAACAGACATGACCTGTTCTACATGGGTCTTAAGAAGCTCCTATAGACAGAAAACCAGACAGTGCTGGAATGAAAGTCCCCAACATAAGATTCAAATGAGGTATTTTCTGTTTCCACTGCGACACAAAACTGTCCACATGACCAGTCCCTAATCCTTTAGAGACAGCTTTCCTATTGCTGAAATACCTTTAAAATCTCACCTTGCTTTAGACTATGTTTCAATATGCCCATATGTTTACCTGTAGAAAATAAAAAATTGCACTGCAGACATGTGCTAGTAAATTATCCATTAATATATAAAAAATCCCATTTAAATATTGTGAAAATTTCTATAAAAAATTGAAGTATTTTCCTTTATTTCATAATCACATAGCTGAAGCTTATCTTAGACCACTAAAATGCTGGACATATTACAATGTTGGACTGCTACTTTTGGTTTGCTTTAACTCCTGTAGTCATCTGTGTATTCCACAGCCACATGCAAAATAAATTATGCTAAAAATTATGTATATTGGGCAAGGGAAATGTTCTTGCTGTCTGCAAGGTCTTCCAAATCATCACACTGCATTCATTATCAATGTCATGTTTTAACACAGTTCAGCAGCTGAGTAACAGTTTGAAGAAAGTTTCTGATAGTCCATCATTATTCGTACCAGGTAATTGATTAGTTGTCTCCACTGACTGAAGCTATCAGCTTTGGATTGGAATGCTGAAACTTTACGTGACATGTTTTCACCTCAACAGTCTGCTGGCCAGTTTTCATGGTTTATGTTGGAACTAGTAACTTCAAATTGGTTTTCAGGATCTGCTGATTGCCTGTCTCTGGAGTTTGTATAAGGGGGTTTGTGCATTTTCCTTGACTCAGGTCTGGATCAATAGTAGAGTTCAGCAGGAGGGAACTGCCTCTTTGACACTTTCTGATTTGCTGCAGTAGCGATCAAGTCTGTCACATTTTGCAGAGTCAAAGCAATTTTCTTCAAGTCTCTCTTCATGCAATGGCTGTAAGAGATCACTAAGACAAGCAGGAAAAGAAACTCCCAAATTATGAAATCAAGAACAGAAATATTAAGTTTCTGTCTTCAGCTCAGAAATTTTGTTTTAAAATTTCACTTCCCCTGTGCTTTTATTGTACATGGACAGTAGAAAGGTGCCATTCAGAAATGTTAGATCTGCAAACACAAAATATCCAGTATCTCCAAACTTCTGAAGACCTTGTGTAAGCAAAAGTAGTTCAGAATCACCATATGGTCTGTGTAACTTTGTCCAAGAAATTTAACTTCAAAATTAACATATCTGCTGATTAAAATATAGAAGAGAGCAGGTCTAAACAGAAAATGCTGAATTCTGTTACAGTGAAGTTTATTGTGACATAGAGTAAATAATATTCAGAGCAGTATCCTCACTTTTTAGACTATTTCCAGCAGTTCCAAAAAGCCAAATTCCTCCCCCCCCCACGCCTTATAGACCCTTATTTCCCTTAAATAATGTAATATAAATATAAACAATATTTTTTTAAAGGAATTGCTTAGTTTATTTTCAATGTCATACACACCTGTGTGGGATGAACAGCAGAAGTACAAACAGATCAGGGGTCAGGGAAGGGGCACTCCAGCCACCGGAGCAGGTCTTCCTGGCAGCCCAGGGAGGGGATAGTGCCAGAGCAGATATCCACACTGCATCCCATGGAGGACCCAGCAATGGAGCCATTGAATATTCCCTCAAGGAAGGACCTGCACCAGAACAGGCTCCTGACAAGAATTTGGCTGGTGCTGTCATTACTTCTCCTGTACTGGGGCAAATTTTCCCTGAAGGACCTATGGGCTTACTGGGCTTTTCATTTTATAA
>VXBT01003521.1:585915-789111 GCA_013400235.1 Oriolus oriolus | reverse complement strand
ACATTTCAGCTCTAATATCTATGATGAAAGCAAACAGGAAGATCTGTCAAATATCTGGTATCTGAACAGAAGTTTTCTGTTACTGACAGAAATATGAAGAGAAATTCTGTGTGTGCAAATGTTGTTCCATATTATCTCAGTGTTCATCTTAACCTTTCTGCAAAGTAATGTGGCTGGATACAGATTGAGGGAGAATAAAAGGTTAGAGGCATGATATTGACATTTACCTATTCTTCTGTATGAGAGTGATTTTGCAAGGAGGTGTTTTTTTCCTGAAAAGTAGGGGGTCATTCAGCAGAAAGAGCCTTCTAGAATAACCTTTAATGTTTTAAGGTTAGCTGTGATAAAATTGTTATACTACTTCAGCAGAAAACTGCAGAAAAAAGATATAAGGTCTCTTTTGCAGACCTCTGAGGAAAAGAAGCTATTGTTTCTCTTAGTTATATGCATAAAAACAAAGGCCTCTTTCCACTAATGAGTAGCTCTCCTGAACAATGCTTCTTCTTCGTGATGTTCCAAATATCATATTAAAAAAAATAATATTCATTGATAATCTCTTCCAAAGATACCTCAGTTAAGAATATAGCTTAACATTTAAAGTGTGGTATCTCCTTGCCAACATATGAAGCAATAAGGCTGGTTGAAACATTTCAGAAGTTTGATAATCAGAACACGTGAAATAAAATTTCACACTTCAACCACCTTAATGTCTTTAAGTGTTATATATTTTTAATCTAAATACCAATTTTCCATTTTTATTCTTAGTTCAGCAAGACTGACTACCATACATCCATTGAAGCAATAAAACATAAGGAATGAAATCATTATCCTGTTGAAAATAGTCTTTTTTTATCACTAACTTGTGAGCATGCACTATTTTTTCTATTGCCTCCTCATTTTGATCTTCCTTCTTATTTAGGGTAGGAAGTATGTAATTATATAAGCCTAATATACATGTGATTAATCTAAATTTTGAAGAACTTTTGAAAAAAAAAGAGATTGTAGTTCATACTTTTCTAATTGGTTATTTCTATATTTCAAGCAGCCATTCAGCCTATAGACATGACTTTTGCAAATAATTCAGAATCATAAAGACATTAGTATTTATTTTTAAACATCCATCTGTAGTTTTATTCTTATAACATGTCTCAATACTTGAACTTAAAAACCAGAAAAACGCCAGCAGACATCACTGTAAAGTTGAACGTTGCACTTACTTACATACCCTGTATCACCAAATGCTTCCTAATTAATGGCAAAAATAGGAAGCACAGACACTGTATGTACTAGCAAAATAAGGCTGATTAAACACATTCATTGCTCCAGCGCTGAAACATTTAACAGTTAATTGGATTGACATCTTCCCCGAAGAGACACACCAGCAGGTGGCTTTTGAATTCAATAGAAGCCTACAACTGCAAATCATTGATCAGTGAAAGATTCCACTGACTCCCTTTAGTCCTGCATCAAGACTTACACTGTCTGAACATGATTTGTGAGCCCTGGTACAGAGCCCGGCAGCCACGGACTATCCCCATGCACTCAGGCCATGGAAGGAGTTGTAATTTATAGAGTGATAAAATATCAGATAATTCTGGTACAGAAGAAACTATTATTGTTTCCTCTGAAACACACAGGGATCCATTCAGTAACCTTATAACCTCAGCCCTAAATGAAATCACGCAATTTTCAGGAATTAGTCATGAGGCAACTTCCACCATAGATTACAACACACTGATGCCATGGGACTGCACCAGAAGAGATGAAGCTCAAAATGTGAAACGCATTTATGCTCAGCCACGGTCCTATTCCCTGCCCTCAAGCTTGAAGGTGGAACTTTGCCTTTTATATCTATTATAAATCATGTTTCCTTCCATTGCCTGCAAGCTTGCTAGACATTTCCAGAGGCATAAACAGAAGCAAGCCAAAACAACTGCTTATGCTGTTAGTACAAATGCTTTTCCTTTCTCCATTTTAACTCATCATTAAAAAACTCTTTTAAAAGATTCCATTCTCTCTTCTGAAAAGTACGAACATATTTATGACTTATTTTAATATAGTTTTGATTGAAGTTTCCTATAGTGGAAAAAAATTATGTAAATGCAGTTTATTATCTTGTTCCTAATACTTTGGGCAAGTTTTTTTACCTGCAACTGTCAAATTCAATATGCCTTCTGTAAAAGTATACACTGAGTTAATCTCATTCAGGACTGGCTCCATTTCTTGCACAGCTCTCCTACTTCTACTATACTATTAGAAGGAAGAAATTAAAGGTTTTGTTTGCCCTAAACTGTGGTAAAATACACTGAATATTCCTAGATATGATTCAGAGATTTGTCTGGCAAGTTCTGGAGAAAATATATTACTTTCTTTAGCTGTGGATATAGAATGTTCCCAAACTCATTACTGTTAATTGTCTTGTAGTTATAAGTGACAAGAAAAGTAATGCTATTTCTAGGGCTATGTGGTCATCTGTGAGAACACTAGGTTCAGTTCCTTAACAATGATGAGAGAAATAATGACAAACATTAAAAAAAAAAAGAGTTCCTTAGAGTTCTACCCTTTAGAAAAGAGCATAGATTTGACTGGATCTCAAAAGTTCCCCGTATTCAGAAGATATTTTTGTCTGCTTGATTGTTTTTATGTCCCTTTTTGTATACACTTTGCCATGTTTTTCAACCTTTCCTCCAACTGAACTGTAATTACTGGAAATATTGCCTATAGTTACACAGCTTTCTAAAAAGGACACCAAATGTACCACTGTTTTATAACATCAATCTGCTATATAATGAACGCTGTTAGAGTGGAAGAGGGAAAATGAAGACTTCAGGGAGCATCAGGAGGAGAAAAAAGTATTTTAAAAGCAGATTTAAGTTGCCTGTTCCAAGCTGCACTCAAAGGTCACAAGTATTTAACTTCAGTAATCTAATGATACAAGTCTAAAATGCAGAGAGAAGGAAAATTTCATAAAAAACAGGACTCTTTTTTTTTTACCTTAATAAACAGTTTTTGTTGCAGGTACTTTACAGCTGTAATTAATTATTTACCTCGTCCTTTACAGTTCAGGACAAACAACCCCTTGCAATTTTCATTATCTAAAGAAATTACTGATATTACAGTCACCTTGTGCCAGGGCTTCTCCTTCTCTGATATTGTCATGCTTTTCCCTTGAGCTGTGTTCCATTGCAGGGCACAGAAGTGCTAGCTGCTGACAGAGGTCATGATGGCTGCATTAGATAGGGAGCTCGTGCAGAAGTTCTCACTGCAACACAACCATCCACATGACCATTTCTTTATTTAGTTTTACAGAGTTAAGGCATTGCATACAGTAAATGGACAGTTGTGCAAAGCTTCTTGAGAAAATTTTCTAAATGCTACTGTTGCTTATGCACAGGCCGACAAATGTTTTAAGTATTCAGAGAAAAGTCCATAAGCACACAGATGTCAACATCAGTGAAAAAAACAATTTTAGTACAGCAGATAAAGTAAATTTTGCACCGCTCACAGCCCAAACAACAATTAATACTGTCTTAAAAAATCTGATATAAGAATTGGCTTCTTCTTACTTGTGTTCCGATTCTTTATGGTAATTCACAGAACAAGAATAACATCCAACACTGTTCCTATTTTTGAGAGCTTAGTTAAAAGAGGATTTCTAATAATTTTGATAATACAGGGTGGTGAAGAAGGGAGGAAAAGGCCAGGTCTTCAAAAAGAGATGTAAAGCTTGTTTTGAGACTTTGCACCGAGAAAATGATGCGGTATGCAAAGAGAAGTCGTCAAAACCAGCAAATTACATGATTCTGGTTGAAATGACTTGCCTTTGGGTTGAAAGCATGGCCTTTGCTTTTTGGCCTGCAATGTGCCTTTCAAGTCTAGTTTCCATGTATATAATATTGCTGAATGAAAGTTTGCAATGGTAATGATTTATTGCTTCGAGAAAGAAGCAGTCAAAGGTTCATAAAAGGCCAGAGCAAAGCTAAACTTAAGTCTAACACCTAGGCAGCACAAGAAATAATTTTTGAGAAAGGTTTGAAGTTTTGTCTCTTGTTTGCTTTTTTCCTTTCCTTTTTCTTTCCCAGTCAGGCACGTGGGAGAGAATGGGTAAGGTGTATTGAACAAGAGAATCAAAGGAATGACCCTTTACACGTGTTCAGCTGGCTATGAGTAGGTATTTCTTTTATCCATAAGTTACCAGGGGCCACATTTTCTACACCATGTGAGCACCTGCACATGTCAGTTGGTAAGAATTATATTTTCTAAGATGTAGCAAGTTAGATGCCTGACTAGTAGTGATTTCAGCTTGCTTCTTAGGCTAGCACCTAGAGAGTAGGGGAAAAAAAAGGGAGGTGTGGAAAGGGGAAAGGATGGGAATGTATCAAAGATTTTTCTTTAAACCTGGATTAAAAAGAGATGACCAGCAGTGTAAAGGACACAGAAAGCTAATGTGGTTGTCATATTTCAGATTAATAACAGGAGACCTTTCCTGCAGAGTTTTTACCTCTCTGTACACAAACAAAAGCGTTCATGCATTTCTTTTTACATTTGTCCCACACATTTCACTGTCAAGAGGAGAGAAAGTAAGGTAACACTCCAAGTTTGGCTTTCATCTA
Organism: Oriolus oriolus; assembly: GCA_013400235.1. Classification (NCBI taxonomy): domain Eukaryota; kingdom Metazoa; phylum Chordata; class Aves; order Passeriformes; family Corvidae; genus Oriolus; species Oriolus oriolus. The sequence continues at coordinate 784,498 of VXBT01003521.1, read as the reverse complement.
TCAAATTACTTTGCCATTCCAGAACCTTTTTGCTCCTATAAATGAAAAAAAAGAGGTGTATATCTTGATATATTGATGTAAAAGTGTATGAGAAAGAATGAGTTTTCCAGTCTAGATTAACCTAAATTTTCTACTGATAAGAGACTGAATTTTCATTTTCCTTAGAGGCTGGGTGCATCTTACCTATCTGGGTATCAGTGAAATATCTGAGATAGAGCCACACTGGTTAAAATTGGATAAGATTGAGATATTTGGGTTTGTGGTGAACTGGAAGGCAAGAAATATGGAAAAACACAGTGAAGAGCAGAACAAGCTTGGGGAAGGCTTACAAGTAGATCTTTTTGGGAACTGGTCATGAGGTTAATCTTTTTAATATGCTATCTGATGTCCTTGGCACAAAGCGGAAGAGTGGGTTAATGAGATTCTCTGATTAAAAAGAATTGGAGTCATCATCTGTACAGAAAAGAACTGAAAATTCTCTTCCATACAGGAAAAATTGGATGACCTTGAGGATGGTAATAATAGAAATGAAGTGAAATTCGATAGCTTGTGAACTTAAGGCTAAACAACAGGAACTGATGCCACAATGCAGAGGGTGAGTCTGAAATAGCAGAGGAAAAGAACATGGGTAAATATATCTGTTACAAGATGACCAGAAATCATTGATGTGACAAAGTTCTGGAAAACAGCAAAGACAATCTAAAACTGTTTCAGGCTTCATACTTTCAGTAAAGAAAGAAAATTTTTAATATCTTTATGAAAGACCTTAATGTCTTACTCGCATCTGCAATACTGGTTATGTCAAATATGGTAATTCTGGTTCAAGAGAAGATAACTTGATGAAAAAGAGATAAAAAATTCAACCAAGAGTACCACAAAGCTTGTTTTAGGTGTTGATGTTAAATGAGTACAGTTCTTTAAACCCTGGTAAAATGGAGGTTGAAAAAGGGATATGATCGTATGCCCTTTCATCAGACAAACAAGCACACTGAGGGCAACAGGACACTGTTGACACAGGAGCAAATGATACGCAGTCCTTCAGGTCACAAGCCTTGCCAGCAAAACTGCTCCAGGAGTGGGCTCCTTTCTTCAGGGGTCCACAGGTCCTGCTCCAGTGTGGGCTTCCCACAGGGTCCCAGCCTCCCTGGCCCCCCACCTGCTCCAATGTGGGGTCCTCCACAGCCTGCAGGGACACAGCTGTCCCACCATGGTTTTCCTCACGGGCTGCAGGAGATTCTCTCTGGTGCCTGGAGAACCTCCTGCCCTTCCTTCTGCTGCTTCCTCTGTCTGCAGAGCTGCTTCTCACATGTGCTCACTTCTCTCTCCAGCTGCAATGTCTCCTGCACAGTGACTTTTCCCCACTATCACCATCACTGACGGGCTCACCCTTGGCCAGCACAGGGTCCAGCTTGGAACTGGGTGGCTCTGGCTCTGTCGGACATGGGGGAAGCTTCTGGCAGCTTCTCACAAAAGCCACCCCTGTAACTCCTGGCTACCAAAACCTTGCCATGCTCAACAAATACAGACCAAATATTAATATTTTTATGTTTATATGTTGAGATCTAATGCTTATGAAACATAAACATGAATATTTTTTGACACTAATATAAAACAATTAAAGATTCATACATTTCAATGGAAATATCCATGGCATGAATTTCTTCTTCAACAGAAACAACTGTTTATGTCATGGCACTCAAAGTAGGTGTGCCACACATTAAATTGCATAAAGAGCAGCCAGCTTCAGAGAAAACTTTCAGTGGAGTAGACTACATATACAATCACGAGGATATCAAACAGCAAGATATGCAGCACCTTTGCATTTGCACAGGAATAACTACTATCTAGGAGGTGTATTTAATCATCTGTGACAAACAGTAAATTTTGCATTAATAATTAAACTGACATTTAAGTGTTCACATTTAGCTTTTAAGTTAATATTCTCTGAGACCTATACGCGTATCTCTGCTGTAATTATAGCACATTTACTTCATTTAATTGATGCTTTTAATCTAAAAGGTTATGTTTTAAAACACTTTCCCTTAAAACACATACTAGGAATGAATTATTGGCAAGACAGGAAAATTGTTCTGAGAACTATAAATCAACAGAATGTTAGAGATACTGGGCACTGATATTTATTTTAAGACAAACTAACAAAAAAGTTACCTTTGATCAAGTGTCTAAGCATTCTAATAAGTGATCTGTAAGGTACATGCATGGAGGAACTGCAGACAACTACTAAGGAAAACCAGCATTTTGAAGAAAAAAGTTAATTTGCCAGGTATCTATTTTAGTCAAATAGAATTGGACCTAACTGTAATCAACTACTGTAAGAACATTTCACTGTTATTTCAATCTTACTTAGTTCAGATACTGAGGTCTAGAAAGTTGATTTTCATCGTGCTTTTTATAAGTTCTGTTCAAATTCAGTGGGATATAATTCCCAAACCAAGACCCAGTTAAAAAAGAAATATTGGAAATATTATAATAATAACCAGTAATTCACAGAAACACACTCTGATAAGGTTGGACGTGACTTCTGGCATTGTTTAGTCCAATCTCTGCTATCACAAGGTCAGCTAGAGCTGGTTGACCAGGACCATATCAGTTTGTTAATATCTCCAAGGCAGGAGACTTCACAGCTCCTCAAGGCGACTTGTTCCAGTCTTCGGTTACCCTTACAGTAAAATATTGTTTCCTTCTGTTCAGACAGAGCCTTCAGCATCTCAGTTTGTGCCCACTGCCTCTTGTCCTGTCCTACCAGTGAAAAGAGTCTGGCTCCACCTTCTTTTTGCTCTCCCTTCAGGCATTTCTATACATCAGTAAGATCCCCCTGAGCCATCTGTTCTGAACAATTCCAGCTCACTCAGCTTTCTTCATAGAAGTAATGATCTTAACCATATTTGCTACCCTTCACTGAACTCTGTCCAATATGTCCCTGTGTCTCTTGCACTGAGGATCCCAGAACTGGACACAGAACTCCAGCTGTGATCTCACTAGCGATGAATAAAGGGAAAGGATCACCCCCCTAAACTTGGGGGCAAGTCTTCATTAGACACTTTTTCCACAAGGGCACATGCTGGTTTATGCTCAACTAGATGTCCACCAGAACCCCCAGATCCATTTACTTCAAAGCTGTGTTTCCTCTGATGGGCCCCAGCAAGCACCAGTGCCTAATGTGGCTGTTCCTCCCCAGGTGCAGAACTTTGCACTTCCTCTTGTTGAACTGCATGCTTGATTCTACTGCTGCACCTGGGGTGTGTGTTGGGTAGATTATATATGAGATCTGTTAAGGGTAAAGGTAAGACTGTGTCTCTCTGATCAGAGTAAGGGACAAACTCCATTTCCTGTGCTAGAACAAAGAATAGGATACTTATATTGCCAGCATTGAAATGAATAGTTTCAAAATCAAATATAATATTAATAAACAGAGAAAGATTGTAGTGATTAGAAAGCCCTTTCACATGAAGAGAAAGAGGTAGATGAGTCTCACTCCCCACTATGCTTGGCTGAATTTGTAACTTCAATTCAGCAGCAAGATTGTTTATTTCCCCTTGGGCATTTTTAACATTTTACAATTAAGATGAATACTTACTGGATCAGATAATAAAATGTGAATTAAAAAAAAAAATTCTACTTTGTGTTTCTAAACTGTGCTATCTTCTAAATGATATTAATACTACACATTTTTTTCTCTGCCAAGATTTATCAGTGCTCATAAGCAGCCTCTCCTGTTGCTTACCAGCCTAGAAGATCTATAAACTTTTCACTTTTAAATATATCCTAGGCATTTCCATCTTCTTCACTAGATAGTTTCAGCAATAAGGGCATACTGAAGTACAAAATGCCTTCGTACATGTTTAATTAAGATTTTAAGAAGAGCATAATGCTTTATAAGAGCAACAGAGGAAAAAATAAGAACCAAAGAGTATTGAACACTATTACAGTATTATAACAAAACAAAAAATTTAGAACAATTAAGTTACAGCACTGAGCTGAGTAAAATGTTGATTGTTTTTCTGAAAAGGGGTCAGATATTCAGGGAACGTGAATGTATAGGTAGAAAGATTTTGACAGCTAAGTTTTAGAAAGCAAATTGAAGAAAATGAATGAACATTCTATATTTAACTGTACTGTCAAAGCCAGACACTCAAAAAATTACAAGCCAGGCACAATAAGTCATGAAATTCTTAAAAAAAATGAGAACTCATGAACTCATGAATTTTAAGACATCTTATAGATTGAATTATTTTTATTTCCCATCTGATATGAATGTAAGAACGATGATCTTGGGTTTTCTCCACAACCTGAAGGGCAAAGGACTAGATAAAATACTGAGAATTGATAGCATTATGAATCTCTTTACATGCAATGTTTTATTTAAAACCTTAGTTCCCGTGAACAAGCTAAGAATTAGGTCCAACAAATTTCTCCCAAGGTATGGAACATCAAATGAAATACTGAAAAGCATAAGAATCAAGATCAAATGATAATAGACAACACTAATTTAAAAAAAGACTTGACTATTTTTTTGCACCACACCAGTACTGGAGTATTTAAAGGTTCTACTGAAATATAGTAAAAAATTTGCTGAGAAATTTTTTTGCTATTTATGTCACATGAAAACAAGGGAGTTTTTTTGAGAAAAATGAAACTGTTTTCAAGAGATCTGAGAGACAGCTTATAGGCAGTTTTTATTGTCCTTCAGTGGGCTTCAGACAAAAGGTACAAGGCTTCTCGGAAAACTGCAATATTCAAAAAGAATCTGTGAAAAAAAAAGCAGGCTCTTTTACTGTGCTCTTAACATCCTATTTTCTATTTTTTTTTCTGAATAACCTAGCTCATTAAAGGTTCTGAACTCCATTCTGGAAATAACTCAGTGTACAACAAACCTGGAGTCAAATATGACTTTTTTTTTCTTCTCTAGGAAGAGGAGAGCCCATTCGCAGATGAACATTTTTCTGTTCCCTCTCTGTGAGGATTTCATTTTATTAATTAGATAAGATTGTAATGGAGATTATTTATTTTTTGAATAGCATAATCTTTTGGAAACAAGATACAGCTGACATTTAAAAAACAATAAGCAAAATTCTAGTATGTGGAAGTTAAATGGCCTTTTCTTGCTAATTGTGATGGTAATTGCAATTTTTTTCCTACATGATTGTTCAGAATAACCTCTATGTACACAAGTGCTAAAGAAACAGGTTTACATACAGATCATTGACAAGCAAAGGAAATTGCTATAAACTCAGGAGATATTTTTCAACTGTCCTGGAGAGGCATCTGTGGACACTGCTGCTCTCTTCTGAAACTGTCACCAGTAATTTCTTACTCTGAAAAGCAAATGTGCTCTCCCCGAGTCATAGGTTGTCCTTTCACTATCTGTTACTTGGCAGAACCACTCCTCATAAATAAAGGAGTAGGCTTCACACACTGTGGGGGTCAGGCATCAGTCTGACTTGTACAGATGAATTAGAAATACACAAGACCTGAGATTTTAGAACTGCTTGAATTTAGACATTGCGATGACTTATTTGCTAACATGCAATTATTTAGATTTTTTTTCTTTAGGAGAAATCAGAACAATATAAAAGTGCATTATTACCGAAATAATCTTTAAATACTAGTCAAACTTAAAATGAAAATAAGACCTTTTCTTTTAGCAAAGTTATGTCAACTTTTTTATTGTCCTTGCCCAGCTGGGCAGGATGTTACAGCAGAAAAGTGTAATAGAAGAATATACGCCCTGTCATTCAATCCTAGTATCTGGAATCTTGGTTTAGATTATATTTATGATTTCTTGAAGTTTACCATCAGCTGTAGAAGCCAAGATAATTACCTAGGTTCACCTTTTGTTTCTGAAAGGTAATGCCTTTCAGAAACAAACTTCAGGCTTCAAGGTTAGAGGACCTCCACATATTCTTTGATGAGACTGCCTATGAGAAGTCTATGCTGCCTCTATTTGTTCAAAATCTGTGTTTTCCCTTTCTCTCCCATGTTTTCACACTTCATCTGAGGAGGTGCTGCCATACCACACAAATACAGACACTTCAACTTTCTTAGATCTCTCCATTTACGAGGAGAGATTTGTTCTTTACTTGCTATATCTTTCTAGATTAAATGGTTTTCCCGCTAGTCCTGATCTTTTCAGGAGCAGTTGCTACATTTTAAATATGTATTATTGAAAAAGCAATCCCTCCACATTCCATTTTATTTGCAGTCTCTGGTGAGCTCACCATAGAAACCACACCTAATTATGTCAATTTTCAAGGTACAAAGGAGGGCAAAAGTCAGAAGGCATAGAAAGCTAAGAATGGCATAAAAAACCCTATCTGTAGTTCCTTTAAGTACCAGTTATCCATTACTGGATAGCTGTGAGGGATTTTATTTAGGAGAGGCTACCAGTCAGCTGAAAAAAGGCAAAAGAAATGAGACACACTGAGAAGATGAAAAGGCTACAAAACAAAGCTGATTTGTAGAGTATAAATAAGGAGGAAAAGTGAGTTTGCAGTAAACCACATGTGGCAAGAGCTGTTCATTCACTGCTGAAGGAAGTTCTCAGAACAGTGAAATTGCTTTACTGTTCAGGTTTGGACTATAACTATAGTGCTTTTTTTGGTTGTTTTTGTTGGATTTTTTCTGGTATGATTTCTTTTTGTTTCTTTAAATTTGGTTTGGTTCGGTTGGTCTTTTGTTTGTTTGGGGATTTATAAGTTTGGTTTTGTTGGGGGATTTTTTTGTTGTTTTTATTCCTGGAAGCAACATCTGGGAGTAAAGTGAAGAGAAGGAGAAAGTACCATCTATCACCTGGTTCTCATAATTCCATGAACAGTAGAGTCAACTTTCCCTGTTTTCCATATTATACCTTATGTGATTTCATACGTAATCCTTTTTAAAGTTAAATTAGATATTCATAATATGACATGTATCAATACACAGCATTTCAATACTTAAGCGTTAAGTAATTTCTGCTAAGTAGAACTCTGTACTTATTAATTTTAGTGTGCTTCTAAAATATTAGAAAATTAATTAGTCATTTCTCCCTTGAAAATATTGAGTTAATACTGCCAGAGATTATCAACCTTTAAAAAAATTAGAAGATATTTGTAAGTACATACTGCTAATTTAGAACATCTACCAGTGAAGCCTCTCAAAGGCTTTATGAGCACCACTAAATTTAGAATCTCAAAAGCTTTCCAGATTACAGAAATATAATTATTCCTGATTTAAAACAAATTAAAACAAAGAGATTAATTGACAGACCAAAGTCTCAGGCTGGCATGGGGAAATTTAGGTCTTTTTTTTCTCCCTCTTCTTTGTCTTGGCTCTTGAATGTCTTAAAAGCATGAAGTTCCCACATGCATATTTCTTATCTGCCCAAATAAATTAAATGCTCCCAATTAGTGACGAAAAATGATCTAAGAATTTTCTAAATTGCCCGTCAGTAGAATATATGAGCTTCACAGAAAATGAGACTTGCATAACTTAGGAAAGAAATGAGCTTTACAGTTTTCAGCTCTTCTTCCTACGATGCTTGTGTCTTTATTTCCGATTTTGTTTTCAGTAATTACAATCTACATGACAAAACAGACATCAGAGCATAAGAGCACAAAGAAAAAATGCTGGTATTGCTACCAATCTTCATCTGAATTGTCCTCCCAACTATGGGCAATCGTCATAGCTATTGCCATGAAAAATAATCTTAAAGATAGTGAATGATTATTTATTATATGTTATATTTAATGCCTTAGCTGATGGTTTAAAGTGCAGAACTTGTGCTCTTAAAAATTTACTGGACTTTGGAACTATTGGAACCGGAGCAGTTGCATGGACATTTAGGGTTGGCAACTGGTTCATGAACCAGGAAAAAGAATAAATTAATAAAAAGCAAGATGGAAACCAGTATTATCTTATGTAAGTTATGACCATTTCTAATTAGGATTAAGAGGTTTTTTTGCAAATTCACTATGTTTTAGATTGAGATTTTACAGCTTTTGGGCATGCTAATGTATTTTAGTATCAGTTTTTATATTCTTTCTTGGCTTTATTCATATAGTCATACACAATCAACCTTTTGCACTTACTCAGCACTTTTTGAGAATGATACGCTTTGAAATTTTGTCTAAAATTTTTAAATTATATTATTTTGAAGAAATAGCCCTTTGTTTGTACCTGATACTCCTGCTTCTCTGCAACGGTGTAAGTATTCACAGGAAGATGTATGTATTTCTACTAGTGACTCCTTAGTTCACTTTTGTAAATAAGCCAAGATAATTTGGAAGTACAGAATCTCAAGCTTGTTGTGGGGTGACAAAGACCTGATGGGTATTTTTTTTGCTGACAGTACCTTGTCTATGTTGTCTATATGTTGTCTTTTCTTTCCAATTCATATTTAATCAGAAATGTTTTCTTCCTGATAGCTTCCCACTGGAAGAGACGAAGAGTGGGAACTCAATTGTTCAAAAGTCTTCAGATCCCTAAGGACTAGAACCTGAATGCAGATGTCAAGATTTGTTGACCCAAATCTTCCAGTTCTGGATAAGAAGAGGTCAGGAAGACTTTCTAAAAACACATCAAGTTTTCTACATGGGATCTGAAAGATTTGTGTGCTCAGACATTCACACAAGAGTAACAAAAAAATAACACACTGAACTTTCTTTCAAAGGAGAAGAGGTCCTTGATGACGCAAAAAAAAAAAAATCATGGCTATATGTTTTAATCCATGTTAGTAGAACATATTAATTAATCCAGGTAGTGTAGATAATGTTTCCCAAACTTTTTGATACCGAGACACATGATTTTCTGTGTTAAAATGGATGGCATGAGACAGATCTCCCTGAGCAGCCCTGCTTCTGCCCAGTACAGCTATGACCAGCTGCTGGACTTGTCATCCATGATATTCCATTCCCCGGGCTCCCTCACTCTTTCCAGGCTATTTAGACTGGTTTCCGGGCAGAATGCACTGGCCATCACACTACACCCGTAGGGAATTTTTACCATAAGGCATCAGAAATATAAATAGGAAAACAAATCGAAAAAGACTTTAACTTTTTATTTTATTCACAAACTCAGAGAGAAATCCTGGCTGGACTGAAGAGGAAAGGGACATATCTTTTGATCTCTATTCCCAACTTCGGTGAGTTTTCTTACACAAAATGAGAAAAAAAAATACAGCTCAGGCCTTGGAGGCTCTGAAGTTCAAAAAAATTCACCATGTTTTTTCATACTTTTGGAATTTCAAGTTTCAGGTAGGAAGACTACCATATGCAGTCCTGCCAATGTATTATAATCAAAGAACATCTATGTATTTACATCATACAGATTATCAGTTAGGGTCTTGTGTGTGTGTTTTGGTGGGGATTTTTTAAGGGGAAGATTCTTCTCTTCACATCTATACTGGTTTGTTGGCACTGTCTGGATGTTGTATTAAATTATTTATGTTGCTCTTTTGTATATTTCTGATCAAGTCAAACCATAGTGCTTTACTTCTGTTGGTTTGTAGGAAAATATTAACTGAAGCCCATTTTTTTACTTCACAGATAATCTGGCCAACATGGTGTAAAACTGTCACTGCACAGGAGGCTTCTCACACATGACATGCAGAATTAAATTGCTAAAGTGAACAACAGGTGCAATAGTGAGGCAAGGAGATTGCCTTCCTCCCTTTGAATGTGTGATTTGCTGACTGCATCCACCGCAAAAAGTCTCTGTGTACAAGCCTTATAAGGATGGTGATGGAGAACATTTTCAAAACAGGTCCAAGATTAATATGACATTCATGACAGCAGAATTCCTGTAACTCCAAAAAATATAATGGGTGAGTTACTAGATATAGTGAAGAACTATGAATGTAGGGCAAGAGAAAGAAGAAGAGAGCTAAATGCGCAGCATGCCAAAAATGATCAGGAACTGTAGTTGCCCGGGAATGTATCTGCAAAACTGATATGGAAAATTTTTATTATATTCATTACCTGAACATTTATCAGAGTGTCTTGCATTCACTTCAACAGAAAATCAAAATTCGGTTTTAAATGACAGCCAGCCAGTCTTCTAGGATGGCTGCTTAAATAGAAAATAAGAAAAAGCAGCCAATCATTTCAGTAATGCTTTCCTTATTTTGCCATTTGTGTAGCAAGAAAGCTGAGGAAAAAATGCCACAGGTCAGTCCTTCTCCCAGACATCCAGCAACCTATTTTTGCAAAGCAGGGCTTGTGAACTGATGTAATAAGTGACTGTAACAAGGAAAGCTCTGGGGCCACAGTCTGAGCTTTGTTCATGGTGAGAGTGCATTCGTACAGGACTCTATTGAGCAATGTTAAACAAAACTATTACTTCTAGAGTTAAGATGCAGGCGAACAAATCAAAAGATGTCTTTGCCTTCAGGGACATATCTGATCCCTTTTCAAGGAGTATTAGCTGTTATTTTTCTGCTAATAATTCTTAGTGCAGAAATGTGGACTACCTTTGGGCTGACTGTAGCAATAAATATAAGTGAAGACAGAGAATGGAAATAAGGTTCAAAAATATGGAGATGGGTAGATAGAAAAGGGTAGAATTCAAAAAAGATCCCAAGGAAAAAGAAATTGAAACAAAGTGACCAAAAATACACCAAACAAAGAAACCCACCAAAAAAACCCCCTCAAAACACAAAACCCCTGCAGAAATACCACACACACACACAAAAAAAAACCCCCTTCAACAATCAGAACACAAATGAATAATAATATGGTGATATACATTCCGTTTGCTTGCAAATACTGACTTGAGATGAGTGTTAAAGATCTACAACCACCCCAGTTCCTTTTTCTCTTCTGAATAATGCTATTTAAAACCTGAGTCCTTTCCTACTCTGGACCCAGGATCCCTTCTTTCTGTTATAGAAATTGAAAAGAAAATGTGAACACTTACTAGCAGCAAAAATAAACCAGGATTTAATCTTAGGTACCTTTAAGAACTTATGTTCAGCTTTCAGGCTGGACTTCAGATTTTAAACCCTGTTTTGCTGCTCTACAAAATCCTTTGGATTTGAAGAAGTTTTCTCTTAGGATGGAAAGCCTTCAAAATCTAACCTGACCTTTAGATTCAAAGTTCAGTGTAAACCAATTGTGAAAATATTTGTTTCTGTATCATTTAATCCAAGAATATAACTTCTTTTATATTATTGTGATGTGAATACATTGTACTGCATGGGGATGGTGAAGGACATGAGGAAACTGAATGGAGAATTTTTTGCCATCTCATTCCTCTTCAGACAGTTTTTTGGCAATGAGTTTTTTGCTGTTTCTTGTCAAGGCACTGACAAAGGGATTCTGAACATAAATTGGTGGCAGTAGTTTAGTTAAATTATACTAAATATATTGATTTATGCTTCTATCTGAGATTCTTGGAACTTTCTGAATCTCCTTTTGAAAGCTCAGCTGTGCAGTATGTGCTTGTTGGAAAAGGCAAGTCAAATATTCTTGCTTGGACACTTAAATGGAGTGCAAAATTAAACAGATTATGTTTTGGTCTTTTAAAACCAATGCAATTTACAGAGAATATGGATTCTCCCTACAGGTACCAGAAGTCAGGAAAGCAATGTCATAAGTGACCTAATGTATAGCTACATAGGTATGGAGTGTGAGTACCATTCATTTTAAAATCAGTTTCTCTTGACTTACAAACATGTTAATTTTTATGATATAAATATCAAGATACATTTTAATATATATTTTCTTTTTAAAAAAAATACCCTTAAAAATTCATTTATTTAGATAAAAAACTAACTTAATTATGAAGTACAGACAGAGAGCAATTAATACTTAAGTTTTGGTTTTCCAACTGTCTCATTTTGTGGCCTTGGATTCAACATTTAACCTTTCCATGACTTCACAGTATCATCTGTATAACAAAGATAATACTCATCAGGCTGGAGCGGAAAGCTACTTAAATACTTGCTCTAAAGACTTGTTAAATTAATGGATATGTTTCCATCTATTTTAATGGCTTTTATACCAAGCTGTTAATTTAGAGGATTACATTTCCATTAAATTTCACAAGAAAAAATGTCAATACATTGAAAACTTTTGTTTGATCCACAATTCCTCATCACATTTATATTCTAAACAATGCATCATTGTGATAATGCCTGACAGCTATGTGATACTGCTTAGAAATGGGACTCTACCCACTTTGCTTCCTCTTTTTAGCGTGGGAACTGAAAATATTATCTACAGAATAAATAGATAGATAATTATAAATTCTGAGTGTTCTTTTTTCAATGTAGAATGTATAGTAACTTCTATAACTTTAACATCTACATGTTAAAGAGAAAATGTCAATATCCTTATGGCGTTTCATTTCATCAACTATCAAAAAGAAAATCTCTATGTTCCCAACTCACTACGTCTTTTGCTTTAGTGACCAGTTTCCCATGTCAATAATTGCTAAAAATGAAAATGCATTGAAATCAAACCAGCATGCAGCTCACCACTAGTGATCAAGCAGAAGTCAGCCTCAACTATCCAAGTATCCTAAGGGACACTAAAACAGCTTAAACAATCAGAACATTGGATAATGAAAATAATTTTCAATGTGATATTCAATGTTGGTCTCAGGACATGACTGCATTCAAAATATGAGCATGTTTCATATATCAGAGGGTAAAGCAGATAAGACTGGAAAAGAATGGTTATTAATTTTAGAACACATAATTCTTCTCTATTTACTGAATTAATTTGATTGAAATAAGTCACCATTTTGTAGGAAGTGAAATGAAACAGAGTCAGAAGAAGCACAGGTATGAGGCTGAGGCACTGACCAAACCTACAATCAGACTGAATGATGCCTAAATGTCTTTTGGCTTATTAGTTATTTAACAACTTTCACATCCTTTCCTCTTTCCAAATGACATCTAATTTTGCTTTCAATCAACCTGCAAGGAATAAAAAAATCACAGAGTCCAAATTAACACTTGCCTTTAAGGCTGAAAAAAATCCCAACAAACATATTAACACCATTTTCTTAAGAAACTTTTTCTGAAAAGTATCTCATTTAAATTTCTCTCAAAAATTGACTGTTATAAAATCATGGTTTAACACAAGCAGCAGAAGCAAATTGCTCTGTTTTGTAAGCTGACTGCTCAGCTCTTGTTGATTCTGCATATTGAGGAACTGTGATCAATGATGGCTCTTAACAGAAAAAGGCCTTTGAAAAAAGATATTTCCAGCAGAAAACTGAATATCTTGTTAAGTTTTCAGACATTTCGTCATTTGGTACTGAGTCACTGAAGGATCTGGCATGAATTTCAGCACCTTTGAACCATTTATGCACTGATAATGTGGATACACATTTCTTTGTTTATAGAAAAGAAGACGTGAATACATTCATTAGTTCTTATGATGGAGAAGAAGGAATAGAGCTATCAGAAGTAAATAAAAAGATTTAAAATTTAAGAAAGCAACCCAAGAGTAACAGGCAAAATGAATGCAAATGCTACATTCATTTTTGGGAACACAGCATCTGAAATCTTTGCCAAGGTGATGATACATCATTTTTCAGATAGGATGAAGTTAAGGCAGCCAAGAGAAGCCTGAAGGAATTACTGTAGCAAGATATTTTCACCTAATTGTTAATTTCCAAACTACACTGTTTTGACAATAATGGCTTAGAGTAAAAGGTGAATGCATTGTTTAGGCTTAGCATAGCCAAAGAGCAGAGAGAATAATCTCATTACTAAAAGCTGCTCTGCTTCAAGAAGGAAGTTAAATTCTCAGTTGAATTTTCACAAGCTAGAAGCAACATGAGCATTTGGGAAGACATGATTATCACAATTAATGACAAAGCAACATTTTGCCTACAGCTCCTCCACCCCCATAAGATCTCTCACCCCTTCTCCAAAACAATCTGACTATTATCATATGTACATATGAAAAAGAATATATACTTATTAAAAATGTAAATTATTTATGAACAAGAAAAAATCCATTAAAGATGTAAAACCAGGAGATCACCAATAAATAATTTTTAGAAAACACAGACCTTCCTTATGTTATTTTACAGTTATTTCAATAAGAACATTCTTGCAGATGAACAAGATAAAAGGGAATTTGGTGGTGCTTGATAATGAGCACATAGACCTCATCTTTATATGCTTTCCTCTGTTTACTTCATGGAAGTACTCATGTAAATTAAACCAGAATCAAACATTTTTTTTTTTGGCACTTACAACTCTCTGAGGAAAATCTTTTCCACACACAAATGCCACAGCTTCAACCTGTCTACTTAGAAAATTTAGATGGCTGAACTATTGGAGTTCTTGAGCACCTCTGAATTTCTCTGCAGTCAAGAGTATTCAGTCTTCTGCTAATCACACCAATTATTACCTGCTCTCCTATGATTCTAGTTCTTGAATCTTCTCTCTACTAATCAGAAAAACACTGGAGTGATAATCAAAGCATTTTAATGACCTGGGAAATAATGAAATAAGAAGAGCAAGTAGAATCTGGCACATGTCAGACCAATGTTATAGTTTTCTATAACAGTAGTAGGCCTTGCAGCTGGCGGGGAAAAAGTAGATGTTCTATTTTGAATCCATTAAAGCTCATAAAGTAGGAAGGAAAACAACACCAAAAAAAGCACTGCAGTTGAATGTAAAACCAGATAGATAGCCATGGTTGCAGAACAATTGTATGTAATTCACTGGCAAAAAATGAAAAACATATCAAGCTATACTGACTTGACATTATGGAAAAAAAACTTGTTGGCTTTTATTGTTTTCCCATTACAATTTAAATTACTTTGGTCTGGGGGACACTATGAACGTGCTGCAGGAAAATATTGAAGTCTATCTTTATTACTTTGAAAAGTCATAAAAATATCTTGGTAGCTATGGAATTCTGTATCTAAATGATGCAGTTTACTCATTTAAGCAAGCACATCCAGTTAATAAAACACAGGGTGAAGAATGACCAGGCAGGCAGCAGACCAAGATTTGAGGTTACAGTGGATCACAGGTTGCACATGTCAACAACACAATCTTGATAAGTCAAACATTATACTACCACATAAAACAGAACAACCTGTAGAGTATTTTCCACTTTTCAGTGCAGAAGGATTATCTCTGCTGTTTTTGTATTCCAGTGTGGAAGAAACATGGACTGTTCAAAAATAAAAGAAAGAGAATGTCACTGGAAGTTTGTTGAATACTCTGTGAAACATTAGCTTGTGAGGGTTTTTCTGTGCTAAGTCCAGCCACCCAGGAAGATCCTAAGTAAATGGTTGTAGTTAGCAGTAATTTCTTGAGGAGAGAATAAATGGTTTAGTGAAAGAAAGACAAAAGATGATACAGTATGGCAGGTAAACTTGTCACGAGCATTACTGAGTGAACAGCATCACTAAGTACAGACCACTTCTGTGATTCTGAGTTCTTATTGGACATCCCACCTCAGAAATAACTTCAAAGGTGTTAAATTATACATATTTTAGTCACTTAAATAATGATTTATGCTAACAAAATCAACATAGCAAGCCAGTTTTTAGATTAAGTAGACTCAAAGAATTAAATTAGGATAAATAAATCAATTTTTGGAAAGGCTTTTACAGAATCAAAGAAAAATAGCACCTCATTAATCAAACCTATCCTCTAGAAAAGGAATGGGAATATGCAACTCGCAGCATTCCTTTTTCACAGAAAAAAACCAGCATTCAGTCTCTCCCTCTTCGCTTTGTGTTTTAAGAGGGAAGACTGCTCTCTGGTAATGCTGCAGGAGAGACTATGCAACTTCTGTCCCCCCCCCATATCTGTAGCTATACTGAGAAAAATACAGGATCATGGTAGTCAAGAACTTACATTATTGCTGGAATCAGCAACTCTCATCAGCTGGCAAGTAGCCATGAAGAACATAATCTATCAAAAACCTACTGCTATCCCTGAGGCTTTTATAGCCCATATAAACATACTTGGGTGCATTAAAAATTAAGGAACCATAATATTATATTATTTCTTTGAATTGATGAAAAAAAAAGTATACTAAGATGAACTATAATGAGTGCTGGTATAATAAGTAAATAATGTCACAGTAAGAACAAGTAGCTTGTGATCTAAATATTATTGTTATGTCTTATGGCTTTTGCTCCTTTGTGCTTTAATACTTCTTGGAAGAAAAAAAACAATCAACAGAAAAAAGTCAGGCTTCAAGTAGCATGTAAAATACATCCTGAGAGATGTTCATATCGAAGCACTTAATCTTTCAGAGAAATCCCCAGCCATCTGTTTGCCTTAGGTTCAGAGAGATGGCTGAAAAAAAGTAGAGAATACACCTCAGATTAATTTACACTGCTCTTGTTTGCTGTCAGATTCTCTCATAACACTGAAGGTTTGTGATAAACATCAACACACAGCCCAAATGCTTATGCTTGTTTTACTACCCTAGAAAACATGCCCCTAAACAGGAAAACAGTGAAATTCCCTCTAAAGTAAAACCAAACCACAATGTTTGTGTTCACAGAATCAAAACACTAGATGAGAATATGATTGATCTCTCAACACCCATCTTTTATGCAGGACATCCTTTTCTCCACTGTCACTTATCTTTTTTTTGAAGACTGCAAGAGCGTTCTAAGTGAAATTTCTAACACCAAACTTAGAGTCATGGTTACCTTCACCAGAAGCCATTTCATAACATTTTCATAAAGCAGCACCACAGCTTCTGTAGCTCTAGCTCCTGCAAAATTTCAGACTTCAGAATTTTCTTCTCCTTTGAGAGTGAAGCCACATAGCTCATGGGGGCACTGTATGAGAAAGCCTAGATTTTCCCCCAAATATACAGATAAAGCTAAGAAATAATAGTGCTGTACATGGGCCCAGGCTATCTGTATATTCCACTGAAGATAATATACAGTGCAATTTTTGTTCAAATGATTTTCAAAGAGTTTTTTCTCATATTAAAAAAATATCCAGCCTAATAAATAAAAGAATTGCAGTCTGTTAAATCTGAAACATGCTTCCAAGTAGGTTTGAGGCACCTACAATTCATTTATTAATCCTGTCAGCACCTAAATCCATTAAAAAAAAAAAAGATAAAAAGTAAAGGAACATATATATCACTTTACAGGCAGGAGGAAATGCTAGGTGGTATTTTACTGTTTTATTTAATATTTTTATTGTCCAAGCATAAATGATCCAAATAAGTTTTGATAACAGAGGGAATTTACAGAGTAGCCTAACTACACTCGACCTCAAGTCTGATTTTTCACCTATAGAAGGCACCTGTCAGCATTTTTATGACTCTAACTATTTTTGTTAAACTGTTCTGATATTATTCTATTCATTAGAAGCAGATAAATATATTTAAGAAATTAAAGGATCAGTAGGGTCACCTAGTTTGGGTTTTTGTGCCTCCCAAACCAATGAAACTTTTTGATTTCTAAATTGAACTCAGAAGCATCTACTTATTATGCAACAAGTGTTTTAGAGGACAAATGTTACCTAATTATAACAATAACCTGTGACAGTGATTTTGAATTGTTTAATTTTCTTATATTTAAAAGATGAATGTTTAAATGATGTTTAACTGATATTTAAATGAAAGATAGAAATTCTCGAATACCTTATGAATTAGCTTTGACCTTTATGTTAAGCTGCCACTCAAGTCACTATCAACCTGAGCTGAATCCTAAATGCCTCCTACTCTGGTGGCTTAACAAAGGCTTCTATGAAATTAATAAATATTTTTACCTATTTCTCCACAGAAAGGAGTCTTAATTTTGCTTTGTTTTATTTTTATGTTACTATGGCATGTTCCCTTTCCTGAAGAAAACAGAAGAAAAGGAGGATTTAAGTAGAGCAATCTCAGAGAACAAAATCCTGTAGTTCCACACTGCTTCTTACAAATTAAAGCAATGCTTAGCTACCTAGAGTTGCAGTATCATTTCCAGGCAATATTTATTCTCTCCACATAGCTTCATTTTGAAATTAATAAAATATACTTCCATACTCTTTCAGTGCTTTGTTTGAACTGGAAAACAATTTTTATATGACCTGAAAGAGGACTCCAAAGATTTATGAACTGTATTATATATTTATTAACTATATCAACTATTAGCTATAAACATTATCTTTCATAGATCTTGAGTACTATATTGCTTGTATAAGACTTTACATCCATGCAAATATGCCTTGAGGCAATAATCATGACTAAAAATGTTCTTATGAGAATCTTTCATTCCCTGAAAAGAGTAATTTCTGAGAGGAAAGAGGATACTCAAGGTTATATTGAATGCAGAAAATGAACAAATTTCTATTTCAATACAATTTAAAATTATGGAATAGCATTATTTGTAAATCATTCAGTCAAAGAAGGCTCAATAATAAAATATTTTAAAAGCTAAAGATAAAATTAACATTTAGTATAGTATATTTAATAGGAAATTCAGTGTTACAAATTGTCTTCAGATGTCCCCTGCTGTTGATTTCACCTAGATAGTACTTCAGGCAGATACTACAGCGAAGAGAAACTTACTGAAATTTATGCAGTCAGCTCAGAAATTGCACTGAAAATTCAGAAAAGCTGAGACAACTCCAAATTCTTCTTCCAAGTTGCATCAAAATACCCAGAACCAAACATTTAAAAATGCGCAACTAGGATAGGTGCTAGAATATTGTGACTTCAGCACACCATGAAATATTTGATTTTGCTAAACAACAAAACAGTTTGAGAATGATACCTCGTTTTAATGTTTCTAGGCAGGTAAATCCATGAATATATCAGTGAGATGACAATTCTGAGCATCTGTGTTTTTAAGTAATTCCTTGGCCTAAATATGAATTCTGTAAAAATAATAATAGTAATGATGATGATGATGATAATGATGATAAATAATAGTAATAATAATAATAGTAATCATTAATAATAACGAAAAACCAAAAACAACAATAACAGTGGAAATAAAAATAATGGAACTGCTATTTTCAGGTCTAAAATCAGGGGGCCAAGATCAGGATTCATCAGACCAAACTCAGCAACTCACATCATAATGATCTTCCCATGGGTTAGTTGTTTAAGCCCTCTCTATATTCAGTGGAGAGCACAAATGTTCTCAGGAACATGATTCATCTCATCTCCTGAAGTAGCCATCCAAAATAGGCTACATGAATCATGCCCTAGATGTTTGTTTTTCTTAGCCAGTTCTAAAGGGCTCTGGGTTACTGGCTCAAAAGTGGCCAGATGACATCAAACTGTGAGCTGTGTCTCTTTCAGCAAGTGTGCCCTGTAAAAAGGAATAATCTTACTGGTCCACAAATGTGAAAGAAAAACATCAGCATATAATATTGTCAAAAAGAGAGACACTGCCCATAAAGGAGTTGAAGGGGCAGAAAAAAAAGTAGCTCACCACTTTGCTGTTAACATATGTTTGAAAATAATCCTGGTAATAATACTGGAAATAATGGCATAATATGTATCTATTTTTTCAACCCTGTTGTAATGCTCTCCATAAGTAACATCATTAAAGAATGTAGTTGTTAAATGTGTAACCCTGATATGCACCTTCAGCTCTGATGTGATGCACCCACTGCAGCAGTGATATTACTTAGAGGTTGACTATTATGAGCTTAAATCCTTTTGAAGAAATTATGACTGTAACCATGTTGCTTTTGGTTTCTGGCATTCACCCCCTATAGTTTTTTGTAAAATGTCATTAAAAGCATTGAAAGGACATTTCTAAAAACCCGAAAAGTCAGATGTCTACTTGGTACTACTACATAATGGATCAGCACTCTGAAAAGTGACATAGAAATTGCTGAAATATGGCTTGATTAAAACCTTAGAAGCAAGTTACCTGATTGCGTAGAAGCAAATGGTAAAAGTGGCTTGCTGTAAAACCATATTAGAAAAACATAAAAACATCTAATTAAGTGTACTATGGCAAAGATTCATAAGAGCCAAACTGTTTGGAGTGATCAAACATGCAAAATATTGGCTAAAGACTGCACTTGCAAATTTAGTCCTGATGCTGTGGAGATGACATCAGATTGAGGCAGTCATACAGATGAAACATAAGGAGGTTCCAGCTTTGTAAACAAACAAGTGAAGAAGCAAACAAATAAACAAACAGCAAAAGCTGTAATCTGCATCATAATTAAAACCTAAAATAATACAAGTTGTGAAGGAGCCAATAAATCTGACAGCACAACAAGGAAAACCATTCAAGAAAAATACTAAAATGCATGGGATGCCACTAAGATCTACAAAATAAAGATCAAGCCAGAAACTGCAGGAGATCTTGATCCATATTATATCTTTCCTGGAGAGGGAAAAAGTGCTGATAATGCAAAGATGATACCATCTAAGTTTAGCTTAAAATAATACTCCCTAAACCTTCCACATACTTGAATGAGGCCACTCATAACTACTAGCCTAGGAAAGCCGTACAGACATTTCTTTTCCAATTTACCCTGGAATTTCACATGCATAAACCAAATCATAGTTCAAATACTACATTTAAAGAAGGTCTGATGTCACTCCCTTTAAGTCTGATAAGTCCAGGGAAATTAAATCGATTACATTTAATAAGTATAGGAAACCAATTACCTTATTTAAGAAAGATCACAGAATTACAATTTAAGTTGGAGTAAACCTTTGGAGGTCATCTGTACCAGTTCCAAGTCAAAGCACAGCTAAGTTCAAATTCAGAGATTGCTGAGGGCTTTGTCCAGTTGAGTTTAGAGTACCTTCATGGATGAAAATTATTAAATCTTTTTAGAGGAACTGTTCCAATTTCTGACCGCTCTTACTACAAAAAATTCAGCCTCATGTTCTTCATGGTACACATGCCTGCTATAGCATGTGTTGCCTCTTGCCCTTTTCACATGTGCCTCAAAGAACTGCTACTTTATTGTTATTCCTATTATCCTATCATAAATATCTTTGAACACTGAATTAATTAATTCTGGGGACAGCTGACCCAAGTATTTTATTTTCTCTCTAATGTCTTCCTGTATAAAAGTTACAGTTCTTATTATATTTATTCACCTAGGTATTTTATTTTTTTCAGTTTTCCATTGAAAATTCAAAGTAAATGTGTTTTTAAGAAGTTTACTTTATCTCTACAGTGCTGACAGAACTTTGTTGTTAAGCGTTCCTACATTCTGCAGGTAATATTTACTATTTCCTAATATCTCTCTAAATGAAGTTATTTACGCCACTTGTTTGGGCATTGCTTTGGATTTTTTCATGTAGAGTTAGCTGCTTTAATTTAACTTCAAAGACTTCTCCAAACTGAAACCTACAGCTCCTAAACTGGGGGAACTTCATTAAAAAATCCATACACATCATCAGAATTTACACTTTTTTAAACTGCGGAATGTAAAGATCTCCCCTTCTAGGTTGTGTTAACCAATAATCCACTTTCTTCTGCCCCAAATAAAGGCTAAAAAGTCATTTTGATATCAGATTGTTGCTTCTTGATTTCAGCAATGCAAGAAATTACATTGCTGTGGTATATCAGTAGGCAAAAATACCCATGTGGAGTGGCCATGCAGCAGCTAGAAATCCAAAGTGGCTTCAGTGATACACAAGTCAAATACAAAATACCAACTATCATGAAAATCAATAATTTTATGGTCATATTATGCAGTTCTTGTAGCTAATCACTATTTTGAAAAACTAAAAATTGATCTAAACCAATATCCTAATCTGTACTACTGAGCATTTATTTCTATTAGCTAATACCAGCAACAATGTCACATACCAGAAGCATCCTTGCTCTGATTCAAGGATTTTAATCAGCTAATGTAGAGATTTATTTATGTGTTAAGTCCCAATTTACCAATTTTTTTACTTAAACTCATATTGAATAATTGGAAAAATCTGATAAAAGTCTATTTCTGACTATTTCTGACAAGCAGACCATGTAAAGTAACTTCATATTTTACCAGAATCAACTCTAATCTAATGCCACCTCAGGTTGGTTAATGACTATCTAGTAAGGAATGAGAGCAATTACATCCAGGGATAGCTGTGCCCTACAGCATTAGCAGCCTTTCATTCCAATCAGTATCTCAGATTTTACAATCCCTTTATGACAGAATTTCTGATATGATTTGTTTCTCTAACACCATTAGAGAAATCATACTACTAACCAGGTCTCAATCTGACCATGGGAGGTCTGCTGTAAATTTTTGAGCACAGACTCAGAACAATTTCTTACACTCATCCTTTCTCGAAGTAATTTTGCTCAAAGCCAATTTGTTTAATGCTGAATGGTACAGAGAGTCTACCAGCCCTACAAATGGGGCATTTTCCATGACAGTCAGGTTCACTTAGCTGACTAAAAAAATTTCAAAAATGTAGGTGTTTTTTCTTTTTCTTCTTTTTGTGGGTGCCAAGAAATTTTGTATACACTTTTAGTTTTCGTTAGTATCATATTCAACTGGAAGTCGTTAAGAAGACTAAGGAGCTGAAATTGGCAAGACTTTCCTATATACTGCACATATTCTACCTGCCTAAATCTATCTTCTGTTTCAAATGAATAAAGAATGAACTGTATTGTCTGTGTCTTTTTTTTTTAAATTTTATTTTGTTTTTACCCCTGTGGTGTGTTTTATAAAATAGGAGAAATTTCAGATAGGGAGAGTATAGGAATAGGTAGCTTGCAGCTTTAGGGTCACTTTGGTAAGAATTCACTCTCACACCCTGTTGAGAGACTGATACATTATACCAGTGCAACTACTAAGGAATAAATATGCAAATTAGAAGGAAAGCTTGGAAACAAGGTCTAAAAAAACCCTAGAAGTATGGTGGCATTTATTTATTTTTTTAGCTGCATGAGGTGGAATGCATCTTGCGTACTTAAACACGTACTTACAATATCAGAATTAGTTCCAAGTAATAAGTGACATCAAAGGCTTTGTCATCAGTTAGAGGAAGTCATGCATCTGGATAATATCTCCTGAGGCCTTGTAAGTCTGCCACTAAAGGAAAGTTCTATGCAGATCAGGGCCCTGTTCTTAAATCAGGCTTTCCATTCTTTTTTTATTTATCCAAATTTAGGAGAAAGTCATCATATCAGTCAGTTAAAAATTATAAATCTGATTCCCTGTACCAAAGTCTGTGCTCACATGCCTGCCACCAGGTGACATTCAACATGGGGCTGCTGTCTGTCTTGCCCTACAAGCTGTCAAGTTAAGGATCTGTTGAAGTACAGAGTAATAATTACTAACATTCCAATATCTACCTGTTATCCAGCAGCAAGCATCTGTAGTACTGTTCTCCTCAGTTAAGAGGCAGATATACACATCTACTTAAAAAAACATGTAGAATTGTGTGCTTTGTAAAGTAAACCCCAACATTTTCTCTATGATTTACACAGGCTCATCAGATTAATGTGAGGTGCTGGGGCTGACTGACACTACAGCACTTCTTTATGGAGTTACTTGGATACACGCTGTTCAAATGTATGTTGTCTGCATCCAAAAGCTCAGTCAGAAACGAGCTGTTGGGGTGGGGGTGAGGTGCTATGGGAGGGCTGGGGGAGGGATGGGACTCTGGTGCTGCTGGTTGCACCAGACAGCAGCCACAAGATAGGGATGGTGGGGCTGCAGGGTGGTTCCAGGTGGCTCCAAAACCAGTGAAACAGGCTCAGGGACAATCAGAAAAGTGGCAGATGCAGGGACAGGGGCAGAGACACACCTGAGGGACCATGGATGGCCCAGACAGGGCAGGGACCCTCTGATGGGCCACGGCAACATGGGTGTGAAACACTTCACCCTCCCTGGCCTGGGGCAAGATGTAGCTCAGCACAAATCGGGCTGGCGGGTGGCTCAGCTGCAGGTTACTGATGTGCTGGAAGTGAGAAACAGGAGACATGGCCCCAAGGAAAGCTGGCAGGGTGAAAACTACACACAGGAACCAAAACTGAGGAAAACAACCTGCTGACGAGATGATAGGTTTGTCCCTCAAAGAGGAACAGAGAATAAGCAGTAATGAAGTAATTAATATGGAAGTGAAGAAAAATGGAACAGCAAAAGACAGTGTTAAAGTAAGATAGAAAGGAGAATACTGATGCAACCTCAACAAGCTATTTATTATCAGACACAAAAGCTGCTTTTAAATGCTGGGATGATCTGACAGATGCTCACCACCGGTTCTTTTTCACGTATGTATGAGTCACTTTCCCGAGGCTCTTTCCCCCACCATTTCAGTGCCAGCTGCTGAGATGCGTGGATGCTCCCGTGCCTCCCATAGGGCAGGGGCCCCAGCCGGGAGCGTGTCTGGCGGTGGCGGGCTGTGCTACCCGCCTGTGCCTAGCACCACCTAGTGAGCCTCGGCCGGCCGCTCCTCCTTCCACGCGAATGAAAGCACTAGGAATGATATTACTTAACTTCCAGCCCGCAGAAACTTTTGGGGAATTATGCAGATTCCTCTGAAACTTGAATTTACAGGCAGGAGGAAGACCTGTTCCAGGTGACTTTTGAAGATGCAGATCCTCCCTTCTTTCAAAAACACGCCTTATCTGGGATAAGGAGGAGGGCAGGTGAGTGTGTTATAACAGCAGGATGGTTATCAAGATGTTCCCTAGATGTTGTTAAAAATTCTGGCTTAACTCTAATAAGCTAGCTTGAGTGCTTCTCCTTTTATTAATATTATTGTTTAATTGGATTGGTGATTAAAGTAAGTAATATTTAGTTTGCTATTACTATAAGATGATATATTTTCCTCCTCAGAAATCAATCTGTATTCTTCTTTACAACCAAGATGAAAACTAATTTATAAAATACTTACAGTAACCAACATTTCCTTGGGAAACATGAATTATTTTGTCTCTTAAGCAGCCATGGAAAAGAGCAGAATCAGAAAGTACTATATTATTATAGTACTACTAATAATTATAAGTACAATTATCATGCACTTCAGTCTTCAGTACTTTATGAAACTAGGTGCATATGAGCCACGTTTCACTTGGGTACAAACTGAACTTAGAGAAAACTTCATTTTTAGTCAACTACAAATCAAAACAACTTTCAGGTCTTTCAACTGTTTGCTTTGGACATCTAATACCCTTTTGAATAATAAAAGGTAGAGTCAAGAAGAGGAAAGGTACAGTTCAAAAGGTACTTGCAGACAGAATGCAGTACTTGTTTCATGAGATCCATTACCTGAAGGACCATCAGAGGAAACTTACTGATGTTACTGGGGCTCTACTTTTCTATGTTGCTTTCTGATAATAAAATTGTTGATACATTTCCATCTCTTTCTTTCTTCCATTCCCTCCTGCCCTGTTTAAAACATTACACATTCAGTAAAAATTGTGGGGACCTTAGGGGCATCTGGAGTTTTGTTTTGTCTTTGAAAATTAGTTGTCCTAGCTGGGTTTATGTACTCTGCTCACACTACCAATCTGTCTTTAGTGCTTTCATTCAGGGAAGCAGTGGTGCAATAAAAAAAAATAAAAGAAAAAAAGTCAAGGAGAAAATTCAGGTTTAAAAATGTTTATGGCAGTGTTCAGTACTAAGAGATCAGTGATAATCTAGAGGTAAAATTTAATGATTTTTGGATACCTGAATACAAATAATAAGTATAAATTATATGGTATTAATTAAGAATTTACTGTTTGATTAGAGAAAATAAGGCTTATTTTAAGATATCTCTTTCTTTCAAATAATGCTTTAGTTAGACTTTGAATATCCAACTCATTAGTTGCTTAACATAGGCTGACTACATAAATTTAGGTGATGAAAATTTAAATAGAAAACTCACCCCCAAAGAAATCAAATGAAGTATGCAATGGACTTGAGGGAAGCCAGGGTCTAATTTAAAGCTACCAGACATAGTTTTATCATATATATAATTATAACTTTCCTGTGTTTCCCCTGAAGGAAAATGTTAATGCTTTCCGCCAGGCCTGTCCCTCATGTAGTTTTCTCCACAAAAAAAAAAAAAAAAAAAGAGAAAATTGGGTATTAAGGTAATTCAACCCTGCCTAAGAGGAATGTTTCTTCCAGTTAAGACCAAATTACCTGCTAAGACCCTTGAGGCCACCTGGAATTGTAACAGATTTTGGTGCTGAATCGTAACTTTCAATTCTTACCAGTGCTTTTCTATTTTCTTCTGTTTGTGGACACTTCAGGGTTTTGGGTTTTTTTAACTGGAATAGTAGATGACACATTAAACAAGGTTATGTCATTCAGAGAATTAATAACCAGGTACTAAACAGAATTTAGTCGACAAGCCTTGACAAGCAGAATTTCCACATGCTGGAGGGTTTGGGGACTTTTGTTTGCTTTCTTTTAAATATAGTTTCAGTTCAAAAGGACCTGTTTTCCCCTCCCAGAGATGAAGGAATTTGAAAAACACTGCATCCTATATTTCTAAAAGTATGCCTAATTTTTACAGCTTCCAGTGTTCCTTCACAAGACTAGAGCTGCTGAGAATCTGTCACCTTCATGAATCTTGCCAACAGGAAAGGCAATTTCAAGTGGCATTGAATAAATTCAAAACCAAACTTTGAAGTTAGCTTTGATTTATATCTCTGAGTTAAATACCTAATGCTCCTTAATCAGTGCCTGGAGGGAATTAAGTACCACAAATAGAATTCACTATTATTTTCTCAGTAAGTAACATGAAGCCTAAAACAGGGAAATCTGGGAAGGGTGGAGCAAAACAGCCCCTTTGTGATGGTGTGGCAATCAGCTGAGGATTAGAGAAGGATTCCTGTGTTGGATCAAAATCACAGCTATAGCTACTCAGACTCTCAGGAGTCAATATCACCAGGTTTCAAAAACTGGAGCAAGAATTTTTATTTAAAGTTTAAGGGGCTTAAAACATAAAACCTAGAACCTACCATAATGAAGTTACTTGGTTAGGATTTTAAGCACACAAAAGCTATTTTTTCATAGCTGTTTGTATACATATTTTAATTGACTCTTGGAGAAGAGACTAGGATTTTCTCAGTTACCTGCTCCTGACCTAAGAGACTACATGAAAAAGCAGAAGTGTTCTTTCCCTGCAGAAGAGGTGTTAGATTTTGGGTACGCAAACCCAAACTCTAAGGAATACTAAGTAAGTTTGCTGACAACACTAAATTGGGAGAAGCTGTCAGAGCAGGGAGGGCCTGCAGAGTTGGACTTACAAAAGGACAAGAGAACATCTAGCTAAAGTAAATACGGCAGAGAAATATAATTCCTGTGTTACAACATAAGATGTGCAAAATAAGGACAGATGGCTAAATAGCCTTACCCACTCAGTCATCCCACCCTATTTGCCACCCTGTGAATGAATAAAAGGACAAGTGCTACCATATCACTTCCTCATTCCTCATGATATTGTATTTATCAAGTGTACTTTATATGTAGCTGTGGGTGTTCTCTACATATGTTAGGCACAAGAAAACTGAATGAGTAATAGGCCAACCGAGCAGCAATATGCTGGTTACAAGCATCGCCATTTCAATATATATTTATGGGATGTGAAATTCAACATCATATAAATAGATGCAGCTATGCTCTACAGCCATGTCTCAGCTTGGTTCTGAGACTGGATTTCAAGGTATGGCTTGTGTTAGATAAAATGTTATCACTGCCAAAAGAGGTAGACTGCATACACAGAACTAAAACATGAAGAATAATAATATTCTAAGAAGAATAACATAACTATTAACTGATATAATTTAAATTACTTCTTTAAGACTCTAATCCTCCAAGTTATCTAATTGAAACAGCAATTCATATTAACAATACAGTTAAAATCATTACACAGAACACATATTCCTATATCCTAAAGTCCTCCTGTTTCTCTCACATTATGATCCAATGCCCCTCTTGGGTTAAAGTTGACAGTTGTAGTTTTCTTCAAGCAGGAGTACAGTGATAGCTGTACTGAGCTGTCAGCCTTTGTTTGTCAGTTATGATGAATTGAAGTAGGAACCAAACTGAATCAAATAGAATAGAATATTTGCATTAGAAGGGATGTGCAATGAACATCTAGTCCAGCTGCTTGACTATTTCAGGGCTGACTAAAAGCTAAACCATATTATTAAGAGCATTGCCTCTTTAACACAGACAGGCTTGAGGTGTTGATTACCTCTCCAGGAACCTTGTCCCAGTGTTTGAACATCTCTCCATAACAAGTACGACCTAATTTTATGTCCGAAACTCACCTCCTCTCCCTTTGTCAGTGTGATGTTCACAGTGGGTGAGAGTTTCTTCCTCTTTCCTCTTGGGGTCCACTTCGAGTTATATTTAAATATTTTCTTAATAATAATATCCTCCTCATCGCCTGCTCCCTTGAAGTCAGAATGTTTTCTCCCCCAGCCCCATCTGATATCAAAGAGCGCTTCTTGCAAGGCAGTGCCTCCCCAGGTTTGTCAGACCTTTACCATTCTGGCTGTTCACAAGCTTCAGCTCGTACAAATATGAAGCAATAGTTACTTTGCCACCAGGTGAATACAACACTCAGCTGAAACCAAGACAAAGACAGACATGTTCTGACACCCTGCGAACACCACATAATTTCAAGTCTTTTGCTGGTTTTGGCAAAAATCATATTTCCTGGGTTTCAGAGCATTTTTGACAGTTCCTGACAACTGACATTCCTGACAATTTTCATGATCAGCATTTTTTTACTCATCAAGATAAAATATCTGATCAGGAATTTCACATGCTATGCAGTCTTCAAGTTGAGAAAATTTTCTCTCTTGCTCAATAGGCACATTTCCACTATTTTATCTCCAGCCTTCAGCTGGAGGTCACTGGATGTAATAACGTGGATGTGCAAAAACGAGTGAGTGTGGATGCTGAGTGTCAATAATGAGTATTCAAGATTGAAAATCAATACTACATGTGACAGAAATACACAAAATTGCTGTCTGCAAACTGAAAATGCTTTTCAGTTTTTAAGATTTAGCTCTTTGAGAGGATTTTCTAATCAGGAGCAAGGAAGAAGACGTACTTGCTTATAAGTGAACAAAGAACATAAGGTGCATTCACCTTGGGAGTAAACCAAATTCTCCTACCACATATAAGAGCCTAAAGATAGCTCAGACTTTCTGTGGCTGACTCAGATGATCTGCTACGTTAGCCCAGGCAGCGCTGTACATATTGCCTTAGACCCTATTCATCGGGCTGGAAGATGGGTATGTTCATATATATTGATTTCTCAATCAGTGTACTCATCCTGAATAATGGATAAGATATCAAAATGGGAATGAACAAATGAGCTGCATGAATCTTATTTCTACAAATTTCTACTTCCACTGTATTCACAGTAAGGAAGTTTTTAAGAAGTGAATATTTGTACTTTTCATTGAGATGTCTCTTACCTTCTTAAACTAAAAAAGTAGAATTTTTATTCCATTTAAATATTAAGATCACAGCTCTTGAAGCTTCAAAGTCAAGATTTCCAATGAGTCTGACAGGATCGTGGGGAGATGGCAGCTCCCTGGGCTGGGGGCCAGGGATTTCAGGGGCTCCCGGGTCAGCAGGGCCCAGCAGACAGGGCCTGATGCCTCAGCCTGGGCAGGGCAGGGCAGCTGGGGGTCAGCCACAGCCTCTGGCATCAGGCTCCTCCCTGGGGATGCAGATTGTCTGGGACATCAGCTGGTGGCTGGGGGTCAAGATTCAGACCCTGAAACGCAGGGCCATGACCTCCCATGGCTGTGGCACTGCAGGACCTGAAGTTTGCGAGGGCACAGAGTAGAGGCTGTGCTGGCCCTGAGACGCACCCTGACAGTCTCTCTCTCATTAGTCATCCCTCTTTACAGTCTTCAGGCTAGTATTTTTCTTACAGGTCGTAAGGGAGGTAGTGACAGAGGTGAGAGAAGACAGTAAAACTCCCAGCTCTTTGAAACATCTGCTGAAGCCTCTCTGGCAGAGCTCCACTGCTGAGGCGAGGCCCCTCAGCAAAGCAAAGCTCTGCAGAGATGGCATTTGGTCACTGATGTTTGCAGCTCACCTAAATGCACTCCAAGGCTGCTGAGCTCTGAACAGCCTCTTTTACTGACATCAGTACACTGCTCAAATGAACTTAAATCAGCTAATCTGTCCATATGCATCTGAATCAGCACTTGCAGAACTCCAGCCAGAGCATGGCAGTAATTCTCATCCTGAAAGTGGAATTGTTACAAGTAGCTGTTCATAAATAATGTTCCAATTTTCAGGCTGTGACAATTGGACACAGACCACAAGGCATATCTTTCTTTTGCCCATTTTGTTGCCAAGTGGTGTGTGACTATTTGAACATATAGAGTACACTTTTCACACACCCACTAACATGCAATAAAGTAGGATAATTGCCCAGTTTACCTGCTAGCAGAATCAGAATGTAAACACAGTGAGGAGGAGAATTAATCTGAGTCCTTTACAACTAGCACTGAAAGAGAATTTGTACTAGCCAACATACTTTGCCTCTCCATTTCTAGGAATGCATTAGTAAGCTCTTTGGTTTTTTGTTCATGCTCAAGTCCTGTACCCTCAGTAGCTAATAAAATTAATGAGGCAATTATTTGGCAAGAAAAGGTAACTCAATAATTTATCCATTAAAAGCAGTCTAATAAATAGTCACAGCTTGGACTTAGTTTAGCATACACTCAGACTGTATTTATTGTAAAGAATTTTAAGGAACCCAAAAAGACACAAGCAACAAACATATTCACTATTTTGGGATAATAAAAAAAGTAATAAATTTTAAAAAAAGTAATACAGAGAAATGTTACAAAATATACAAGACAAGTCCGGGTACCTTAACTTACAGTCTTGAAGATGCAAGAGCCCAAGGAAGTTAATTCAGGCTGAAAATATCCTTAAGTCACCTGGCATTTTTTTTTCCAGTGACTTAAAAACAGATGGCCAGCCTCAACTCAAAATTTCTTTTCTGAGTTTGATTCAGCCCCACAGAACAATTTGTAAGTCATGTTTCCTGATTAATTTTAAACATTCTGCAGTGAAATAATGAGCTTTGATCTGCTTTCAGGACATTTACATCTTTTGTATGGTTGCTCTTAGACAAAATGTAAATTGATGCTATGCAGGATAGGCTATGGTAATTATGATTATTTTAACTGGTTACAAAATGTGAAAAGAGGAAAGTGGGAGAATTAAAAACTAGAGCAAGATGGAGAATCTCAGCTTCTAATGTTATAGATACAGAATATGCACTTGCAAAAATGTCCAGATGCTTGTCAAAGAAAAGTGAAAACAGGAAACAGAAAATCTGGGAGATCTTAAAGACAGATGTAAAGAGACTGAAATTTGAAGTTTAAAAGGATTAAAACTATGCGATCCTGAAAATTTTTGGCCCGCATGTCCAAAGTTCCTGAACAGAGCATGAGGAGACATATACCCTATAAATAAAAGTAAGAGTTTCCAGAACCTCTAAGGACTAATTTGAATCAGGTCTGAAAATCCAATCAAAATGCAAGGAATAACTTCTCTTTACTCAAGTCATCTTTCATACAGACAGATTTCAAGATTACAGAAGATTATTAAATCATGCTGCCTTACACGGCTTCACAGACTAAATCATAAACTTTCAAGTACAAAACTAAAACCAGACTGTATGCTTGAAAAGCAGTCTTGAAATACTTTATAATTGAAGCAAACAAGTATATTTTCTGCATCAGAGAAGAGAGGGGAAACTATTCTCACCCTTTTATCAAAGAAACAACTTTGAGTTTTACAGTAGGAACTTTGTCATCTTCCATCCTCCATGTAACTGCTGGAGAGAAAAGGGTTCACCACCAGCTGTGCTGGAGCTTAAGGAAATAAGCTGTCTAACAGCTGCCAGTCAAGGGGTGACTGAAGGTCTTCTCATGGACAGCATTTTTTTAGCTAATCTAATCACTAACAATTTAACAAAAATCAGATAAACTGCAAATGGGCACACTTTGCTACTTTATCTTTCCCAATTTTCCCAGTGTGGATTAACTATGAAAACTGAAGTATCAGAAAACCTAGAATGACTACTTTTTTGTGTATGTAGACGATTTTGGTACATGGAGTTTGATTACTGGTCAGGTGATGGATCTGTGGGGAGTGGAACAGTTGCATGCACAGCTCAAGCCAGAAATATAGTGAAAACAAAACAAAGAAAATCCTTCAGAGTTACATTGAATACTACAATTCAGGAGACACAGTGAAAGTAAATGACATTCATTGTCAACCCAAACAGTTTTTTTGTTAGCTAGATTTACAGGGAATTTTATTTCTTTTAGAAAAAAACTGTTACTTAACTAATCTTCCAATATGAGAATAGAAGTAGAGTGATACAGTATATAAAGATCCACACTATGATTTCTCACCAAGAATGTTAAGGAGCAGATTTGCCAGATTTTCTCAAATGTACCTTTTTGATTCAAAGAACTTAATTAATTTATACTTTGTGGACAGGATTTTCTTGATCTGCACCCGATATTCCTTGGGTGTAGTCAATGACTTAGAATATTGCTGGAGGCTCAACATTAGCCACTTTTTATCACTGCAGACACTGCAGTCTCTCCAACAATGCAGAACATAAAGAAAAACTGCCATCATGAGTTCCTGGAGTGGCCTACAATTACATCACCTTTCCCA
Organism: Oriolus oriolus; assembly: GCA_013400235.1. Taxonomy (NCBI): domain Eukaryota; kingdom Metazoa; phylum Chordata; class Aves; order Passeriformes; family Corvidae; genus Oriolus; species Oriolus oriolus. Next base: position 751,953 of record VXBT01003521.1, on the reverse strand, counting down.
CATACATATTTTTTTATATTATTGTTATAGGCCTAATTACATTTCAAAAATATCACATTTTCAGAAACATGAGAATAATAATTTTTTTTTTTTTAACATGAACTGTGAAGTAGTTGATGATCTCAGGTAAGAGAACACAAGGTCAAATGAACATATTTAAGAGACTGTTATATTACATAGACAGCTACATCAATTAGAAGGTGAAGGCTGATGGACCTTAACACTTAGTTCTTTTGCTATCTTATGTTATATTTTTCCATGCCATAGAGAGAGTTTTCCGTGCAAATCTTCATCTGTCCCAGGCTATCACTTGATATAGAAGCCTCTAATAAAGTTGAGTCCTGAGTCACTACTTGGGAGGTGGTGACATTTTGTCATCCCAAACTCCACCATCCTCAGGAGGACACAAGCATGAATTTACATGGTTTTTTTCTGAATCAGATTGCTTTTATGTGTCAGGAACTGTAAGTATAATTTAAGTCAGATTTCTCAATGTGAATTTAATAGTGGTTATGGGGGAGGAAGCAGAACCCTCTTGCACTTCTTTGAAAATGGAGTCAGTTAGAGAAGACTCTAAATCAAAGGGTCTGACACATCCTGCTATGCATGTGAAATAATCTTCTGCCAGAATACATTAGTGGAGTCATGCATTATGTACCAGTACCTTCACTACACCTAACATTAGAGTGTGATTCTTATTCTAGCTTCATATATTTTTTGTTACTTCAAGAACAGGAACAAAACACTTGCTTTGCCCTCCTCCATAAAACTCACAAAGCCAAACAATAAGATGATTTTATATCTGAGTCTTTTTTTTTCTTTTTTCAGGAGTTCTCATTTCAATCCTAGATTGGTGTTTTGATTTTAGATACTAAAACAACTTTTAATTGTAGCTGTTAGCTGCACTGAAAGCATTAATTGGTGAGAATAGTGTAGGGAAATGTGTGAAGGCAGTCAAAGTGCCTTTATTTTTAAAATAAATTCAGATGAACACACTTGTATGTCATATAGTTTCCACCTCTAAAAGCCCTGGGGTTTCACTCTGAGGTAATTTTGAAACAATGCCATCAAATGGATTTCACAAAAGGCAACTTAATGGAGAGGCCAGTAAATATATTTATTACAGGTCTTTGTTCTATGGCAGAACTTAAAGGCTGAAGCTGAGGGCAGGACCTCACTTAGACTATCCACTGTATAGAAAGAGAAAGTGCTATCCTGAAGAGCTAATAAAACAAATTATGAAAGAAAAACAAATTCCCAAAGCCACATGGAAAACTGGTAGCAGACTAACAGATTAGAAGCCCATTTTTCTTGCTGTCCCTGACACATTTTTTCTTGTCTCATGGACAGAAAATCATACAGTCATAAAGGTGATGTCAGGGGCCTGACTTTGGCACTTGCAGGGTCTGTGGTTTCCACAATGGAAGTAACTTCGAAACAACCCCGTGGTCTGGGCAAAGCATTTACCCCACACACAGACTCACACAGACGCGGACATTGACAATCTCAAGATAGAGAGGTTTTGTCACATTAAAATATAAAAAATGGATGCAAATGTGTGCAGAAACACCTACTATAAATTGGAGTTCCAGCTCCCATCGCCCTAGTGACACAAATAATGTATTTTTCTCTCTGCTGTTATTACACAGACACCTATCTTGTAGACGTGCAAAAAAGTGAATAATCTCCCTATCGCTGCTGAGCCACTCTCAGTGTAACACTTGCCTGTGCATGTAATGAATCACAATAATGTGACATGAGGGCAGCACCATGGGGGGAGCAAAATGTGCTGGAGATAACTGGAGGTGTGCATGTGGAAATAATGCTGCTGGGCATCTTCCCGAAGGGAATATTTCAATGCCGACATACCTAGAAAAAGCTAGTTTACCACAGCAAAGAAAAGTCATCCATCTGGTTGGATTCTGTGGGCAGAAATGAAGCAGCAAATTAGGGCTAAATAAGTCTGATCCAAACCATGGGACAAACTTGTCTTTCACAGCATGGAAAAGGGAAGGACCGAGAGAAAAAACAGCAAACCCATCCTTCTGAATTAGGCATTGCTGGAGAATATCCCCCAGGAGAGACTGCTGTCTTTCTGAGTGAGGCTGAGTGACCTGGCTATTCTTTGCAGTCATTCATTTTTGCCAGAAATATATTATATAGATGACTGTGACATCTTTAACAAAAACAGGAAAAGGACAGGCTTGGATGACTGGTTTTCCATTGAAATATATTGGGCATATTGCAGCGAACTGGCTGTTTCTGTCAGGTGGAACCAGGCCTGTGTGAAAGGGCTTGCATTATCTTCTTGGGTAAGAAGCTCCTGTCAACATCATGCACTGTGGCTTGTTTTGTTTGTCCTTCAAAAAAGACTGTTTTTTCTGCAACTTTTAACCTATATTATAGTTTTGAAATGCAGAAGAAATTATTAAACAAGCTGTAAACAGAAAAAACTCTCTGTATATACTGCTTTTTTTACTCTCACTGAGAATAACAGTGTGTTTTAAAAATCACTTGGAGAGGTTTATAAGTTTCCCACAAAATGAATGATATTTGATATCTTTCTTTATTTCCAAACATCAAGAATGAAAAAACAGACACTTCTTGAAAGGGTAGCTTGAGTTCAAGTTAACCAGAATAACTTGAAATCTCAAAGTGAAAAATATATATTAAAATTTCCGTAATATCATTGTTTTCAGATAACTGGGTATGAGAACAGCACAGTGTGCAAAAAGGAGCACTTTGCAAATACATTTGGCCCAAACCTCAAAAAGACGGAAGCATAACTATGTTCTCCTGGGAGCTCACTAAGGTGATCTTGAATTCTGGACTGCATTCACAACTCTGTCCTCTATTTGACATTAACACTGTCGTTTTAAAATTTAGAGCTAGGAGAGAAATACTCAGTGGAACTGTGTTTCCAATGTTTCAGTGACCATCCATCTAGTGGAATTTCTCCCAGGTGGTCTTGTAAACTTTTTTGCCTAAGCTGCATTAATATGTAAATTGGGAAACACTTAGCCATAGGAAGTGAAATGTGGGGAGATGTGAATATGTCATCTTTCTTTTGTGAAGGAAACTGTTTGTTATTGTAGGTATAAAGCCTGAGAATGTTAAAATCGCCCATATATTTTCCTCTGACAGTCTTTGATTAGGAGAGTGGCATTCACAACAAGGACATTTTAACTGCTGAACATAAACTTCATGGACTTGGTTGTTTGCAGTACAGCTTTTTCAACAAAATAACACAGCAAACAAGGTGTAACCTGTATGCTGTACCTATCAGAGGTACACTGGATAGGAAATAAACAGCCAGGTAGAATGTAGGGGAGGGTTAATCTATTAAGAGACTTAACCTGTATTAAAGGAACTTGCTTAGAATTAGTGCTAATGAGATGGGGGAACTTGAAAAAATTTCCTTTACATTATATCTATTTAGTTAATTGGCATTCATATCCCACGTGTTGTTTCCTAATACTATATTAACAGCTTATTAACACTGGAGGACAGTACCTTCCTCCTTTTCAATAACTGAAAAAATTCCTGACTACCACCTCCAATAATTCTAAATTCATAGCTTGACATTAATTCTGTTTCTGCATTTTCCTATCCCTATGTAGCACATCTTGGATTTTCAACTTATTTTCCCAGACTTAACTCTTTCTTTTTACAAGAAATTTTTTAATACAATCACTCTCAAATGCCGTGAATTTATAAGGCAACAGAAGAGGACTGTGTGCAAATACAAGTTTTGCCCACCCCTGTATACAATGGCGTTTCAGAGCTATCCTCTGGTCAGAACATCAGGCTCCCTCTCTTTTCAGACACCAGATGTTGCAGAGCTCAAACGCCTGTAGGCTGCCTGTGTAGCCAGACAAGGACTGACAACAGGGCAATATATAATAGCGGCACCACAGAGAGCTATAAATTAACATTAGCAGCCGTTCCAACCAGAGGTGACAAGCATAAGTGTCCTGAGCCTACCCACATGCATTATAAACTTAATGTTTACTTTTGGACTTAGGACAGCCAAAGCTTTGTCTAGTTGCAAGATCCAACACTTCCACCTGAGTTTGGCATCCACTGATCTGGTAGTTATACGTGACAGGATTGTCACATCAAACTGATTTTATATGCCTTGCCTTTCTAACAGTCATAGAGTCATAGAACAGTTGAGGTTGGAACAGACATCTAAGATCACTGAGTGCAACCATTGACCCAGCACTGCCAAATCCACCACAAAACCATGTCCCCAAGTGCCACATCTACACATCTTTTAATTACTTCCAGAGATGGTAACTCAATCACATCCTTGGGCAGCCCAATCCAATGCTTGACTACCCATCTGGTGAAGAAATTTTTCCTAATGTTCAGTCTAAACCCCAGCCTGATGCAACTTGAGGTTATTTCCTCTTATTCTATTGCTCGGGAGCAGGCCTGACCCCCACCTGGCTGCAACCTCCTTTCAGGTAGTTGTAGAGAACAACAAGGTCCCTCTGGCCCTCTTTTTCTTCAGGTTAAACAATGCCATTTATTAAATATGTTGAAGACATGAAAGCCTGTTTCTTCTTAATGAGATTTGTGTATAAATATACAAAAGGCAGGTAAAAAAGTCATTAAGGGAAGAGATAATCTCACCTCTAGCTGTAGTGAAAGAAACAAAAGCTAATTAATAATTCACAGGAGAACCTGGAAACACAGCTATTTCAAATGGGCAGTAGTTCATAATGTTTTCCCTGTGGTTTGTTTTTTGACGCTTGTGTGTTCGGCATTGCTTTTTTGCTTCATACCTAATCAGGTGATACTGAATAGCTTTGTGCAGTTCCAGTACCTGAAGGATTAAATAAGGGCTTCTGCTTCAAATTTGAATAAGCAGACAGTGAAATTAATATGAATTATTTAGTAGTTAGAAACTTGGGACTGACCTCCTACTGTCAGAATAAAGGCAGATAATTTGCAAAATTATATAGTATGTGCCTGCAATGGGTTTATCTGAGCATGTCATTAACTGCTTGTATTGTTGCTTGAAGGAAAATCTGCCATAAACCAGTGACCATGGAATTAGACTAAACAACATATACTGGATCCTCATACCTCACCTGTGTTTGGAAGTCTCAGCCATAACTTTGCCAATGTAAAAGGAAATAGTCACAGTAACACCCTTGGGGGTGCTTCAAAGTTAGCTGAAATTATTGAAAGAAGAACCACCAGCTTCATGAGATTTGATTTCTAGTGACTGGCTTCAAAGAGCAGATTGGACTCAATAGTTAAAATTATAAATTGTCACACTATGATATTTAGTCATTGTATGGTTATTTCATTGTCAGTCCTATAATCACATGGTGATCAAGGCTAACCTATGAGCATTCATGCAGTGCTGGTTTTCGTTTTGAAATTCAAGAGCATCTATACTTTATATCAAAAAATGCAGCTATCCCAGGAGTGCGTTGCAAACCTGTAAAATACGAAACCTCAAAGTTGCGTAAAAATGCATTTAAATACACCTAGGAAAGCTTGTGTTTGTTCTCAGTCATCCAAGTGACACAAAACTGTGTTTGAAATACAGTGTTCTAGTCTACCACCAAGGTTAATGTGTACACTCACGCCTCGCCAGATTTCTACCAGATTTCTGATGTGACTGCCTCTACATACTAAATGATAGGTACTTTGCATTTCCCAGACATTACAATCAATCACTTCCAGCTCTGCAGCTCACCTCTGTTTTGCAGTCCTGGTTGTTCTTGACTGTTAGCTGTACTGCGTCTTTATTAATCACATGAGCTATCAACTCCTTAGGTAAAAATAATATTGATAACTGTGGCAAAAAATTATGATTATTACAGAGAACCAAGAGAGAAAAATCCATCACAGAAAGATTGTAAGCTAAACTTTAGTGGTCGTTATATACAGTTGTCACCATTTAATGATCTGGGAACGGATACTGGTTCTTTTGCACAATCTCTTCCTGCTACTCACACAGATTTCAACCTTTAGGTTTTTTTCCACTTTCCAGAGTGTAAAACCCCCCATAATTCCTTTATTAAATTGTTTGTTCATTTTTTTTGCTGACCAATACTATTTGTCTTTAGTGGAGATGAAGGATTACTGGTTTTAAAGAATCACATTGAAATCTCAGCAGCTATTTCCTGATCCCAAGTTAAATACTTTGTTTATAATTTGTTCATAGTGGCTCCAAACCAGTTCCTACCTCTGCCATGTTCAGAGAAACCATGACTGTTTGTCTGTATTGATTTTGATCTGGCACCACTACTCGAATGCAGAAAAATTCTTGCCTGTGAACAAAAGCATGTAGAAAATAATTTAGAGATATCTCCTGAACTCTAATCATACTTCAATACAGCCTTTCACAAATAAGTCACAACCAAGTGAAATGCTCTGCTTAAGAAAATCAGGAAAGAATGTAGCTGGATTGCACTGCATAATTCTATAATAAAAGTATCACTAAATATATGGAATATTGTGCACATGGACAAGGTTGGGAAAAAAATCATTCTATCAGTTTCTATTTAGCTAAACTTTATTTAACACGAGAACTCCCGCAGTCTGGATCAGAAGCAGATACAAGGCCAGCAATCAGGAATGCCCGTGTGCCAGTCCTGATTCTAACTCTTGGTAGGTAAATTGCCTGTGACTGAGATAATGGCCACTAATTCCAAAGAGTTGTTTCTTCGCTTCCCTGGGGTAAGTCTGTTATGTATAGAGAAGAGCAATTAGTCTGCATTTTATGTGAGGAGTGGCTTGGCTACAAAAATATTTTGTAGGTGATACTTAATATGAAAGAACTCACAAGCAGATTTGAAAAAATCAGATTCTATGTATAACCAAACATTTGGTGTCTAAGAAACATAAACATTTGAATATATAAAAAAAAGTATTACTGTGGTTTGGCAAGATCTATAAATGGAGTACTGAGAGGAAAAAAATGGTGATATTATGAGTCAGGAGAGAAAAGAAAATGTATGAAAGAGACTGCATTGATTAGATGGCATTAAAAACCCAGTAAGTTATCAGAAACATAGGATTGTAGATGCTTTTTATTTCAGAACAGCTTTCTTTAATATTTATGTGATATAAAAGCTTTTCAGATGCTTTTGATAGTTGGGTCATAGTATTTGATAGTATTGGGTCTGGCTGGGATGAAGATAATTTTCCCCACAACATCCCTACTGCTGCTGTGCTTTGCACTGGTCGCCAGAAAAGCATCGGTAGCACACCAGTGCTGAGCAGGGTGTGCAGGGTGGGCACAGCACCAGCGCTTTCTCTCAACATTCCCTCTCACCAGTGTGCTTGGGGTGGGCAGCATCTTGTGAGGGGACACAGCCAGGACAGCTGAGCCAAACTGACCAAAGGGATAGTCCATACCTAACGTGGTGGTGGTGGTGGAGGACCTTGTGCTGGAGCAGGTGGATGCCCAAAGGAAGCAGTGGCCCTGTGGAAAAGCCAGGCTGGCTCAGGCTCCTGGCTGAACCTCTGGACCTATGCAGAGAGAAGCCCACAGTGAAGCAGGTCTGCTGGCAGGACTTGTGACCCCACAGGGAGCTTAGCCTGGAGCAGTTCATGAAGAACTGCAGCCCATGGGAAGGAGTAATGCTGGAGAAGTTTGTGGGGGACTGTCTCCTGTGGGAGGGACCCCTGTACTGGAGTGGGGGAAGAGTGTGAGCAGACCTTCCCTGCCGAGGAAGGAGAGGCAGAGACAACACGTGATGAACTGACCACAACCCCCATTCCCCCTGCACTGCTGGGGAGGACAAAGTAGAGCAATTGGGAGTGAAGTTAAGCCTGGGGAGAAGGGTCAGGTAGGTGTAAGGTGCTTTTAAGGTTTGTTTTTACTTCTCATTCTGCTGTTACAATTTGATGAATAATAAATTCAATTAGTCTCCCCAAGTCAAATCTGTTTTGCCCATGACCATAACTGCTGAGTGATCTCTCCCTGCCCTTACCTCAGTCCACAAGCTTTTTGTCATATTTTTTTCTCCCCTGTCCTGCTGAGGAAGGCAGTGACAGAATGGCTTTGGAAGGCACTTGTCATCCAGGCAGGGTCAAACCACAACAGTTCATGTGGGGTCATGACCAAAGTCACCCCAGAGTCAGTTTAGAGACAAGTGTAGTTTCAGGAGGGTTTCATTTTTCCACTAAGTGTGATTTTTGAATTTCTTAGCCAAAAAGAGTCTCCTCATTTCCCAGGTAATTTCACTCTCCATTTCTGCTACACCAACCATATTGACGTGGTTCCACATTGCCAAATACTGCAAAGAAATATCAATTTTTCAGCTATTATTGCAGAATATTCACAGGAAGCACATTTTGAATTAATAAGCAATAGCATTTATTTTAGAAATGTGATTCTTGAAGTTACATTATAGTATGCAATCAAGGAAAATTAAATCAGGCGTTCAAGTATTATAAAGTACTGGGCAATCATGGATTTATCCTTAAAATAATTAATTGTTTGAAATTCAGAAACATTTAAATATTAGTTACCTATGTTTGCTTCATGCTTTCTAAGAAATGTCTGAATCCCACATTTTCCCATTGTTTCAGTTATATGATCTAAATACACATTTTCAAAAGAATATTAAAAAGTTACAGTCTAAAATAACTTGATTCCATGAGGTTACATTTAAAAATGGCAGCTGATGGTCCTTGGAACACTTATCAGAGGGTCTCTGAGTTTCTCCGTTTCTCACAAACAAAACAAATCAAGAGGTATTCTATAACTAATTTACTGGAATTTATTTTCATTTATTTTTAGAAACAGACCAAAAGGTTCTCAAGACTGCTCTTACTGCTAAACTGAGTATGAGAAATGGACTCTAATTCCCTCATGACTTATGAATTATTGGAGACTCTGTCCCCATAGCAACATTAATACATCTCAATTTGTGTCACTACCTACCACGCATGTAGCCAGGTCTGTAGCTTTTTTTAAAAATTACAAATCTTATTCCCCACTCTCGTAACTCAACTGTAATGAAAACTGAAAACTAGACGATTACACAGTATCCCCAATTCACTACTTTAGATAAAATCTGACATTATTCTGTTTCAATGTAGTGTTTTCTTTGTAGTCATATTTTAACAAATGTTATCCATATCTTTCCTTAAAAAAATTTTTAAAAGCCAAGGAATAAAGATTGTTAGGAAAAAAAGGAGCCATTAAGATATAAGGACAAAAGCTTTCCAAAGCCGTTTCTAAAGGAAGTAAAAGCACAGTTAGAAAACTTACAGCCTCACTCCTTTTGATTCTTGCACCTCATTAAATCTACCAGGTACCCAAATCCTATATCCACCTATCCTACAAGCAAGAGGTGTCCTAGCAACTAATTTGGAAGATGGGTTTCAAATACTGAACTTTTTTTAATGCAAAAGGTTTTGTTAAGGAAACTTCTCAGTTTGACTATTCATGAGACTGTCAATCACACTCCTAAGGACAGAGACTGACGCTGCTGGGACTGAAATCCCTTCACAGAGGTGTTTGCAGTGACCAACGGGTCCCTGCTTGGCTTCCCACACACCCCACTCACACTGTCAGACCAGTTTCCTTACTGGTTCAACCCCAGGGTTCCCAGAACAGAGTCTCAGATAATTTGCTCAATAAAGCAGTTTATTAACAGCACTGCAACACAGAAACAGCTCGAGCTGGTGCCTCCATTGAGTGACACCAAAAAAGGAACCCCTGGGCTTTTATATCCTTGCAGTCCAGGCTCATGAATGAGGGAGGCCCTCTTCCTCCCTCTTCCTCCCTCTTCCTCCCTCTTCCTCAGCTCCTGCTGTCTGCATGTCCATTCATCTGGCTGATGCCACTGGTCTTTGTGCCCCTTCTGATGCAAAGAGTTGCCTGTACCAGATGTATTCCACAACAGTCCTCCCTTTTTTTTAAACTGAGCATTCTGCTAACATACTAAAAGGGAAAAAAAAAAAAAACAAAAAAACCCAAACTTTTAAGGCTTTAACCTGCTGCCGTTATATACACTATTACGCATAATAAACATAACAGAATGAAGGCTAGCAAGATTATCATCAGGTAGAAATTATTATCAAGATAAAACCATGAAAGAGTCTCAACAGTCAGTTATTGACCAACTTGCTGATCATTCACTATTCATTTGATATGAGAACTATGTATCCAGTTATTCTTACCCAAAACTTTAACAGCAAAATAAGAACACAGTAAGACAGCATTTTTGAGAATATCTTGATTCACACTTCATCACCAGGTTGTTTTTCATGTACTAGTATTTCAGGTGGGCTGGGCTAATACTATTGAGCATCAACAGTTTGCAGGCACATTTTCATTTTAAATCCAGTATATAGTACACACTTGAACTGAGACATATCCTAAGTAATTTGAATAGACATGGTACATCTGGTGACACGGATTCCAGACCCAGGACAAATCAATATGGAATGGCTTTATTTTCCCTTATATGGTCCCATCCTTCAACTTTTTCCGTCTCTGGAATCTTCCTGAGCCAGGTGTGTATCTCACAGAATGCAACAAATCTATTTTTCCTTAACTTTTCCAGTTTGCTCTTGAGCCTCTGTGTTATTCTCCCATTGCAGCATGAATCACCCCCTTCAGCTTGTTTTGAAGCAAGTCCCTACAAGCTTCATTTGGATCCCCTCAGTCTCACATTGGTTTTAGTCTTCCCTTGTTCTTATTACCGTGAAAAGCTTGCTGATACTGCGAAACTTTTTCATCACATGACTTTTTCCAGTTCTTTCTACGATTTTGTTGAACAGCACAGGTCATAGCAGGGATCCCTGAGAAACCCCACCAGCGATTTTCTTCCATCACAAAAGCTCAACATTTACTCTTTCCTTCAGAAGTTAGTAAAATAGTGATAATATTATTTTAAGAAGGACAGTTATAATCCATAACTTGGAGACTGGGCAACCAGGTCTGATTCAGACTGCCTGCTTAAGGCACTTTATTTCATTCTTGTAGCTCTTCCAAATAACCCAACACACTTCCAGCATCAGTCACATGACCTTTCCTTCTTTAATTTGTAGAATTTTTAATTTTAATTAATTGAGAATCAATGACAGGAAAGGACAAATCCTATGCCATAGCTATCAAAAGCCTATGAAATATATTTGGGATATATTTTCATGTAAACTAAGTCAGGCAATGTCTGAAAACATAATTATGGAGATTATTCTGGGAGAAACACCTAAAGGGCAACACAGTCATTGGTCACAGCCAGCATGGGGTCATGAGGGGAAACTCCTGCTTGACAAACTGAATTTCCTTTTATGACAAGGCAACCCACCCTAGCTGAACAAGGGAAACCAGCTGATGTATTCTTTTGGATTTCAGTAAAGCTTTTGGTACTGCCTCTCACAGCATCCTTCTGGACACAGAGCTGGATAAACAAATTATGGAATAGGTGAGCAACTGGTCCGCAGGTCAGGCACAAAGGGTTGTAGTGAATGGGGCGATATCAGACTGGTGACCTGTCGCTAGTGGGGCTCCATTTCAAGCCCTGTGCTCTTCAACCTCTTCACTAACCACCTGAACACAGGACTCAAAGGTACACTGGCTGAGTTTGCCAGTGACAGTAAGTTGAGAGGAGCTGTTGACTCCCTCCAGGGCAGAGAGGCCCCTTGAAAAATCAGAGGGCTGGGCAATCACCAACTGAATCAAGTCAAACAAGGGCAAGCTCCTGGTATGGGGCAACCCTGGATGTGCGAACAGACTGGGGAATGAGAGGCTGGAAAACAGTGCCATGGAAAGGGACCTGGGGGTCCTGAGCAATGGCACGTTGAACATGAGCCAGCAGTGCCCTGGCAGCCAGGAGGGTCAGCCCTGTCCGGGGGGCATCAGGCACAGCTTCACCAGCCGGGCAAGGGAGGGGATTGTCCCACTCTGCTCTGCACTGGGGCAGCCTCAGCTTGAGTGCTGGGGGCAGTTCTGGGCACCACAGTGTAAGACATGAAGCTGTAAGAGAGTGTCCAAAGGAAGGCTGTGGGGACGGTGAAGGCTGTGAAGAAGAAGCCATAGGAGGAGTGGCTGAGGTCATTTGGTTTGTTCAGCCTGGAGAAGAGGAGAAGGGAGACCTCATCACAGTCTGCAGCTTCCTTGAGAGGTGAAGCAGGGATGCAGGCACTGACCTCTTCTTTCTCGTGACCAGTGACAGGACCTGAGGGAACAGCCTGAAGCTGTGTCAGGGGAGGTTTAGGCTGGATTGTAGGAAAAAGTTCTTCACCCAGAGGGTGGTTGAATACCAGAACAGGTTTCTCAGAGAAGTGGTCACAGCATCAAGCCTGACAGAGTTCAAGAAGAGTTTGGAGTGTGCTCTCAGGCACATGGTGTGATTCTTGGGGCTGTCCTGTGCCGGGCCAGGAGCTGGTCTGAACAATCCCTGTGGGTCCCTTACAACTCAGGATATGCTATATTCTGTGATATGAACAATGTCAGCTTCTTTGTGTCGAGCTGTCTGGCAGTGTGGGAATAATTGAATGCCAGACTATCACTGCTGTAAATAAAGTAAGCAGTAGGTAAATACAACACAATTATACTACATTTTTAATTTGGTTGCTGAATCTTGTTCTTCATTCTTTTAATTGTCCAGTCTCTATTAAGCAAGGCCTAATTTTAATTGTACTTCTGTTTTCCTGCTGATCTTTACTTTTAATTTTGAAAGAAATAAGGAAAGCTAAAATACATTGTTATCCTGCTGGAATGCAATTTTCTGTTGCTACGGGCAACAAAGCTCTGTTTACCTAATGGGTTGTTTTGCTACAAAGGGGAAAAATATCCCCTGGGGAGCAATAGAGATTTTGTCCTCTACTGTCACGTCTTATGACTAACAGAGGAAGAGAAGCTTCCAGAGGTTTACAAGCTTCAGTTATCAGAAGGGGTTAATTTGTTCTCCATTCTTTTCTTTCCATCTTCCATTTCCTCACAATGAGCCTATACAAGTTTCTTCTTGTACTGCAGCATGTTTTATCACAATGCTGAGTTGTCACTGAAGGCTTTACTGACTGGTGTATTTTCCTATTATACTGTGTCTCTAAGAAGGTTATTAATGAGAACAGAGGATGGCACAATATTAATTCATTTGCATTATAACAATGGGAATGAGAACAGAAAATCACATTGTCTTGAAAATGTGATGGGTAGAAGGAGGCCAAAAATAGCCTGAAATGTCCCATGACAATATGATGAGCAGAATGAGCAACAAGAAATCATACATTACACTTCGTACTGCTCTTAAAGCCAACAGTGGCAGTGTTGTGAAGAGGTTGCACACCACCCATTTGGTCTTAGGCTACGGCTGTGTGACTGAGTGTGACTTACAGCAGCTTAGCAACTTATCTCTTCACAGCTGTGCTGCCTTTCTGGCCTTTTTACATGCTTTTAGCTCTCTCATTTATGAAACAGGATGTGTTTAGACTCTCTGAAAGCTGCACAAACCAGCCTATTTTGCTCCACAAGTAGAAGGAATCAGGAGCAAGGACTGAGTCAGACCTGGAATTTCAGCTGATAATGGGCAACAGCTTCAATCACTGAGATTTCCTTTGCTAGGCTAGCAGCAAAAGCACAGCTAGTATCAACAACTAGATTTATCTTTTGCAATCACTGAAACAGCAGCAGAGATATATCTACAAAGGGGCTTGCTGATATTTTAGTTACCCAATATGTAAATCTTGATCTTCACAGTAACTTGGCTTTGTAGCTCCAGTCAGCAGCCTGTAGTTGCAGGTTTCCAGCTATGCAGCTTGAGTGCAGAGCAGGACTGGAAAAGTACAGAAGCAGAAGTTACCTGACATGCCTGAGGGCTCTTTAAAACCAGGGAACTAAAACTTAGGACACACTGTCTCATACCTTAATGCAGAACCATGGAAGTCTGATGTTTTATTTGATCTATAGTCTGTGTCACCCAGTAAAATAGGCTGTAGCATTCTGTAAACTGCTATATAATTTTAATTTTAAAATTTGCTCTTTTTTTAGTATAGAAAAGTGAATTTTTCTTATTACTGTGCTTTCAATGAATTTTTGGAAGGATTCTCACTTTTTAACACCACTACTTCTTTGCTCTGGATTTCATGATGCCTTGTTTTCTGAGGACTATTAAAACTATCACCTGTTTATTTTTCACAGTAGTTGCATGATAGAATTCTCATTATATTTGTTGTGTCTATAGTTGTTCAAACTTCTCACACAGAGTTAATGATTAACTGGCTAGCACAGAGAATAGAATAGAGGAAATCAATATTAAATCAGAGGAGTAAAATAACCTGAGTAGCTCACAAAACCTGCAAAGGAAAGCAAACACTCAGATGACATGATGATGAATGCAGCTTAATGGCACAGAAAGAAGGCATGGCTTATAGCTTCTTGCCCCACACTCCTATTTGCAGTGTTAAAATTTGCATTGCCTCCTGAAACTGGAGCACACTGCTGCTGCTGCTGCAGAGGATAGTGTTTTCATTTCCAGCCTGAAAGAGATGCTCGGTAGTTGTTATTGAGCTGAAAACCAACAGCTCCTCTAACCCCTCAAAAGGAATGCTAATTTCTGCCCTGTGTGTGTCCTCGGATCAGACCAGCTCCTAGAACATATCCAAGCAGTTGTGATTATCTTGACATTATACTTGACCTCACACTCAAGAAACTGAAAGCACAAATAATCCAGGTTTGCACAAGACAAATCACTTCTCTTTGTCTTACTCCCCTGCCACAAAATGAAGGACTGCCTTTAGTACCCCTACCAGCAGGCTACAGGAATGCTGAATCATCTTGATATTTTCCCAGTATGTAGAAAAAAGTAGACTGGAATATGTCATCAATTAAAAATGTCCTCCTGTTCTATAACCAAAAATACAGCAACTCACACTTACATCTCATGTCCTTACAATTTAGACACAAAAATACGCTGTCGTAATAAAATTAAAATCATAGTCCTTCTGATTTTCAAGACTACCTGTTAGAGTCACTACCGCTTAAAATACAGTGCTGTAAACATGTATGTTCCAGTAATAGAAGTGGATTCCTCTTACAGAAAGCTGCACTCCTTGATTTTCAAGATTGGATTGAGAACCAGGGCCTCTTTTGAGGAAATGGAAACAATATTGTATAACTGCTTGGATCTTTTTAAACTTAGACAAAGGAGTACTTTTTTTTTTCTGTTAATATTACATAGGGGCCACTGCAGTGGTATAAACAGAAGAGTGTCCATAAATATTCCAGCAATATCAGGCTGTGCTAGACATTTTGGGCATCTGTTTTGGTGTAATCCCAGTTTTTGTCATGGTATCACCAACACATAACTGTTCTTTCTAACAAATACTGCCCTTAAACTTTTCAGATGCCACAGAAAAAGAAAAGATAGATACACACAACAAATAATAACTATCAGGAATGATGTGGTGGCTTATGCTTGCTCTTTTCCAAAATATGAATTTTATTGTCTCTTCTTATCTCAGAAGTATCAAAATTACTTAGTCTAGATCTGTTCACTTCCAATGAGTCTCTGAAGTGTGTGCAGTCAGGATACTGCTGCCCACTGCCAAGTGCAGCAGACACAGATTTCAGTGCTCCAAGAGCTTGTTGCCAGCAAAGAGAGGTGCTGTATTTTCCTCTTAGTCCTACCTCTCAGTCCTACCAACTCCATGTGTTGTATGGATGTAGGAACGTTTTCATACAGGTCCTCACTGTAAAGCACAATTTTTCTGTATGTGACACTTTTATTCTATGGCTTTTGCATAGAAGGAATTTTAAGTTATTTCCCTTCATGCATTAAATATGAGACTTGTGATTCTTGCTTCACGAAAATCCAAGAGACTCGCGGAAGTTTTGACAATTCAGCTGTGTAATGTCTGTTCCTTATGTTTCTGTGAGTACCTTTAGCACTGAGGATGACTCACAACTCGAACACAGCTGGAGTGAGAAAAACGGTTACAGCTGGGGACAAAAAAAGAGAATTAAAAATCAGCTTTCCACCCTGCCCAGCTGCAGGGCTGTTCTGTGCTCACATGGTAGGCACAGCTATTTGGCAGGGCTTTTAACGTGGCATGTGAGTGTGCTGGACATAACAGATCGTGACACTCTGTCACATTAAAGCCAGTGACCTGTATAAAAAGATTTGTCTCAGGGCCCTGAGTGCAGAGATTGCCTCTGCAGAAGTTTGGTCAGTGATGTTGGAGGTCAGCTCTGATATGGAGCAGCCATGTAAACTTGCTGCCTTGTTTAAAAAAGAGGTCTATTGACCCTTCCTCAGGAGCTGCATTTAATTCAGAACCTGTCCTGGTCCTTGCCTGAGTTACATCAAACGTGCCTTGGATTTGCTGAGCTTGACCCTGGTCCTCAGAGTTGACTTCCCAGACAGATCTTGGACTTGCTTCGTTGCCATGGACTTCTCCGGTCATCTGGACCCTGGGCTGAGCACAGCTGCCATGCCCAGCCTGTGCCACTCACCCCACTGAGGTGCAGTGGGACTGGTCTTGCTTGGTGAGGCCACTGCCCTGCTGACAAAGGTAGCACGTCCCCACCCCTTTCTGCTGCCTGTTAGTCTGCTCCCTTCCACATGCTGCTCAAAGCTTCAAGGAAAAAAAAAAAGAAAAAGAAAAAAGAAAAGAAAAAGGAAAATCTTTTAAAATTAAATCTTGAACCATCTGTACTGAAGATAACAGGGACCTGAAATAAGGACTGAGATCCCACGGTTCAATACTATTTAGTTAAGGTGGCAAATAACTGCATAAAAATTTAAAATACTGTCCCATGTTGACTTTTTAGCTAATGCCCAGAGGTCATGGAGCATGTTTGAGATAAAGTGATGCTTTCTGGAAAATGTCTCCAAATTATCAGGAAGAGCTAAAAATGTTATATACATATATATATATAAGCTTATATATATATATATATATATATAAGCTTATATATATATATAAGCTTTTCATTAAACCCTTTTTTCAGTAAAAGTGACTTTGACTTTTCCTCCGTATCTTAAAAGTATTAATGACATATCAGAAGTCTTGCAATGAAGTGATAAAATGAATACTTTGAAGCATTTCCAAATCAACACTGACTTAGAAGGTGAGTGATGAATTTCTCTCCCTAATCTGATCCAGAAATGTTTCTCCTCACAAAAATCAGAAGGAAGATTAAGATGAGCAGTGCAGTATAAGTGTGAACATATGCAAATATTAAATTTTTCTCCATAACAAACACTCAAGTATTTTATGTATTTATTTGTACTTTTTTTTAATGTAAATTTTAGCATTTGTATATGAAAGTCAGCACTTGTATAACTGATTTTGTTATTACTATTTGTCCCATCCTGAACTTGATTCTGAGGATGAGAATCTGTTTGCCAAGATCAAAGGGAGGACTTGTCCTCTCCTCCGACTACAGAAGAAAATTATGGAAAATAAATCTCTGGCTGTCAGATGGTTATTTTAGGTTCATCTAGATTTTTCACAGACACTTTGAATTATTCTCATAGCTTTTCTGTTAACATTTGTATTCTACTCTTGCTGTTATTATTTCATTACTATTATTATTAACAATTGAATGCAACTCACAGTGAAAAAAATGCAGTCACATCAATCTGAAAAATGAATTGTTTAAAATCTGTTCTGGAAGGCACCTCTAGCAGAGATAGACAGTTGCACTAGATCATGTATTGTACATAAACAAATTAAAATATTAATTAAATATAATAAAATCCAAAAAATAATTCCAAAGAAAAGAAATATCAAAATTAATTATATTTGTGGCTTTAATATAATCTTTTGATGTATAAACACTCTTACAATGTGAAAAAACAGAGAAATCATAGCTCTTCCAATAGAATTCTTCCCTTATTCAGGGCACCAAATGAACAACAAGTTATTCAATATTTTGCTTGTACTGGTTGTTCCTTATTGCTTACAACAGTACTATTGTTGTATTACCTGAACACATCCTCGAGCAAAATTTTTCATTTCTTTGGTAGTCTGGTATCTGAGTGCATAATAAATGCTAAATGATTCATTTCACCAAGACCTGCCCCCAAAGGTAGACAGATTGTTCCACTGGTCAAGAAACCCCCATCTATTCCATTTTTATGATTATAAGAAAATGTCTCCAACACTGGAGAGTCAATAAGCTGGCAAGTAGGCCTTGTTCAAGGGTCGGATAAGGCATCTGTAAGGTGCAGAATAGCTCTCCCTATTTGACTAGATGGCAGACTGCTCTTCTTCTCCATCATTCACCAAGGGAAATGACTATCTCATAGAAAAGGGGACCAATCTGCTCATTAGTATAATGAGGAATGTCAGCACAGCTTCTTAACTCATCTTTTTTCATCGTTATTTTTTTTTTTGCCTTGACTTGGATGGAGAAGCTACAAATACTTGTTTGGCAAAAATCATCTGGCCCAGTTAAGCTCATCCAGGCACAGAAATAAGTGAACTGAGAAATAAGTTTGTTGCTATGATCAGTGGTGCAGTGATTTCCAATTCCAGGATTAAAGATGCCTCCCTGCAGTTTGTATGGAGGGAACAGACTCTGTCTGTCTGACAAGGAGCTTGGTGTTTTCACGAACATGGGCTAAAATGGATTCCCTTCTAATTGCGGAGAGAGATAGCAATGAATATTTATGCTTCATTGCAGCATTACTGGAGAATTTGAAATGGAATTCTCTTTTCTTTGACCCAAAGATCTGCTAGGACAAGAGCCCTGAACAGAGCATTATATACCAAAAAGGTGTATCTCTATACTTCAGACAGACTACATTTTCTTCTAATTTTTATTTTTTTTCTCTCTATAACAGATGGATTAAACTTTTTGCCTTCCCACAAGAGTACCTTCATTTGGATACATGAATCTGGAGAACTTCCAGGCCTGAGATTCAGATACTCATCCCTTTGAATGATAAAGAGACAAAGGAGGAAGAGGCATGGCAAAGGCAGAATCTTTTTACAATTCACAGGTTTTTTGAGAGATGATCAGAGGGTGGTCGGATGTTCTGAAGAACATGTGTGCTACAGTTCCTCACCTGCATGGACTTATACATGGAGTGGAAGAGTATTTCTTCATTCAGGGCATCTGTGGTCTTCATATCAAATGACATCCTTGCACATGTATCTTAGCATTCCCACTCATTAATAATGACTCTATGTAGCTGTGCCTCAGCAGCTGCACGCTATGGATCACTCTACACCTGCAGCCCCCAGCCAGGGTTTGGAATAGATATCCTGCCTTCCACCTTAATTCTGAGCAAAGGCAGCAACACTACTGTGTTGCTTTTCACTAGTTTATTACCAGGCTTCTAGGGTTCTTGCCAGCTTTTGGTGTTCGATAGCAGATCTAAAATAAATTTTAAAAAGACTGCCAGGACACTGATCATGGTGGAGCTTCCCCTAGTAGCTTCCAAGATATTTTGAAAAAAATGGAATGGAATATAGACTAACACAGTATTTTACATCCAATTTATAACTTTCAATGTGCAGGGTGTTGGGGTTTTTTAATTAAAAAGAAAATTAAATCAGCATTTATCATAGTCTTCTCCACACAGAAGATACAACCTAATGTGTGTTTTTCATAGACTAATTAAAACTACTGACAGTTCTGCTCATTGGTTTTCTTTTTGTTTAATGGTAGATAAGAGTAATACATATTTTTGAGTTATCCATAAGAATGAATGTCTTTTTTCAGGCACACTGTGGAAATTAATTAAGACCCCTCTCTACAAATATATGTATTCAAGTATTTTATATAGCTGTATATAAAACTATATTTTTATATTTATTTATATATTTATTTATATAACAAAATGTCTCTGTAGATATAATATTTTCCTTGAATAATCTTCCTCAAAATGTTACTTACACATAATGTCTGTGTTGCAATACTAATAATGGGTGGAAGGAATAAAGCCTAATAAAAACAAGTGCTGCACAATGCAATTGCTCACCATGCACTGATTAATTCCAGCTCATCCCCAAGAAGGTCCTGACCAACTGCCCCCAGTTTCTGTACTGGGCATGATGTTCCATGGTACGGAATATCCCTTTGGTCAGTTCAGGTCAGCTGTCCTGGCCATGCTTCCCCCTCAGCTTCTTGTGCACCTCCTCACTGGCAGAGCCTGGGAAACTGAAAATTCCTGGATTTAGAATAAATGCTGCTGAGCAACAACTAAAACATCATTGTTAGCAACATCAGTTAGCAACATTATTCTCAGTCTGAATCCAAAACACAGCACTGTACCAGCTACTAGGCAGAAAATAAACTATCCCAGCCTAACCCACAACAGAAAGTCCCTCCCCTTTCCTCTTTCATGGTTCTGGCTGCTTCAGTGCTAATAGCTCAAGAGCATATTCTTTTACATTAGGGCAAATACTTACTTTTAACGTCCCAGATTTGGGTAAAAAATGTAAGAGTACAGACTTCATTTTGCTCACTTCATCTTCCCAACATCTGTTTGCTTGGAGTACTGTACAGAAAGGCAAAAGATTCTTCTTTGTCTAGTACATGAAATTTTGACTTCTGGTAACTTTAGAGTTTAGAAGAAGGGATAAAGTTCAATGCTTCAGAGCATTAAAATGTTTTTAACTTATAGAAGATGAGAAAGAGATTTTTTTTGTACCTCTTTTCTTTTTTTTTTTTTTTTACCAAGAAATACATTTTGCAAGTGAGCTTATCAATTATATGAATGGTAGACAGGTTCTCTCGGCTTGCATGGCTGCTGTTACTTCCCATGACAAATCTTGCTCCAGCATTCCATTTACAACAGTGTTGAATTCAACAAGTGACAATTTTGAAAACTCAGATTGTGAAGTGTAGAGATTAAACCAAATTCTTTTTTTTCCCCCAAATGATAGATAATAATGTTTGCCATGTCTTGTTATACTGTTCACCAAATAAAAATTGCTTTCAAAAAGACTGTGCAGAATTCTACATCCTTTCTGGTAAATCAGGTTGATTTCATTAACATTGGTTACCTCTTTGCTTTCCTAAAATACATAACAAATGTTAATTCATTTTCATTTTCTGTCTCTTAATGATTTTTGGGTGGACACCAACCAATCCTGGAAAATTACTGCTCTTTCTTGCACCCATTTCTTCCAAAATCTCAAAAAAGGGAAGTGGAAAGAGAGATACTGATGTCTGCTCCCTGGTATCCAGGGATAGTGCACATGGGGATGGTTCAAAGCTGCATCAAGAGAGATTCAGACTTGACATTAGGAAGCATTTCTTTACAGAGAGGGCGATCAAACACTGGAACAGGCTTCCTACAGTAGTGGTCAATGGGTTGTCAATGCCCCAAGGTTGTCAGTGTTCAAGAGTCAAGTGGACAATGTCCTTAGTAACACACTTTAACTTTTGTTCAACCCTGAACTGGTCAGGCTGCTGGACAAGATGACTGTTGTAGATCCCTTCCAACTGAAATATTCTATTCTATTCTATTCTATTCTATTCTATTCTATTCTATTCTATTCTATTCTATTCTATTCTATTCTATTCTACTCTAGGGCACAGTTCATCTCATCCTCTGAGGAACAAGTGTGAACCTTGTTTAGGAAATTTCTAGCCCCTGTTTAGTGAACAGCACACAAGATTAATTTGATTTAGCTGTTTTTCTTACTCTGGTTGAATGCTTTTTTCCTTTTTTTTTATGGTATCATCTATCAGCCTTGTAAATTCTCTAGCAGTTTACCTTCTTCTGTTGTATTTGAAAATTTGCATTGTTAGTTTTCATGCCTCTAGCAAGTTTCTCCCTAAAATATTTCTTTTATTTTTTTTTCCTTCTCTTCTAGCTTCCCTCGAACCCAAAAAATTGTGGTTTTATATCTAACTTGACATTTTATCCTCTTCTGTGCCTTTTTTTTATAAAGCTTCTGTTTTTGGAAAGTTGACTTTTTGTTCCTAATATTTATTTTTTTTGATAGCTGTCTTGAGGATTTTGTGTGTATGCGTGTGTGTGTGTGAATGTGTGTTCTTCATACATTTTGTTTCTCACCTTCTGATTAGTGGTATATATTTTAAATCTAACCATCTATTAAGAGATTTTTTAACCAATTTTCTTCTTGGAAGCATTTTATCCAGTCAGCAGTTCATTTTATCTTTTTCTAACTTTCTTCATCCTGTATGTAGGGATTCTACCTTTAAAGAAGGAATATCCTCCAAGGGTCATCAGATTTCACTGCTGTATGGCCCCCATTACTCAAAAATGAAATTGCTGATATGTTATTGCCACTTTGGTCTTTTGTCCTGAACCAGGATGCTGCTGATGTAAAAGTCATTTTTTCTCTTGTGAATGCTATGACTACTCCCAGACACAGTGGCAGTTTTAAAGTGCAGCTTATACATCATTTTCCCCATGTTTATTTTGGTTGAGGAGGGTTCACTGAAGATTTACATAATTCTCGTTTAACTTCATAATTATTATAATATTTTTCATCATTTTCAGAGCATAGTTCTCCTTTTACAATTTGGTCCTTTTATGACTCTACTGTCACATTTTTCCTAATTCAATCAGGAGTTTCAATCTATGAAGACTGTGTGACATAACGTGACAGCAAAGGCTTATTTGACTATTCTGTTTTAACAAAACCCCCCTCCTTTTCACAAATGCAGTACGCCGTCTCATTCCCATATTATTGGACTACAATAACAGACAGCAAAATGATTATTTTCTTTCTATCAAGTTTCCAACTGGCATATTAAATATATATTTGTCTTATAAAAGTATATTATTCATCATAAATATGTATTATTTAAAACTGGATATTTTCATCATCCAGGATTTTGTAAAAAATATAATTACACAGAAGTGTTATATAAAGAGTAATTTAATGTAAAACTACCAGTACAGATAGTCTAAATCCAGCTGCTTATTTTTGTTTCTCTATTTAATGGAATTCTATACTTTTAGCATTTATTTCCCTGCTTGCCTGCATTTTTTTAGTGTTGTCATAGCCTTTTCTTTACAAGAATCCTCTCAAGGAATGAATTATCTCAAACTCATTTTTTCTTTATTCTTTCTCTTTATTTATTTTTATCATTATTGATGCTTAGTTGTAAAACTTCTTTAAAAAATTAGGTGCTAGACAACTGAACATATTTTTCTTCACATTCCATATTCTTGAAGATCTTTCACTTTTTTTTTGTTAAATTTAAACAAATTCTCTTTATGTGAGGGTATTCCATCTTTCTGCCTGCCTATCTGTATATCCCTCTGCTAAAAAGTAGAAATATTTCAAAGAACACTGTCCAAGAAATTCTGATCCAAAGCCTCCAGACAAAAATCTACATCTGCCATCATTGCCTCTCTGGTATCTGCAAGAGCTGCCAATCACCAGCTCCTCTGAAGCACTAGGCTGCTTCACTGTCTTGTGACTGCTTTGCATTCAGTGGACTCTAGATTCAGAATTCCCCTGTGTGTATGTTTTTTAATTCACACACCGCCTCTCCATCCTGTCTTCTGTTAATCTTGAGCATCTCAAGCACAGATCTGATAGAGGCTGCAGGAACACAGCTACGGCTTGTTCTTTGACACCTTTATTTCACAGTTCCCCATCTTCATATGAATGCCAGCTGGGGCTTTGTGTTCCTTCCCACAATTCATGCTTCATATTTTATGCATTGCAAAACACATCTCCGTGTACACATTTGGGTTGGTTGTAAGAGTAGAGAGTAAACAGTACTTAACGTGAATCACCTGTGGATTCCAGCTGTTCCTGGAGTTTGTCAGCTGCAAGCACCATTGTTTGTGCCCTAGGAACAGACTGCAAATAACCGTAAGACAATCAATTATTTCACTGTGGAGGTGACATGTCTGCTGGCCACTTATCAGAGGTAAAAGATTTTGGAGCAGGCTGTGTAAGAACCAGAGCAGAGGACCTTGCGTTTTGGTAAGAGGAGGTGAAAACAAGCAGATCAAGTCTCCCATTTTGTGGACTTTCAGCTGCTGGGTTAAAGGAAGACCTGTATCCTGTTATTGAGCCTAGAATTGTGGTAATTGGCATTTTAAATATAAAAAGTTCCATTCCTGAACATTTCAGTTCTGTGTCTTCCTCTCCTTGTAGTCCAAGATAGAGACACATTGATTTGTGTTTAATTGCTCATAAATTTTGACTATTCCTGACAGATACAAATATGGCTTTTCAGTATTTGTAAGACAAAACGTTATTTGAAAGCTGCTTAATCTGATTCTGATTGAGGTTTGTTATGTTTTAGCTGTACCTACAGAGTCTAATGGGGCCATATGTCAGAAGGTTTTCTGAATTCTCAGTTTCTGGACTTTACCCAGGTGTTAGAACTTTTCTATCTGTTAAGGTATTTATGGGTCTCACTTAATGCAGCAGTGAGAGCAGGCAGGCCAGTTCATGCAAGTGTTAGATACTTCTAATTTAGAGAAGTTGTAACTTCTTAGGGTTACTCTGTGCTGTAGGGAAGATCACATAGGTCCTGGTTATCAGAATCAGGACCAGAATAAATGGATTCCCCACTAGAGTATTTTTTAAGTGTTTACATTTATGTAAACATATATATTCCACACCACTATCTGCTAAGAGGTGTATTTTGTACATACATTGCACATATTTATGTGACTAAAAATCCTCAGATATGTCACTAACTCATACACCGAGGTTAACACAAGGGAAAAATTAAAATAATTCTGGAAATTAAATTGCTCAAACAAATGTATGACTTTTGTTTAAAAAGATGTTTCTGATGCAAATGAATATGTAAAATGGTCATAGATCCTTTTTGCAACAGGAAATGCAGCTTACAAATTGTTTCATTCTATTTTTGTTTTTTTTTTCTGTTCCTACTGTCCTTTGACCCTCCTGTGCCTCTTGCACAATGGTATCAGTTTGTGAATTCCTGGCTCTGGTCCCCCTAAGGAGCCCCACAAACCCCTGTTCAGACACAGCTGAGAATTGTACTCAGGGGAAGTAATGAGGGGCCAGGGCTAGTGTATTGGGAGGCAAAAATTACTCAAGAACTGAAAATATTATTATGGAATGAAATGGGGTCAAAATTCAATTATCATAAAAGTGGCACACTTGATAAATTATGCTGCTCATTTGCCCCCTCTTTCTGATGTGTTACGTGTTACAGCTGTCCTGGTCTGCAGCATCAGGTAACAAATGTGTCATTATTTGTTCTTTTCAAGAGGTAGGACATATGTTACTTATTTGCTGAGCAGCAAATCTCATCTTCGTCATTATCTCAGGTATGTGCAATGGAACTGAGTTGTGCCTCAGGAACAAGAATTTGGAGAAAATATACAGTAAACAAATTATCTCTGAATGTGTTTTTCCAGATCCCTTTTCTGTATAGTCCTACAGATATTTAATTGTTTGTTGTTTTATTTTAACCCTGCAATGTAATTAAACACCAAATGGTGCATGCATTCAACCTATTAGCATGCAGGAAAATTTAATAAAGATATCTTAGGCATATGAGGTAGCTTTCAGAATGACCAGTGAGTTTTTCCCAAATTGGTTCACAATTTGTGTTTGTACATGAGCAGGCACATTGCTGTGTAGATCTAATCAACTGCTGATATTTCTCTTTCAATAATATTAACCATGCCATGTGTGCTTATAGATCGGTTTCAAGTTCCTCAAGCTAAATCCTTGATCTGAAGAAGAATCTCTCCCTGTTAAGAAGAAAGTCTGTAGCTGGTTTCTGTGAAGTGCTTAGCATGGTGTTTGCTTCTAAGTGACACTTTTAAACATAATAATTTTTTTTAAAATCTACACTGCAGAAATAAAGGGAACTCAAAAGACTGCTGATGCAGGAAAAACCACATTGAGATAGTAAGAGATTTGAGAACACAGTCATAGCAGAAAGCTTCTAGTGTAAAATCCTCATTTTCTGTGAACAGAATGAGTGTTTTCATTCAGAAAACCCAAATTATATTCTAATTTTTCAGGTAACTTGAAAATATTTTAAAATTATGACATAAACAAAAATGGCAGGACTAGGAAAATGTCAAGGACTAACAGAAATAGCAGAAGTTGTGTACAGGCACACTACCATGTGAAGTAATTATCTGTTAATTCAGTAGTATCTGGGAGTTTATACATATAATTACAACTTTTGTCTGTACTTTCATTAATACTGGGCAGTCTTGAACTCTGAAGCATCTGCAGCAGATCCCTACAATCTTTGTTATGAGCATGACCCATATATGTGGCTTACACACACAGTAGGACTATGAATCATAGATTTATAGAATCATAGAATAGTCTGATGTGGAAAGGACCTGTAAAGACCATGGAGTTCATCCCCCCTACCAGGGGCAGGGACAGCTTTCACTAGATCAGGTTGCTGAAGGCCCTGTCCAAACTGACCTTAAATACTTCCAATGAGAAGGAAACCACAACTTCTCTGGCCAACCTGTTCCAGTGTCTCACAAAAAAAAAAAAAAATCTTCCTTTATTCAATCTAAATCTACCCCCTTTCAGTTTAAAATCATTATCTCTTGTCATGTTCCTACACATACTAGTAAAAGTTCTTCCCCATTGTTCTTATAAGCCCCCTTTGTATATTGACCAAAATACTGTCTCCCCAGAGCCTTCTCTTCTCCAGGCTGAACCCATCTCTCTCAGTCTCTCTGCAAATGAGAGGTACTCTATCCCTCTGATCATTTTTGTGCCCCCCTTCTCAACCTGCTCCAAGAGGTCTTTCCTGTGCTGGGGACCCCAGGGATGGATGCAGTACCCCAGGTGGGGTCTCACGAGAGCAGAGTAGAAAGGGAAAACCACCTTCCATGACCTTCTGGCCTTTCTTTTTGTGATGTAGCCCAGGATAGGGCTGACTTTCTGAGCTGCAAGTCAACATTGCCAGGTCTCATAGACTATTTAATCTCCTGGTATCCCCAAGTACTTCTCTCGACCCAGTCATGCCCCAGACTGTCCAGATACTGGGGTTTGCCCCGACCCCGATGCAGAGCCTTGGACCTGGCCTTGTTGAACTACATGAGTTTCTCATGGGCCCACTCCAGGTCCCTCTGGATGGCATCCCTGCCCTCTAGCAAATTAACTGCACCACTCAGTTTGGTGTCCCTCTCGTGCTGAGGGTGCATTCAGTCTCACTGCCTGTAATTAATAAAGATATTGAAAGGTACCAGTCCTGGTTCCCTGAGAGAGGCCATTTTTTACTGATCTCCGTTTGGACACTGAGCCATTGACTGCAATTCTTTGGACGCAACCATCCATCTAGTTCCTTCAGGAACTTCCCCAGGAGAAGAGGGTGTGTGTGTGTGGATTTACAACCGAGTGAGTTGTGCAGGGGATGGCCATTGGCATGATAAATAGCACCATCCCACCTTGCAGGATCTGTCTCTTACTGGCCTCAAAGCCCAGCTTGTAACCTCTGGTAGTGATTGTTCATCCCATCTGTCTTATGCAGACCAGAGTCTTGCCATTACACACCCAAAAACTCGACTCCTCCCCCTCAGGGGGTGCAAACCTGGCCTCATTAAAGCACCCTGTGATTGTTTTGAGTCATTAACATTTCAGTCTCTCCCAATAACCAGCTCTTCTGAAAGAAACTAAGAAGAAACTTCTTTAATTCTATTGCAAAGTATCTACTGATTTGAAATTCATCAGGTTGGTTTTACTTATTTCAGGTAAAAGTCTTGTCTGTATTAAAGAAAGGTACACCATCTGTGCTGCAAAAATCACTGCCTCGACTACGTCCTTAATTATTCAGAGCTTGCCTGCCTAGACCTTATGTGAGGGAACAGCCTTTGTTATGCTGATGACAGGAAAGTTCAGTTTCAGGTAAGAAGAGATTTCCCACAGCATGGCTTTTGTTTACGGCTACAAAAATAGACTAATTGCTTCACTTGATATATTGCTTTAATGTGGCTTAAACCCACCAATTCTTATGTAGAAGATGGACTGAATATGAGACAAGAAAGAGATCAGTCTCTTTGTCATCTCTCCTTCCTTTTAAGTCTTTTATAGCCTTATGTCTAGTGAAAGGGAAGCAAACCCACTTCCCCTGTAGCCTGAATAGAATGGGGACTAAACATGATTATTCTGCAGCCTTTGAAAGTGTAGCCCATGTTCATATTCAGCTCCCACCAAACTAATAGATTGATATATTCTCTTTTCCTGTGGCCTTTGTGTAATTGCAGTGCTGATGGCCCTCTCTGCAGCTGGTTTGCAACTGAAAGCTCTGTGGAGCACATGGCATCTGCTGACCAAAGATGGCATTCACTTAAATTTTGTGGATCCAGCTTTCCAAGAGGAAAAATTCAAACTGTATAAGTTGCTAACAATTATTTCTTTTTTCTGCCTCCTGCCCCTACATTGCACAGCATCAAATGTAGTGAAGTGCAAGTGGTCACAGTCAATGAGAAATGCTTCTGCACATACCAGTCATCCCACAGCACCCTCTGCTCCTGCCATATGGCTTTTGCAATGTCCCCCACAAGACTTCACAATCCATGAGCTGTCTAATGCCTGGATCAGACCAGAGCTGCACATGAACACACTGAAAACAGCCAGTGGCAAGAATTATCTGTTTGGGGACCTGGTCCCTGGCACAAGCTGCAAAGTGGCAATCCTCTTGGCAGCTTCAGCTCCACTGACAGCGATAGAAGAGGATGGAGGGGGCTTCAGTTGATACTGACCCTATATCCACCATCAAAAAGGTCACTCTTGCAACTCCTTTTCCTCCATGGTTTACCAATTTGTGCATTTTAAGTGCTTTGAAAAAGATGGATGGGATGGAAAACCATTTTTTTTCTTTTGTTGTTGTGGGTTTTTATTTTTGTTTGTTTGGGGGTTTTTTGTTTTTGTTTTTAATCAACAAAAATATGTTTCTGCTTTTCTGGAGCATACTCCCTTTGCAAATAAAAATTTCTCCACATTTTATCATCTACCCAGGCACAGGAACCATGATAAAAAAATCACAACTCAAGGTCTTTTATAAAAGCTTGTGTAGGCGAGCAGTTCTTATATCATTATAGACACTAACCCCATACCAATATAAATAACTTGCAGCTGAATACTCATCTGCCAGCTCACAATTCCCTGTGCCAAGTGCAACATTTAATGACATTCAGAAAACAATGCCACAAAAGTGTGGAAAACAGTCAAAAAGCCAGAGCATGGATCAGACAGGGTAATGTTCTAGGCTGGGAGAGTCATAATTTTATATACTGGAGGTTAAATGAATTTTTTTCATGTCCACACTCTTAAAAGGTCAGTGCACATTTAAAAAAAAAAATACTATAGTTTTCAGATTATAAAAAAAAATCCCATCTCTGGTCTTTTCCAAGATGATTAGAAGGCAGAAATATAGAAAGACAGACACTATTTGAAAGTTATATTTCAGGTTTATGAATATCTTTTTTCACAGAAATGTGGTGTAAAAGTGTGTTAAAACTTAATTCCCCAGATTCTAGGCAAATCATGGTTTCTTAAAATTAGTCTCTGATGAAACATGATCTATGAGAGATGAGAGTACATTAAAAAAAAAAAATCCCTCTGAACAAAACCATTCCCCAATACATATTTTCTTGTTGAATCCTGTCAATATCACCCTCCCCAGTGACTTTGTTTACTAGTTCTGTAAAGCAAAATTGCTGAGAAGTAGTTACTGTATTTTCATATATATTGATAACTCTGATACTTTGGAGTATTTATTTTGAGACAAAAATCAGCTTGAAATATTTTTTTCTGATTGCCTGAAAACATCGTGGTGGAGTTAATCTGATGAGTTCTTTCATCCTAATGAACACATCTTAAAAGGATGGATCACAATCTAAAAAAATTTATTTCTTTTTCATCAACAATTAGAATGGAAAAAAAAAAAAGAAAAAAAATACAAACCCCTAAACATACAATCAAAATCTAATACCTTCCCCCTTCTCACTCCCCACCAAAAAAAAAATCGAAAAAGCCTGAACAACAGCAGCTCTTGTGCTTTAAATATTAATATGGGCTGTACTCTGGACTCAGTGTGACAAGACCATGGATGGACATCACTGTAAAAAGGATTTATGTTTCTTGACGGACTTAATAACTTCTGATTTTTCACTGTGACCCTCCTCTAGAAGCTTCCACTCAGTCATTCCACATGGATGACTGTGGAGGTTGTGTTAGACCAGAAACTAAAGCTTCCTGCCTGAAAAAAATACTGATTAGTACAAAGATTCCCTTACTCCCTGCTTTTGGAGCACAAGCTGGGATCTGTCCTAGGTTACAATGTAAGGTGTAACCAAAAGCATGTATTCTATTATCATCTTCACCAGCCGTTAAAACAATGGGGCAATGCTCCTTATCTCCTACCAGGACTCACCGGTGACAACTCCCTCCAGGGGCTGTCTCTGTTTAATGGGCCATCAAGGACCCATGCAGGACTCATAGAATTACATCAGCCCATTGTGAGATGCTCCGCCCAGGGGGAGGAGCCAGGCATTCCCACCTGGATATAATCTGGGGTTTGGAACAGCACAAGTGGCCCTTACCTACTGGGCTCCCAGAGCACAAGAGCTACTACTGGCCCTTCAGGTGAAGACCAGACTCTTCTTTCTACAGGATCACTGCTTCAACAGGACCATTTCATCTGGACTGCTGCCACCACCCTCACTAACAGTGTGTCAGGTTGTATTCTGACTCTGTCAGTGCTCTTGTAGTATTGCATTTATTTTATTTTTAATTTTCCTATTAAATTATAATTCTGACTTGTGATCTCCCACTGGTTTGTTTTCAGACTAGTGCAGGCTCCCCCTGAAGACTTAACTTGCCCGCTCACCTGGCACTACTCTGCATTGGTGCAGCACGACACTGCACTGGACATGGGGAGCTTTGGCCTTTCCTGCTACTGCAAACAAGTGATTAAGGGATGCAAAAATGTATTTTCATCCCTCTGGTGGCTATTGTGAAGCGAAGCCAATTTCAAATGTAAAAAGCACTATCAAATGTTAATTTTTTTAATGATTGAAAAGTAATCTTTCATCAAGTAAAACATTTAAACTGAAGAAAATACAGTAAATTAAATACTAATTATCTGTATGCTTGAGTTAAAGCTACAGGTGCAATATTTCCATTACCTTGATTATGGCAAGATCCACAGAACATTCTTCAAGTTCTGATTAACAGCACTTTTTGATACACTTAACAAATTAAAATTCAGAAAATGCTCATGGTGTGTTAATCATGCCCACTGGTCTGCAAATTTCATCTCTTATTATCGGGAAAGGGAGAAGACAGTGAATTACAGCTGTTGAGGTTTATGATGCTAATGATGATTATTGACATTATTAGGTGCCTTTACAGACGTGCTTGAAGTCGATCTCCAGGGGACTTGGCAAGTGTGATTCTTCAGAGTGAGAAAAAATCATCATGGACTATCTGTTTGTATGTTGAAAATGCTGAAACTCAAATTGAATACAGATACTCTGAGAGTTCATAATTTACATACCACAAATGCAGCCACATTAAATGTAATCCTAGACTGTTCTTAAAACATAGCTTTCCAAAGATGTGTAAAACACTTTAAAAGACATGAAATTCTGCTGTAGAATTAACTGACATTGGAAGTAAAGAGATGTTTTGTTTCAATGGACCTTTCTGAAACAAGTTCACAATGGCTCCTTAGCCCACAGGTGTCCTGAAACAGGACTTGTGACTCACCAAACCATTCACTGATCCAGGCTTCTCCTCCTGCAACTAAATGTGCTCTCTCTAGATAGAGATAAGAGCCTCAAGAAATCTAGGAATTAGGCAGATAAGGCTTCCATGCTTCAAGTTCGTTCACCTCTGCTCTGTCCTGTGCTTCTCACTTCAGCAAATTATGAGCACATGTGCACAAATGCTTAATAAAGTATTTCCTGGTTCAACACTACATGAGAGCCATATCTCAAATGAGCAAAGCTCTTTTGTGAGATGCAATTACAGTAATGGATTAGGTGATATTTGGCAAATTTGTTCTTCAATGTGTGCATCACTGTAGAAAGTTGATTAACTCATAGAGACCAGAGGTTTACTTGACATTGCTAGCTCTGCCATCTTTCTGTTTATAGTGCTAGTCAGATAACTTATTTCCTCAAAAAATTAATAACAGTAAAAAAAAAATCACTCATTGCTAGTATAAAAAATAAATAACATCCAAAGGGAAAACTTGCCAATCATAGCTTCATTTACAATAAATACTCATGTCAGCTGGACATGAATTCTCCATTAAAAACAGTAATTTGGTGAAGTGAACAGGATTCCAGGGCTGATAGGAATTTCAGGCATCCTGCTAGGTTACAACAGTAGAAAAGCTCACTTTCAGTGCCTGTTATCTAGACAGTGCAGCTTTCAGCAGCATTTGTGCCTTCTGGACTCAGGCATAAAGTTGCATAAATAACTCCAGCCTCAGTGCTCCAAGGTAGAATAAGGAGATTACTGGTTTTTTTTAAAGTGGGAAACTGACTGACTGACATTTTGGAGAAATTTGATTTTTTTTTTTTACCCCTGTCAGGGTTAAACTCCAGCCAGCAACCAAGCCCCACACAGGCACTTGCTCACTCTCCCACCAGCAGGATCAGGGAGAGAATTGGAATGGTAAAAGAGAAAACTTGTGGGTTGAGATAAAGAAAGTAGGGAAAGCAAAAGCCATGCACACAAGCAAAGTAAAGCAAGGAATTAATTCACTGTTTCCCATGGGCACGCAGGAGTTCAGCCACCTCCAGGAGGGCAGGGCCCCATCATGTGTAACAGTGACTTGGGAAGACAAACGCAAGACAAACACTATCACCCCAAATACACCCCCAACCTCCTGCTTCCCTCAGTTTATATACTGACCATGATGTCAGATGGTGTGCAATATTTGTTTGGGTTACCTGTCCCAGCTGTGTCTCCTCCCAACCTCCCATGCGTGCCCAGCCCCCTCACCTGTGTGGCAGTACGAAAAGCAAAGAAAGGCATTTGCTCTGTGTAAGCCCTGCTCAGCAATAAAATAAAATAAAAAAAAAACCCTCTCTGTATTATCAACCCTGTGTTCAGCACAAATCCAAAACATTTCCCCACAGTAGCCACTGTGAAGGTAATTAACTCTACATCAGCCAAAACCAGCATACCCTCGAAATTTAAGAGAAAATAAAAGAACAAGGGAAACTATAACTATGTAAATTATGTTGATTCAAGCACTTCTTCAAATATGACTGTTACCTGTGCTATTCAGGTACCTGAATAATTCCCCCTCAGGGCAAATATTTTTCTCGATTGCCTACAGAAAAAGATCTGTTTTATGTTACAAAACAGTGCTGTATAACCTAAAAGCCTGTTCTGACATACAAAAGCCAGGAATTTCACACCAGGTTAACACTCTCCTGCCTTGATGTCCCAAAAGAATCTGCGAGCACAGTAGTTTGTACAAGGTGACAGTAATCTCACTGACAACAAAAAGAGCAAGAGCAAAGCAAAGGAAGTGTTCAGTCCAAGTGGTCTGGCTTTTCCTTCATCAGGAAACAGAGTAGAGTCGAAAGTTTTACCCAAATTGTGGTTTTTTTCAGTGAATTTCCATATGTTAGAATCTTCTGGGCTTAAGTGACCATGTTCCACTCTGAAAATACATTAATGCATCAGATAGACTAAATCTACTTATTACCCTGTGCCATATTTCCCATCTGGCAACTCTATACAAACATCTTTCTGTCCTTATCTGTGGTCTCTGCTCATGAAATTCATGCTGAAGGACATCTGTAATTAACAATATGTGACTAGTGAGCTGCAGATAATACTACTGTCTGGGGAAAATAAATTGTAAGAAATAATATAGATAATTTCAGCCAAATACGGTTCTTAATTATATTTATAATTTGACGACTTCATGCACATACAAAATACATCAAACTCATAATGAAAAGAAGCAGACAATGCCTCCAAAATATACAAAGAAGCATTTTAAATAACATTGTGGTAAATGCACATTTGTGCATATCCTTCCAAAATACATTGTCACTCTTTCTCTTCTTCCATAGATGTCAGAGCACTCTTTGAACAAGACCTTTTAGTTCTGAATTCTCACAGGCATTGCAACCAAGAAAGGAGCAAGGTGTAAGCTAAAAAGTTAAATTTTAAAAGGCAAATAAAGAGGTAATGCAAATCTCCACATGTAAACACTAAAAGGATGGGTAGCTAAAAATACACTCTCTCATATTAAATCAAGAATCCTGATTTCCATATCACATGATTTCCACTTGAAATCTCAGAGGATGAGACACAAAGTTATATTTGTTCCATGAGGCTGAGATGCTATAATTCCTTTCTAATAGTTTATTAATGATGCATTTAGCACTACATGCTTGCAAATGAATCAAAAAGTAAAAAATAACTCCCACTGCCCTTTAAAAGAAGGGGACCCCATAATTCATCAGGGAAGTATTTTAGTAGTGTTTTAAAAGTTTTTCACCAAGGATGTCAGTAAGGTTTGTATAGGGGATTAAGTATAGATCAGGGATACTTGCTCTGTGTGTGTTCTCTGCCACAACCTCCAGTGCTGGCATATTCCATACAGCTGTAAACAAATAGGAGATCCTAAATGCAACTAAGTTCCATTAAAATGTTACAGAAACATGAATTTATCCAGTCTCCTCTCTCAGATCAAAGCTAGAAACTGCATGAATTCATGCAAAGATGTGGTCCAGGCCCATCTCTTAGATGTAGCTAAATGAAGTGCAAACCCTCAGATACACTGATTCCCTTAATAGGCTGATGGAGATTCATCTGCTGCTATACCCACACCAGGTGAAACCCTGTTTTCCTCACACTCTGGTTGCTGACAGTATGCCCTGTGCTCCTTCCAAACACCAGGACAGTCTCTGCTCCCAGAGGAGCACAGCAAAGCTCACTGGTCCTGCCAGCCGCTGTGAGCTCCTGTCACAAATTGTGGTTTTGGGAAACACTGGGTTAGCACTGATTGCTGCATTTGGTAACACAACAAAACACAAATCTCTGTTACCCAGTCTGTTATTTCTCACTCTTCCTTGATTAGAAGTTGAAGCTCAACATGAAACTCTTTGTAGTCGATGAATCCCTTGTATATTTTCTTCATGACATAAAAATTTGGATCAGCTTGGCTATTTGGCCTATTGTCATCATGTTCTTATTTTAGGACTTAACTCATTTGTGACTCATTTGCTTTTACATTTAACTTGTGTTTATGTTTAACTTGTGTTTAACTTCCCTATCTTTCTTTTTTAAATTTTAAATTTAAAAAATCCGAAATCTAGTGCATATTGTAATATTAAATTTCTCAGATATTGAAATGCTAGTTTTTCTGCATTTGCTGCATCTGTTTTCTTTCAGCAAGCTTTCCTTAAAGCAAGGTATATATATACTTTTTTTTTAAGTAAGTCTTGAAAGACCTAGAATGTAAGTGACTTAGTTCTTTTGGTCTCCTTTCCTGGTATCACTCACAAGAGGAGGAAAGCAGCCCTTTCAAACAGAGATCACACATCAGAAAAAGATTTATGTGGACCAGATCCTGAAACTATAGAAACACAGCTGCATAATGCTTTTTTTGGTTTCAATCTGCATCTTAACTTTTTATGACTGCATTTTACCCCAAAAGCACGTTAACAACATAAAGCATCACTTATTTTAAATGTTGCCTTTCCGGTGTAAATTACTTCCAACACTGCCTTCTACATCTGTGGGTTTAGCACATGGAGACTAAAAGTGTCTGATGAAAGCAAACCAGCTATGGATCTCGGTAATACTTCTTTGCTTATACATACTTCTTCAGAAAATTAATTTAAATATCGGGTTTCCCTTTCTTTTGCCACAAGAGGGCGATCCCTTAATTCGTGTCACCACGAAGGCAACGTACAGGCACAAGATAGACTCGTTTTCTATCTAAACCATTATTTCAAATTCTTATATAGGTAAATTGATTAATTTCATTCTGTCTGTGTTCTCAGCATGCATGTGACTCACATGAAGTTACTAGGCAATATTATTTAGCTGAGGGAGCACACTGCAGTTCATATATGACTGATACTGAAAAAAGGGTGGGAAGTAAATAGGATTTCCCTTCATTATCTTTAGAAATAGCAGTACATTGTATTAACACAACTCACTGTTCTCAGTGATAAACTCAGACAGGTCACAATCAAAAGGAATAAGATCTTAAGATGTGCTGCTTACAGAAGCATGAGAAATTTGTGAAACAAAGAAAAGATATCTGTTATACTTTTCATCCACTTGTGAATGCTTTAGCTATTTGAATTTGTTAAATATGCCATCATGTGCAACAATATACAGCGCAAGCACGATCCACACAGGAAACTGATTCAAGCACTCAAAGTCTGAAGATTGTCACATCCTCCCTAATGCAAAACTGCATTGACTTACTTAGAACCAGATAATTGGGAAGATTTTGTTTAAAATGCTTCTAAACAGTCATCATGAGTGTACAATATAACTTACCATAGCATTTTTGTTTTCAGTCCCACTATTTTACATATATAAACCTGTAAAATTTTCTCAAACCAAGACTGATTTCTCCCTCTTCAGTCCAAATAAAATTTTGCTCAGAAACAGTGGATGGATTTTGTCCATCAAGAGTCAGCTATGTTCCTGGGCAACCGGTAATGCTCTGGCCTGATCCTTGTCTTCTTCTCCTGAGGGTTGGCATATTTCCACTTGGATGGAGACATTTTCAGCTTTTTTCTCTTCTTATCTGAACACCACACTTTTTCACAGTATTCTTCCACCCTCTGGAAGTTGCTGTAACCTATCAGTTGAAGAAATTCCTTATACCATGGCTTTGAAGCCTGAGGTATACTGCTCTGCATCGGGCATGGCATTTTGTGAGGGATCTCCTCCTCATAGTCTTTATTGAACATTTCATCTACACGTTCCTCCTCGACTATTTCCAGGGTGATTTTCCTGACGGTGTGAACAATGCTGTGTTCCACTGTCTGACAAAAATAAGTCCCTGCATCCAGTCGATGCAACTTCAGGAATAAAAGGCCAAGGTCCATTTTTATTATTCTGTCATCGGTCTTCACCTGGAAAAAAAAAATGCAGTTACAGAGCACAGGCCTTTGCTATTACATCAAAACAGTGCAATTATTTCTGAACTGTACTTTCATGACTGTAATATTAAATTTTGAAAGGAAGGTTAGAGATCCCCAAATTTTTAATTCACAGGGTTTTTTTTAATAACAAAAATATTTGCTTGAAGTAAAGAAGAGATTGAGCTGTAAATGGAGAACAGTCTAAAGAATCTGGGAAGCATGGAAGAACATATAGTAGGGCAGACAGTTTCCTGTTTTAATTGCAGAGGGAAATAAGTGAGAAACATGCAAATAATCTACTGGACGGAAAACAATAGGGCATCTGCCAGCTGACCTGTGATAAGGATCCCTGTGAATTCTCTTATAGACTGGTATGCTTTTGAGGAAACATTCATAGGTATTTGTATATCTAACTGCAGGATCATTGTGATCTTAAAGCCTCAGTTCTGAGTCTGGTGTTTGAGTTCCTCCTACAGCTCCCGAAGGCTATTGTTATTGACTACAAGACATTAACAGATGCTGGCAAGCAGGGAGCATTGAGCTGTCTCATCCAGCAGCAGGAGTGGCCAGGAAAATGGTGTCCTTAGCTTTTCATTTAACAATAAGGGGACGAATTTAAGCAGAAGTACTGGGTGATGAAGGGATCGAAAGCAGCCCTGGAGAAAAGGACTTGGGGGTACTGAAGGATGAGAAACTGGATGAGAGATGGCCACGTCCACTTGCAGAAAGCCAGCTGTATATTGTGCTGTATAACAAGAAGTGTGACCAACAGGTCAAAGGAGGGACTTCTCCCCCCCTTGCAAAGTAAGACCACCCCTGGAGTGCTGCATCTGGCTCTGGGATCTGCAGTGCAAGGCAGATATGGACCTGTTAGAGTGGGACGGAAGGAGGGTCACAAAAATGAATAGAGGAATGGGGCACCTCTCCTATGAAGAAAGAACTGGGAGTGCTCAGCCTACAGGAGAGGAGGTTCCAGGGAGACCTTATTGTGACCTTTCGGTACTTAAAGTGGGGTCATAAGAAAGATGGTGACTTTTTTACCAGCCCCCTGTAGTGACATATCTACACTGCAGTGATATCTACACTGCTGTGTATCAGACAGGCATTGAGGAATAAATATAATAACACCTATGAAGCACTTTCATAATGGCAAAATATATGTAAAAAAGGCAGAGAATCCACCAATATTCTTTTGCAAAAGATTCTGTAATGTGATGGATGAGGCTGAAAGAATGAATAAATGTTAAGCTAGACTAACACTGGAAATAATATGTACACATTTCACCCTTGCAAAAGCATACCAAGAGAAGTGATGAATTTTCCTTTGTTTTGAGATCTTAAATAAGTTTCACTACATTTCTGACATCTGCATTCAAGATGCTGAATGCAAACACCAGGTGAAATTCTCAGGTCTATTAATTCAAGAGAGCAGATGCACATAGTGATTTTCCCTGACACTCATATGCATTTCAGCAGCTCGTGACAGGAATTCAGTGAAGATGTAATGTTCCTAACAACAGGCTCTTTTACTGGAAAAAGTTAGTCTATAAGAACATTTACCTCCTCCTTCTTAGTTTCATGTGCTCGCTGGACAAACCAGATTACTTTTGCTTGTAAGGTCCGAGGGGTGCACTCCAGAAGGGTGCTGTTGTACTCTATTCCATAAACAAGTCGCTCCTCAGTCTTCTCCAGGACTTCACCTGGAAGAGACATAAATGTTTCAAAAGTGTGTTCCTGCAAATACTTCTTACACTGCATGTTCAGGGTATATTTACTTTTAAGAGTTAAGCTTAATTCAGATCCAACCATACAGTGACTGAAAAGTAATGTCTAATGGAGATCTGACCTGCTAAATTAATTTTCCCATCATCCCAGACTTTCACAGTATCTGACCAAATTGTGCTGTGACTCACCTAAGATTATACACAGAGAAACAGATCTCAGCCTTTCACACTGCTAATTGCTTGTACCTGGTTCTTATGAATAGTTAATTTCATTTTCACTCAGTGAAACAGGAGGATTCAAAACATGTTTAAATATAATAAATAATTCCATTTTTTTAGGATAATGACAGCACATAACCTTTGCAGAATGAAACTATAAATACTCTAACCAATGTTATGCATATCCATCTATACATGTGTAAACTGAATGTATAGTTTGGGACCAAGGGTGCTAATAAAAACAAGGTGAATGAGTTTAATCAAAATTTAATTCTGGTTTTCAATCCAACAAAACATCTGGAGGAGGATAAACTAGTTGTTACACTGGATGAAAGCAATTTCCTCATTAATGAAATAATTTTATTCCGTAATAGTGAGAAAGATTCTTGAGACCAAATAGCTTTATACTCTAAAAAAATACACTATTTTATATATTGTGATTTTTCTCTTGTATTTCAAACTTGTGGAAGAATTAGCACTTAATATTGGAATATACTTTTCCTAAAGGTACTATATCCTCCCACGGACTTTAATTCAAGCTTTCTCTGGTTATATATATATATATATAAAATATTTAAAATAGTGCTTCTCTGGCTATCTTTCTAGAAGAACCTTTCATGTTTTATTTTTTTTCTTCTACAAATGTCTTGTGTGTTATCCTGCAAAATACTGAGGATTTCCAGGCAACTGTTTTCTTTCTGTTTTGCTGTTCCCAATTACCACGTTTGAAATCCTCACTTTCTTAGGTTTGGGCAACAGCATTAGACACAGTACTCTATCTTTTTTTTTAAGAGAAAACTTGACAATGATCATAAATACACATTTTTGTTCTGGCATGTCACTGCCCATTCCTGTGCGTCAATTCTGTCTAAGTGTCCTGAATATTTAAGACACATTTCAGGACACAGTTCCATTGTTTCTTATCCCTGCCACATCCTTCCGCTTTTCTTTCTGTTGGAAGCCATTGGGATGCATTATCCACATCTTTGGTCCAAATGTCAGTGCTGCAGGACCACGTGAACATTTTGGGATGCTCCTGACCTGCCACTGAGACAGTCACACTTAGACCTGGATGTCAGGGGCTCATCCCCACAGCTCTTACAACATTATAGGAACATGCCAGTGAAAAAAGGCAGGTGAGATCATGGTCTGGCTCATGCTCTTGGCAAGCTCCGTGCTGGCTGCTCCAGGCATTTACAAGCAATTTGTACGTGTGTGAATGGATTACCAATGAACTGCTGGCCAAAGCACTGCTGCGCTGCATTTCCGTGCCGAACATCTTGTCTGCGGAAACGTCTGGAGGGGAAAAAGTGGAAGTATTGGAGAGAACATGTTTAGCTTACATTGTTGTTGGGTTTATGCTAAACTGGCATTCATTAAAAACTTAAGGAGTTAAATCTTGATTGCTAACAATTTCCCATTGTTGTGAGTACTCATTTATAAAACAGTATTTTGTCTCTACTCAACCTACTGGGAGACACGTGTCTGAAAAAAAAAGAAACACACTTGTCTGGAGAAGAGGCACTATTATGTGTCCATTTTATATACAACTACACTGATGTTATATACACTAAAACAAGATCCTTTGAACCAGCTAGGTAACATTCAATCAAAGGAACCTTTAGTCTCTCTTTGGGTTCTCTCTCTCTCTCTCTTCAGAAAAAAATGAAATTTTCCTTTTTAAATTTAGAACAGTTTCCCATGTATGTGAATGGTACTTTTATGCCTCACTCTCATGTTGGGTTTTTTCACTTGGGAATCTCAAAGCACAGAGAAAACACTTTATTTTATTTCACCTTTGTAGCAGACAGTTACTGAGCTCGTTTTTCTCAACAGGGAAACAGACATATTCATGACTTGCCCATGCCTAGAAAGTGAACTGGTGGCAGAACTGTGGTCAGAACATGAGAGCCCTGGTTTTTGACCTGGAACTAGTGCCAGTGCTTTTGAAAGAAAATGAGGTTTGGGTTTTTATATGCATTTACAGAAAAAAAAGAAAACCGTGATTATGCGGTGCATTTCCAATAGAATTGTGCTTTTATATCGCATTTTATTTCTTTGAGTGTCCTGATAAATAAAATTAAGATTGTTTATTTGGGAAATAAAAGAGCCTTATGGAATGCTGTATCTTGCTAGACTAGTATGTCCAACAACCTCAAATTTAGTTTCTCTAAGGATACCTTTCCTATATTTGCATAAAGAGTAATTCTACACAGTCTTGCCAATGCCATACATAACAGATTAACAGAAGAAATATGAGGTACAGCAAATCTTTCCTGGTAGGTATGTGTACAGTATAAATTATTTATGTTAGAAACAAGCAAAGCCAAAGAGTTCTGTTATTCTTTACTTTTACCACTGAAATAGTGTTATTCTACAGTTCTATGTGAACCCAAAAGATAAAATTTTAACTTGGCACAAATCAAATTTACTGAAATTATGCATATGTAGGCCAGCTAAAGGCCTTGACCATGGATGTTATCATTTCATTTCTAACCTGGTAGTAGACAGTGATTATTTTCTGAGTTCTGTCACCCATATGGACTCCTGATCCAGTGTTCTTGGTGGACCAAGATCACAGCTTTAACCTCCACTGATATTCAGAGAAGAACCAGTGTTTTTTCCATTGTTGTTCCAGGGGGAATCTGGAAATTCAGTGGGGTCTGCATTGGGCTTTTAGGGAGAAATGCTAACAATACTTGCATCCTATTAAAGAAAAACAGAGATTCTGACGTAGCAATTGGGCCTTATTCTGCCCTGGGAGTTGTTATTGCGATGTGCAGTGTCAGTGCTGATAAATGCTGTCTCCAGGTTTGTGAGGCTGTGTGTGTAGATTACTCAGAAGAGACATCCTTCTACACAAATATACATAAACAGTATAGGATATGCGTTAGCCTTTAAAAAAACGAACAAGACAACCCTGCTGCTGTCAGGTCCAACAGCCCTATCTAGCAGGAACAGGACAGGTAGCAGATATGTTCTATTTATTCATCAGTTCCTTAAGATAATTGTAAAGCTAAAAAAGTCCTTGTTCTGTAAGACAGGGTTATTTCTCCAGTTGTCAGAATCATTAAAGAAAAAGAAATGTTTGCTTGATGGAATTTTACTGTTGCGACTGTGAAGACTGAGGAAGACACAATTACAAGTGCCGTCACTTGCTATTTTTGTCAATAGAAGGAAAAAATGGGGAGAAGTGCTGAAAGAGAGGGAAATACTGGGGGGGATAAACTCATTTCACAAATACTGACATAAGCCTGATTTTTTGTATTTTTTTCTTAGGAATGATTTTACTCAGAATTCTGTGAATAACAGAGTATCAGGCAATCCCTGAGCTAAATTCCTGAGGTACGGAACACTTTTCAGTGATTAATAAGTGAAGTGAATGTACAGAGGTATCTTTTGCAATTTATAATTTCATTAATTTAGATTCTAGCCCTTAACTCTGTGCTTTCAGGAAGCTAGTAAAAATGATCTGCAAGAAAGCAATACAGTCATCATCATCATCATCATCATCATCATCACCACAATTTTAATTTTTCTTTATTATTTCCCAGGAATGTATGAGGCAAAATCAAAAAGTCTAGGGAAGTAAAGGCACCACTGTGGTTTGCATAAATGTATCAGTAGACTGTGTGCTTGCTGGTGGAGTGGGTAATGGGGAAAGAAGCCAGAGAGGGAGAGGAGGCAGGGGAGTAACTGTCAGCTTCTAAAAATTAGCTAAATAATCACACTAGACCTACCCAACCTCAAAGACATTTTTAAATTGCTTCAGACCTTTTTCAGCCTGGATGGTGAGCTGGCACAGCAAAGAATCTCACCTGCAGAATTTAGTGATTGTTTAGATAAAAATTGAACCTGCCTGAATCAGATTGCAGAGCTAATAGTGAACTAAAGCATTTGTCCTGGACCTCTGCTTTCTCAAGTGCACTTTATAAAATTTGAATGCAATAGAAATTCCTTCTGCCATCTGAGATATTTGAAGTGTGCAGGAGCCATACACTTGTAATTACCAAGGAATTGTGGTGTGCTGTGCTGACAGCATCAATATATGGGATTTTGAACTCAGTTGTTATTTTCCCTTAATTAATCCTACATTTAATTAGTTATCCAGGCTATGCATGTACAAGGAATTATA
Source organism: Oriolus oriolus (assembly GCA_013400235.1). NCBI lineage: Eukaryota > Metazoa > Chordata > Aves > Passeriformes > Corvidae > Oriolus > Oriolus oriolus. The sequence continues at coordinate 708,883 of VXBT01003521.1, read as the reverse complement.
GACTTTTACAATTTAAAAAATTAGTACCATACACCAAGCAGAGGGTTTTTGTATTTATGCTTCACTTCTCTCTAAATCCGTTACATGCCTTAGTTTACAGATTTCTGTTTAATGTTTCGCTAAACACTTGTTATACCTCGGAGGCATCAGGATCTAAAGCAGACAGCATTTGGATCAAAGTGGAGAGGACACACTGTATGTCCCTGCCCCAATTCAACTCTTTATCAGTAGGACTGGAATTAAAAAGAGAGCTCTGAGCACTGCCCTTACTCACCAGCAGTACTGCTCTTACAAATCAAAAGTCCACCTAAATGTTCAGCATGAGGGCCACCTCTGAGCAGAGAGAAGTGGTCTTAAGGCCAGCTCAAGTGTGTTGCAATGTAAGGCACGACTTCATGACTCCAGTGAAGGGAGGGATATCAGGAACAGGAGAAACAAGTGCTCTCTAATGCCCCTTGTACTCACATTACTTGTGTCACCATGTACACCTCTAGCAGACATCTCTAGCCCTGAGACAAGGCCAGAGTAAGACATGAATGTTCTGGGATGTGGCATTAATTCTGTCTGGAGTCCAAGGAAGCCATGGCAGGGTTGTCAACTACTCAGTGCCTCTTGGTATCAGAAAACTCCACGCTGTCTGCTGAGATGTGACTTTTCCCATACTACTCTTCACCTGGTACATGAATAGAAACAACCTAAAACTTCTACACACATGTCCCTAGTACCTGTCCCTGCCTCTCCATGTACCACACAGTTAGTGTGAGGTCTTAAATTTAAAACGCTCTGAGCTTCAGCTGTGACCTAAAGTGAACAAGGCAAATACCATTCATGCCTCTCAACACTTACTGGCTGTTCCCCAAACTCCTATATGTAAAACAAGTTTTGCAGACTTCAAGAATGTTCAATTGGGTGCAAATCCCTTCTCCAGTGCTACAGTGCTTATCTTAAGAGAAGGAGGGAGATAGCAGTATTTTCTTCTTTTAGAGGCTGACCTGCTGAATGTTGAGGAGGTAAGGCAAGGAAGGTGCCTGGGCTGCTGCCCATATCACTCCACCCTGGATAAATGCGTTTTCAGGGAACTTAAAGGCTGCTACTCTGGAAATTGTCTTAGGTGAGAAACATGTACAACAGAATCCAGGCCTCAGTGAGTTTCTCTTATCTTTTCTTAGACAACAAGTAGCCTGCACAACATAAATGGTGACACTGCTAGCAAGTTAAAGGCTGCTGGGAAATTTTTAACCCCCCCGCTTTCTTTCTAAATGACTTTTACATCATTAGATGAGTAACCCATATGCTTTGTCATTATGATAATCCAATTTCTACTTATACTGTAGGACATTAATCTCCCTGGCCCACTGTATAACTGCTCATCTTTCTTAATCTGAGGCCTGAAAATTTTAAACAGACTCATCTCACCCTGAGTAGTCAACCAGAGCCCACTGCTTCCCTTCAGGTCTGTTCACAAAAGGCACGAGAAAATTATGCAATCCTGCTTGTAAAAGCAGTGGAAGTTTCCTGCTTGGTTCAACCTATGCCTTAGTGCAGTAAATCCAAGAGATTCTTAATTATGCTGAGTCACAGACTGTGTTTCTCATTTGTATTTTTAAATTTGCCTTCTCCAAAAAGTGATGTTACCAAAGGTAACATGACTGTATTAATTATCTTTTATAAAAATATATATAAATGTCTGTTATGCCTGACAGTAGTCAGCCTGCATTTGTTTGAGTGCATCCAGGTTTATGGAAAGATAAGATGTGCAGGATGAAAAATAAATAAATACAAAGCCCCACCTTCCTGATTTCCCTTAAGAAACAATAATTCATTTGGGATAATATGACTTGGTTGGGATTGAACCACCCCCACCAGTTTTCAAAACTCTCACTGGAATTCATCAAATTCATTCTTGTAGTCTGTGTAGGTCTAATATAAATAGGCACGTATTTTTAGAACCAGTGTTTGCAAAAAAAAGGCACAGAAAGGTTTTGAATTGCACATTACCAAAATTTTGCTGACTCAGGTAAGAAATTACACTCTCTAGGTGGCAAAGCTCACTAATTTGTGAAAAGGTGTGGATTAAAACACACACATTCTAGATACTTGATCTGAGTAGCTGAATTGCAGAGCCTGGATTTGAGAGGGAAGGGAGGACAACAGGTCCCAGGGAAATCATTGAATGAAAGAGTGAAGGTCAAGAACCACCCAGTGAAGGGTGGTACAGACAAGGAGTCTCCAAAAGGAAGAATTAAAGCACCCAAATCAGGTTTGTGCTTTGAACTGGCCTCTAGAGTAACTTGCCTTTCAATCCACTACAGAAAACCTGAACCAAACCTTAGCTTTTGCAGAAACTCTGATTTGATTTTAGCTGGTGAAGGTATATTACTATTAAAAAATATTCTTCTTTGCTTTTTTTTTAGAAAATCTGTTGTATATGTTAGTGCAGTGTGATATACTTGCTGTGTAATACTACCAAACTAGGTCTCTGATGTTGCAAAGACTTCAAAAGACTCTTAAGGAAATTAAGGTTTACAGTGTAATGCAAATAATTACAGAATGACTTAGCTTTAGTCATTAAAATATTCCTGGTACAGCACTTTATGCCATCCTGTGAGTTTGGTTCCTTGCAATCCCCCAAGGTTATGCTGATAAAATAGCAGCTGACATCTCGCTGTTCAGTTATGTCTGAGGGGGAGACACGAAGTACTTTGTGTTGCAGGAGAAACTGTTGAAGTAGATATTTTGCAAAAAGCATACCAGAAAAAGCAGCAGCTCTCACCTCTTTGCCTGCACTCCTGTGGGGTAGTATCGGGAGCAGGAGATCCCGTCCCAGGCGCAGTAGGGATCTCGAGCGAGGCAGCAGTCGGCGCAGGCCGTGCCGTACATGTCACACTGGTGGAACTTCACTTGAGCTATGATTGAATCAGATCCCACGTAGAGCTGTTGCTGCAAAAAATACACCACATAGGATTGCTAGAATGTCCACTTAAACTTCTCTTCCCGATGCAGTTATTAAAATTGTTAGATTTATCGTTGCTTGCCGGTTGTGCATCCAGCCTGTGACCTGAGGGAGGCAGAGTTACTCTGTAGGAAAATATCTGATTACAGATTAAACTCTCCTACTGAGGACAGGGAAACAGAAAGAAGGTAAAATGAACAAGTTTATTTTGGCATTTTCTCACTTCTGAAGTTTCAGCTTTGTGTTTGAATAGGCAAGAGTTTATATTTCTTTTTCTTCATCAAGATACTTTCCAATGCCTCCCTATTTACACTTGTCTGTCACCTAACTGATCTGCAAAAATCCCCAACTTGACATAAAAGACTTTAAACAAAGAAGTTCAAATATGCAAGCGTTATAAGCAAACTCAATTTTAAAATGGGACTTTTCAAGTAAATTTAACTCTTGATGTGTCCACTTAGAACATGGTCAGTATTTACATGCACAGTAGTGCTATGATTTGTATAATCCCTCAGTGCACAGGAGATAGATAGACAGATAGATAGATAGATAGATAGATAGATAGATAGATAGATAGATATTTAATTGTTTTCCCGTTATTGTGCAGTTTTTCCTTACAAATTAACTGGTCAGTATCTACTTCTTTAATGTTTATTTGCAGAGTTTGGGTGGGGTTTTTTCAGCATTAGCATTGACTGTTTGAATCTTTTAAGTTCACATAGATATCTTTTTCAAATCAAATGACAGATAATCGATCTAATTCTTCAGATGGTAGCACAATAATTTCAAAAGAGAATACCTTGAATTTAAGGAATTTGAGAAAAGGTCTTGTTACTGATGAGTGTAAATTTTCTGAACACATAAACATGCACTGTGCACTGCAATAGAAAATGCTGGTGCACAGCTCACTTCCACAGTTTTACCAGTCATAAAAAAAGATTACTAAGCTGTGCTCATCCTAATGGCCAAACTTAGTCCATAATTCCTACTCTTCAACCAAGCTTTCAAAATCTGGTATTTGAAAATTACTAAAAGCTGGAAAACACTGACACCTCATTTAGTCTATCACGAAATAAAAACTTTAATCCAGTTAGTCCACTCTTGTTTCTTATTACACCTCTCATATCTCTTTAGATCGCAGAAATTTAACTTTTCAGAGATGCCATGGGAAGAAACTAGGAGAGTCTGGTAACAGCAGTGCTGGAAGAATTTTTCTGGTGAGATAAACCAGATGATAGTAGCAGGAACTCAATCTGCTGACTGGAATGAAGGGAAAACCTAGGATACTTGTTTGAGGGGAATTCTTTTTCCTACAAGTGCTGCAGTGTGATTGTCCCAGAAGACATGAGCAACACTTCAATGAGACATACAAGATGAGATTTTCTCTTTTATCTTTTACCAGGGGTAAAGACTTCTGTAAGTCTTGGTAATCACAGGAGGGAAAAGAAGCATCTGATATCTAGCCAACTGAACATCAAAGAACATTCTTTCCCAGTCTCTGCAGATAACTAGCTCAGCCCTGAAATGTGATATTTTATTGTACCATGACTAGGTGAAGGCTGGTCAGTGTTACAAGGATATGGAGACATAGGTAGCACGGAGGTCTCCACAGGCTCAGTAACGCCAAGTTCAAAAGAGATCAGCGAAAATGCTTGAGGTACATAATTTTTCTCTCATATACTCAAGTTATGTTCCTGATGATTTTAAAGGCAGAATTACTTGGTGCCAACTCTGTCCCTAACACATATTCCAACATTTAATTGTCCTCAGTATTGGAAAACTGCATCCTATTTCAAGAATAAGTTTATCTACATTCAGCAAGCTGATCTTGGTTATTTAATCTGATATTGCTTTGCCACCAATGTTTAAGAATCCTCATACAAACAGTAGGAAGCCACTTCACACAGTAAAATATATATATGACTCTCCTGCTCTCTCTGTCTTCTCTTTGATATTTTGAAAAAGTTAAGCTACTTTTACTTCTCACAAGAAGTTTCGTTCTTCAACCACTGGATTGCTTGCGTGGCTTTTTTACAGTTCTCTACAGATTTCCAGATATACCTTGAATTAGTAGAATTAGCAGCCCTCTTGGGAGCTGAATATAACAGAGGAATGATACTTCAAATTTTATGACACCTCCTTTTTTACTCTTCCAACACAACTCTTTAACCATGACAATTCACAGAGAGTTAAAAGTAAGGCAAACATCTGAAATGAGAGAGAGTCCTTCTCCAAATAATTGCTGAGGTGCAGTGTTAGACAATCTAGTCTCCAGAGCTGCTTTCACACTCCAAGATATAAGATTTATGCAGCATATAATCCAGAATACTTAGACCAAAGTCCTCCTCCGAATTACCATTACAGGACTTTGACTTTCTGTATTACTTACAGGAAGAATGCAAGTTGATTAGACACCTAGACTCAAATAACCTTTTGGGGCACTCTCACACCTCCTAAAAATGCAGTTTTCATTCTTTGTTACGTGTGTTTCACTGTGTTTATGTGCACCTACATTGCACCGGATGTCTAACATCACTCTTGGACATGTTTAACATTAAGATGTAACTCTCCTCGGATGTTTATAATGGCTCCATGCTGAGATGATATGATGGTATGATATGGATGAGAATCTACCCACAAGAGTAATAAACTGGGTGTTTATATCAGCAGAAACTTGCAGAAACTCAAAAAGGACACAGATACAAACAGCCCTAGAGGGCAACTGAATATGTGGGAGAGCGAGCAAGGTTCTTTTTGCACTGATATCCCCATGGGGCTGAAGTCTGTCTGCAATTATAAAGAACTTTTCTGTGAATTGCCAAATCCACCAAGCTAATCCCTACCATGATTAGTACGACAGTAATTTATGAAACAGATTGGTTTTTACTTGCTTTGACATCATGATGTTATGAACTAAGGATATTTAACATTAGAATAGGGAAACATAAATGCATTATAAAGGAACAGAGCATATAACCATACGTTTATATTACAGAAGGATTACATGTATCCAAGCAGATCTCATTATAGATGATGTACATCTGCCTATCTATCTATGCTTCTACCTCTGTGAAGTTTACAGCTTCATTACATGTGGGTCACAATTGTCACATTTCAAACTTGTAAAAAACTTACCCTTTTTGAAGAGATTTCCATAGAAATAATAGGAACTGGCATCTAAAAAAATAGGAAATATTTGCCTGCTTAGAAAAAAGAATATCTTTTTGCTATGAAAATAAATCAGGTAAAATAGGATTGATATTTATTTATTGCATTCAGCTTTGCTAGATACTTTGACTTTCTTTAAGAAAGATGTGAGGAAATTATGACTTTCAGAAGTATTGCTTTAAAACACTTTATTTAGAAACAACCAGCTAACACTTAATTCAGGATTATCAGAGCTACAGGAACACTACAATTTCCCTGTCAAACATGACATTAGCTCTTGCCACCACTGAATCTCTTTTGTCCTGCTTGAGAGTGATAAGTGGAGTGTTCTTCATAACAAAACATTCACTGAAGATAAGATAAAAATAGAAGGAATTCCTTCTTTCACCATTGTCCTCTCTGCCCTCTGCTCAGACTTCTTGGAGCAATACATAGCCCCTCACAGTTCTATTGAAAAGTAGCTTCATCAAGAAGGGCAAATTCTGTGATTTTCCCTCCAGGCAACAAGTCAATAGTTACACTGCCTAAATTCAGGTACCAGATTTAAACGTCTGACTTTTGATATCAGATTTTCCCTATGGTTTGAAGTAGGTTAGCCTCCTGCCTTATGTGGCTAATGTGACATGATGGGAATGCTCACTAAGACAATTTCACTATATTAGCTTTGCCACCTGCCAAGCACTGAGCTTTAGTCATAGGTTATTCTTTAGCAGGATGGAGTTCTGCCTAACTAGGACCCAGGTCTGCCCACTGTGGAGACAGATTAACTGATTCACTATTTCTGAGTGGACTTTTCCTATCTGGATCTCATTTAAATTTCCAAGGTTGTAGTAGGCATATTTTTATGCATGCAGTTATACTCTTTTAACTACTTAATTGGATATGAGGGAAAATTAGACAAAATGCTATAAGTTTCTAATTAAAAGTCACACTACAATGTCCAAGCACATAAATAGAAAGGCAGTGGTCGTGATTTCCTTCAGCATGCTTTGGTACTTTGGCCATTAGAAAACCTTCATTTGAAAATGAAGGTTTTCTGTCATAAAATTGCTAGATAATTAGAAAATTTCTTGCTCATAGGTGTTACATATTTGACTATCCTCAGATTTTTTTAGACATTTTGATTCTGCAAATCAAAAAATTCAAGACTTGTGTATATACTTCGTATACAGCACAGTTCACCTTGAATACTTGCAGCTCTTCAAGAATCACTTCTTCCATTGATTCTGTCTCTTGATTGTAAATTGTTATGACTTTCAGCACAATACCATTATCTGGACATAAATTTAAAACAAAACAAAACAAAACAAAGCAAAAGCAAAGGTTATGATTGGTTGAAACATTTGTATGGCCTTCAAATATCTAAAAAGACTTCTTCAAATTGATAATGGATTGAAATTTATAAATATGAAAAGGTAGTTGCATATTGCTGTAATTAATGAGGAGTCTCACTCTTAGAAAATGTAATGTATGACAATTTTTCCCTGGCAAATAAGAGTCAGCTTAGACATTTGTAAGATACATAATTAATTGTATTTTTCAAACACTGGGTCATAACTCCTTGTGAACAGCAAAGGGATCACAGAGGGTGACCATATTTCAGAAAAAGAAATTGGAGTAGGTGGAAGCCTAGTGCATTGAGGCAAACAACTGTAAAGCAGTTTTAATTACAGGATCTGAGTGTTTACACTAGATAGGAAACTACTAATATCCTTAATTGCTGACAGCAGCTCCATTCCCCCAGGAAAGAGTACAAAAACCTTCAGGGGTTCATTGTACACAATTCTCACTCTTCTCTAAGGAAATACTGAGCTGCTGTTGAGCTGAAGGTGTTAGTCAAAGGGAGATGAACCAAAATATAAGATGCACCTTTGATGCCTTAGGGTTTAGCTTTTATATTTTTCAAATTCTGTATTCCTAGTGTGTAACTCTGAACTGTCTTGCAGCCTGTTAGCTGCTGTTCTCTCATGCTAAGATAGACATAACAAACCCTCTCCAGGCTTGCTCTTCAAGGACACCCAGGCCGTCCTAGGCCCAAAATGTGTAACCCAGCATCTTGAGGAGGGGAGCAAGCTGAGGGGCAGTTACATCATTAGCTAGAGTTTAATTGGCAAATTTATGCTGATATGCAAATGGACCAAACCTATAAAAGTGTGAAGAACTCGTGACCTGTTGTCCATCTTGGGTGTAGCCTTTGGCCTGCCCAGGATGTACCTCTGAAGGCCTTTTGCATAAATATCACCTTTATTCCCTTACTCCTGTCTAGTCTCTGTTTCTAGGTTGGCTTCTAAGGCAACACCTTCAGAAAGACTAAGGCACATTGGATTTAGATTTATCAACCTATCTGTCACTGCAACTCTTGCAGGAAATTAAAACACACAAATAACATCTGGTCTTCCACCACTTTGGTTTTGCCTTGCTGGCTATTAATAGAAAAGCCTTGCTGTCCTTAATCTAAAAATCTGTCATCAACAATGGCAGATACCACTTCCTTTCTTCTGCTACTTTCAGTCACCTTTGATTTACAGGGGAAATATTAAGCAGGGAAGCACAGGGGAAAATGTTCAGCAAAAGATCAAAGGGTGAAACAAAAAGAGGAACCATTAAACTGGGGTCATACACCATTTTTCAAAGAGAATATGTAATCAAAGGCAACCATTTTGTAGTAGAACAGTGAAAAGAATTTGTATTCCAAGCTCTGATTTTCATAAGTAAGTCCCTCTTCAAATCCTGCTGACAGACATGTGAAAGCTCTGATGTTCAGGCTTCGCCTTTGATGAACCTTTCTAACCTGCACCGCTACCCTAAGGAAACTTGCTCAGCTGTAAGATGCTGCTTACTTATGTTACACAGCAGGTGTTAGACTGGGATTAAAAAAATATATCAACCCTTTTTTAACATTATATTGCCCAAAGAAGCAGTGAGTTTTCTGATGGGAGCTTTGCTGGAGTAGTGATTGCAAGTTTCATTTAAGAGTTTCTAAAACCCAAATTCTTTCTCTGGAATTTCATGTCACCTGAGATCAGACAGCTTGAGAACACCAGGCAGATGTTGGGGGCCAATCCAGCACAGCTCTAAAGCACATACTCAAGCCCCTTTGGATTCAGCTTTGCTGAACAGAAGAGTTGTGTACAAGAATATTTGATGCAGTCTCAATCAGAAATGCAAGGAGAAAATTTGAAGAATGTAGGAGCCACTGTAAAATCTGCTGTACAGAAATATGTGACACATGGTACGGTGTTTTACAGACCACAATAAGTCCGTTACCAAGACCATACTGAGGCCATTCAAAACCTTAGAAAACAACACTGATATAAATAAAACTTTGCTATTCTATTAACCTGCTTTTTTTGAATGTTCTCAACACTGAAATGTACTTATCAGAGGAATTTCATTAGTAAAAATAATTCACTGGAACTGCTTTCCTGGACAAAATGGTCAAAATGATTTGTGATACCACTCCTGTTGTTAAATTGATTAAATGTGAATGTAAGAATCCTTGGTTTTTTTCCAGACAGATTAGATGTGACTTAAGTCTTGTCTAGTTCCTCTTGTTTTCTTAAGTTCTTTTATTTTTCAAGCAGCATTAGGTTATTTATTTTTTCTCTGCTGTCTTAGACTTAGTGTAGCTATATGCTATATATTGCCTTAACTGTGTTTGTTAGGAAGATGTTTAAAAATTCTTGTTAAACAAGCTCTCTATATTTTAATAAAATGGCACAGAAGAAAGACAAGAAAACTTGGCAGGAAACTTCCAACAGTTTTGGGTTTTTTAAAACTGGGCATTTCCTCATTCCTTCCTTGAGCTGTGTTGTAACCCAAATCTGGAAGCTGGCAGGTTTTTTTAATGGTATCAGCTAGACTTGTTGTCTCCAGAACTGGGGAAAAGAAACTGTGGAATAAAGCCAATAACTTGAACTGATATTTTTGGAAATCATATCACCTTTGTTTCTCTCAGGTCTCCAAGTCTCAGCTCAGATACATGACTGTGTTCTGAAGTTTAAAAAATAAGGCCGGTTGTCCTGCAATTTTTTTTAATGTTCTTTTTTGAAAAGAAAAGAAATTAAAATGGAATCCTATACTTGTTTCTCTTGGTAGTCTTTAAATGTTTCCCTACCATTACTTTCCTATATAATGTCAGCATCACAGCGAAGCACATGTCTAGAATGACTAACATCCTCTGTAAGGTGAAGACTGGCACAGGCATGAAAAGAAAAATTGTTAAAAAGGAATGTTGTATTGATTTTCTTCATCCTGGAGAAAAAACCAACATGAAAACTAACTAAACTGTAAATGTAAAAATTCTTTCTTGCTTTCTTTATTTACCTGTGCCAATGAACAAAACATCATATTGCCCATCTTCAGCTTCCACTCTGTCCACTGCTATTTGTTTAAGATTGTACTTTCCATCTGTTTTAACTAGTATTGGTCTCTTATGAACAGGCCTGATGGGCTGATACATCAGTGGATGACTCCTGGCAAAATGGACAGCTTCATCAGGATAGTCCTTAGTGGTAGTGTACAGCCCGCCGTTCACCTTGCTGGCACACTGCAAAAACATAGAACACAGATTATCCTGAAGGTTTGCCCAAGAAATTGTCAGAAAAGGCTCTTGTTTCAGGGATGAAAACAAGTCTACAGAAACCAAGTACAGAAGATCCCAGTGGGAATTGGGACAGTGAACTCTGTACTTTATGCATGTGTGGATTATTAACCATGAGAAGAAAGGAAATGCTGAACAGTGCCTTGTCATTGTCATGTTTAGAAAGAAGGAGTTCCTCCCTTTTGGCATACTAAGAGCAGAATAAAGAGTAGCACTTCTAGATTTTGACAAAAGCCACAGTACTTAGGTCTTCCCCAAATTCATATTGAAGATGCAATCGAAATGGCCATTGACAGAGTAAGAAGAAAGGGGTTTTCTATCCCAGGAGAGAAACAGCCATGCAAAATCAGCAGAACACTAATGCTTGAAATCAATCTCTAGTCTTATTATTTTTTGATTGCAAAATGTATTACCATAAGAACCTAAGCACACTTAAAAATTATTCCATCAGCAACAGTAATTCTCGATTTCAGGCATTCTAACAGTATTATGTTTGGTTCTAATCCCTGACTCTCAATGACAGTATTATATATCAACAGTTTAGCTTCAAATACCAATGTTTGCATTGATCAACCTACCAGTTTGCAAAGCAAATAAACTTTACATCAATGACTGATTAAAAGAGGCTTACTCCTTCAGTCAAATGTGCAATTAGACATAATTTAATGCATTAAAGAGAGAAGTTAATTTTAGGATTCTTTGTGAACGAGATAGTGTTTCCCAACTGAACATAGATCCTACATTTCCAATTTGCTTCATGATGTCTAATTGAAACCATTTATGATCAAGCTGGAAATATCTCAGTAACCATTTACTTTCTCCAGATATTCATAGGACAGTGTGGTTTTAAGACGCATTTCAAGCAAAGCCACAGTAGCGGCCTTTCTCTATTTAAATTGGATTTTTCAAACAATAAAATGAAATAAAATACTCCTTATGTTTACTGGAAACAGTAATTTTAAACTTGTGGTCAGCTGTAATCGAAAATAACAAACTCCTGCACTTGTCAAGTGGGGCAATGTTTGTTTCCAGTTTTTGGGCTTAGCTACAGGAAAGTATTTGTTCAGTGTTGACTTAAAAGTAATTGTCTAATCAACCTAGTGATGGAATTTCACCAGCTGTTTGCAATAAAGAGACAGAGCTGGAGCATGAAGACAGGCTAAGCCTGTGCTTCCCATGCACTGCACAGCATATCAAGTGAATAGGCATTGCCAGGTTCCCTTTGCAAAGTTCTAGTCCTGGAGAGATTTAATAAAAATAATCATTCACAGGCTTTTCATTTTAATTAAATAAAGTAGTCTAGAAAGGAAACAGTAGATGCAGCTGTCTCTGAAGTCTATCAACACCACTTTTGATGTAGCTGATGTCATTTCCAGAAGCAACACAGCCTAAATGAACTGAAAGAACCAGCAGAGATTATGGCAGAGGACTGCGGAATCTGTCAGAACCTGTGTGACTCTTAACAGTGGCTTTCTGTTTATTTAGCTTTAAGCTCTACTCTTATTCCTTATAGACTTATTCTTTACTCATTCAGTACTTAAGATCAATGAGTGCTGACTCTCAGAGATGCCCATTAGGTTATTTTTGGCCTTTTGTCATTGTCACTCCTGTAATGGGAAAGGTAGTGGGATTTAGTTTACCAACATGCTGCACATTCTTTGGAGTGTGAAACCTAACACTTGGCTGCAGCCCGCTACACACTTTCTCTTCATGCTACTGGATAAACATTGAAAAGACCACTAAACTGTGCCCTAAAAATGAATCAATTAACGCTCTGTTAGCTGGCAGAGCCATTTACTTCAGCCTCTGATGAGCTCTGCAACATATAAAGAAAACCACAATTAAATCTATCAGCACCCAGGAGAGACCTGATTCCTCAGCTAATTTTTCCCTGATACTGAGAAATTACTTGCACTCTTCTGCTCCTCTTTCAGTTCCTATGCCTTGCCTTTTTGCGAAGGTGACACTCTAGTCTGACCCAAACCTGGCCAGAGAAGAGAAGCATTGAAAGCAAGTGGAACTTAGGTTAGCCTTTCTATAAATCATTGTCAACCTTGCTGAAGTGCTGGCGCTGTGTTCTCTCCTTCCTGCCAAAAAGACACCATTTAATCTTCAGCGCTAGGAGATATTAATGTAATAACTGCTGTCATTAATACTGAATTCATGCCTGTGTTTAATGCTAGTCCAAATAACATATGTGAGGTGTTATACTGCTCGGAAAAAAATGAATACCACTTAAAGAACTTGGATCATATCATCTTTGCAAAATATACAGCCATTCTGCAATCCATGTATGTTACTGTCTCATGGTTTGGTAAAACTGCAAAACCTACACATTTGCTATACAAAATATCAAATATGAAACCAATAATTCCTTTGAATTCAACCATTTTTCCTAAAATGTGATAATTTATTTACCTGTTTTTCTATCCTGACTCAATAATCACTTCAACTGATGTCACACAAACAAAAAAATATTTGGTATTGATGTCAGTAGTGCTACAGGGGTAGGTCATTGGCCAAGATGTTCAAATAGTATTCATAATGTTTAAATCCTAGATAATATCTTTTTTGGAACATCTGCTTCTACATTTTGACTTATATCTGTAACCCTATGAGAAGTAGAGAAAAATATTAATCTTAAATGATTAATTCAAAGTGAGAAAGGACATGCATTTGAAATCATACTACAGGGAGAAAAGCTTCACTGGAATGGAGTAGATAAGCTAATAGGCCTTTTCACCTCTCATTCCTGAGATTTGGTGATAAATTAATTGTATACAATGCTTATTTCTGGAAATGACTGGTTTTAGTATAAAAGGGAATATTGATTCAATTATCAAAGGGGAAACAGCACTGAAAGGAACATCTAGCAACTGTTTATTCCACCTTTAAGATCAAGAGAGTGAGACCCTAGCCTGAGAGGAAATGAAGAGGTGAAGTGTGAAAACTGGGGGGGCCTGGGGGGAGATTTAGCCAAACAGCTACTGAAATGTCTTTGCTCAGAGTTAGAAATCTGCCCAATGACAATCTTTTGACATGACAAGGGGTAGACCTTCATGACTGTAAACAAAAGCAGCTTTGCAGCACATGACAATTGCCATGAGTGGCTAGGTAGTTGTAATCCCAAAAGGTACGGGGCAAAAAAGAAATCCTGCATGTTGTGCTTCCCTGAGTTAGCCAGGCATTGCCTGCCTCCTCCTGGAGGCCCTGGTTGTGCCTGTTCTGTGAGATGGTGACAGGCCCTGCAATGCACAGGGCACCTTCGACCTGCACCAGCGGGTGCTCTCCTCACCCCTCGACTGGGGATGTGAGAGCCCTGGCACAGAAACTGCAGAAACACCTAAAAAGACACTGAAATGGGAAAACGGCTTGAGGTGAAGATTACTTGTGATGTCCTTGAGAAAACAACATAAGAATTAGGAATTCCTTGTCAAAGTTAATTACTTGTCTCTTAATGACATGAATTTGTGATTTCCTCCAGAAATCTAAGTACCAGACAGGAACAACTCTCTACATGACAGCAGCTCTATAGTTGCTAATGCTCATTACACTAATTCCCATTTAATTGCATTTCCAAAATATTTCTTGTTTCTTTCCTTCAGTTAATAGTCATTGAAAAAAAATTATTTTTACGAAGAAACTTTTGTGAAAATTAACAAAAGGTATGAGTGATTTTTCTGAGTTTGGTTTTTTACAGTGTTGTTTTAATATTTTTATATTCTTTGTAAAGGGTACAGAACAAGAATGTTGATAAGCTTAGGAACCGATTGAAGGGTAGTAAAATCTCACTCTGTGATGTCTGAAAGGAAATCAGTGAATTGTGAGGGTACCAGACCATTGCTTCCAGAAAGAACCAATCTTGAGCAAAGGACTTTGAATGATGGAGAATTCACTCCTTATCTACAAATGCATTTATTCTGATTAGTTACTTTTATTAAAATATGTCTCATTTCTAACCTGTGCATTGATCTAAACTACAGAAATATTTAAATTTGATCCTTTTGGAAAATGAGGTGTAAAAAAGGAACAAGAACCACCTGACATTGAAATAGTGGATTCTCTTTTGTTTTGCTTTTTTCTTTCTTTTCTTCCTCTTACACTTGTTAAATGTCCCAGTTTCACCATACAAAAGAAAGAAAGTCAGGCTTCTTCACAAGTAACACACTTACTGTTTGTGAATACAGCATCTGACCCACCTTCTAGAGCTGCCTCTTTCTATCCATTTTGCCTGGAGTCCTAATTTTGGGATCTTAGGACCTTTACACAAAATTGATAAAATCATGTCCTAACAGGATTTTGAATTCTCCTCTGGGAAATGTGTGGTTCTAGTACTTGACTAAACCTGTTGCTGAGCCATTCCACATTTTTCCAGGAATAGCTAGAGTATGTAGATATTCAAAGGAATATATCCTGGACTGTGAAGTCAGGAAGATTTTTACATTAGCAGCAGTCTGCTTTTTCTTTGCAAAATCATTTATGTAGCAAAGCAGTGAAAAATAGATTGTACTTACTGAACCAGGTCTAGGATAAGGTACTTTTCTTTCATAGAGAGCCCAGTGGTATTCAGGTCCTTCTTTATGAGCATATGGTCCATTGAAAGCTGCTCGGACATTTGCCATGTGGTAAACACATACAGCATATCCTCTAAATATATTGCTATGAAGTAAAATTTAAAAACATTATTAAAACAATATGTCACATTCTGTCCATATAATACAGGAATTATTATATAATTAAAAACAAGTCACATTTCAACAGTATTCAGGGAGAAAACACTGCTTATTCTTTCCTATATGCTTTTCTTCTAAATCCTGCATCCAGTGTTCTTTAAAAGTCTTTAATGTGTTTATATTCATAATGTTTCTCCAAGGAAGCTCTGTGTTGTTATGCCAAAAGTTGATGATGGTGTACACAAACTCTAAATTACTCATTTAGAAACACAGAGGAAGCACAACAGACTGAACTCAGGTCCTGTATGTCTTTGATTAGTGGCTTAAACAATTAACCATTTTTCTTCTCTAACATTTTTCCTACTGTTTTTGTTTGGAGAGATGGGAACCAACCTATGTTGACTAAAATGAACAGTCCTAAAATGAGTCCTTTTTATATTGAGTGGGAATGTTAGTTGGTATTATTAGTTAGATCAGATCACTTTATGTAGAACAATCCAGACAAAAGTTTCTATTTTATTTTTAAACTTTATTCTAATATTTTATTTTATTTTGTTCCAGAAAAGCAATTTTAAAGATTTTTTTTTTTTTAAGAAGTATCAATGCTCTCTACAAAGAAATTATTTCTGAAGTCTGCAGAAGTTGATCCAGATAATTTTAATTAGGTGCCCACCTTTCTCTACTGGCATCGAGAGTCAATAGGAAATGCCAGGTGTCTGCAACCCTAGAGGAGCAGATCTGCCTTCTGTTACTAAAAAAATAATAAATCAGGAGAAAGTGGCAAAAGCGCAGGTGCTCTTTTCTGCCAGTTACATCCTAAACTAAGCTGAGAGTACTCTGTGCTTGCACCTGAACTAGGCTGCACTGGGAAAGGAAAAGGAGGCCACCAGCAACATGGCAGCTGGTGCTTTAAGCTTCGCTAAGAAGTTAGTAGGAATTTAAGCTGCTATCTACTTAACCTTGAATTACAGTGGAGCTCTCAAAGAAAGACAAGTGGCCCTGAGATGCTTTTCTTATAAGCATGCAGGAGTGCATATACTTTGACACAGGAAATTGTCAAGCTGAGTAACATTTAATTAATTTGTGATCCAGATATACTGAATCACAGAGCGACACTTCAAGCCCCTGAGTGTTATAGAGAAATTTTTACATTAGCAAGGAAGCCTGCTGTGTGTAGAACTGAGATTAAACTGTTTACTATATATTTGCTTAGGGATATGTATCATCCAGCTTCTATTCTTCTATCTCCTTAATAGACTGTTCAAACATTCCTCTATGACTGCTATTATTTCTTCTAGTTGTTTACCTTGTAGTGTTGAAGAGGCCAAATATTACTGGATTTTTGTTATCACGAGTTTGCAGCAAAAACACATCCTCTGTAAAATTTAAATGCAATGTTACTGTTGAAAACCTACTTTTCTCAGCCCCCCAAAAGAAAATTCATTGACCGTTAAATGCACAATCCTATTTTACTCATTTATTCTATTTAATTTTATGCAGATTTTAAAATCAATCTTTAAAAACAATGCAGTACATAAAGGAGCAATTGGTGATAGGGAACTCCATATATATTCCAACTTCATATATGTTGGAAACAACAGTAACCACCATCCCCTGATAATGAATACAAGTGCAATATTTGGCAGTAAGATGTGTTATCATGAAGTTGTATGTTTTTTCCATGGTTTCAAGTTTGTTGCCATCTAGGATATTTACCTAATTCGTCAAAATGTGTATCAATTCCATTTCTCCCAGGCACAGAACAAACTAGCCTGGTTTTGAGGAAAGTGGTCCATTTATTGACAAGCATTCGCTGGCCTCCCATGTCATTCTGTGTAGAGAGAAACAAATGCCAATGGTAATTTGAATGAGTAAGTCTGGAAGCACAAACATCTCTGATGAATTAGCTGCTCATTGTATTTTCTAATGTCAAAAGCATCCATTTTCAAACCACATGCCTATTACTAGTATTATTTCTCTGGAGTCAGTTTTCAAGTAGGATTGCACTGATCAAATCCAGGTCTCATTAAGATCTGTGGTTTCATAAGAATTTTTTAATTCTGTACCGTATCCCTGGATAGTTTTAGCTATACAGCTGTTGTAAAGCTTTCTTTTATTGCTCATTTTTGCAAACTAGATATACTGAGTACATTAGTGAAGTTTAGCTTTGCTTTAAGAGCTCAGTGCAGGTTTAGTTCAATGCATTTTGAAACTGGAGCCCTGAATCTATCTATAGAGCTGGTGCTAATGGGGCAAATCTGAGGCAATTATTTGCATAGTTTTCTAACAAATCCTCAATAACTTTAAACAACACCTGCCTCACTATGGCTGTCTCACCTTTTTCTTGCTCTTGCAACAGTTGGGACTTTCAAGAAAAGGGAACATTTAGTACTATTTAGCAATCAGGTTTTGTAACCTTTAGGCAGCATCCTCAATCTGTGGCCTTGTATTCCAGACCCATGCAACTGGCTGTTGAAGGCTCTGCAATAGGCTTGCAAAACTCCTCTCACAGAGATCTGTTTTCCTCAGAAAAGTAGAAACACACAGAGTAGATGCCTCTGTGTTGCAAAACCTGTCACAGCTCAGATGAAAATGTAAAAGCTGGGGAAAAAAAGCCAGTCCTTGAATCACCAGCTAGCTATTTTTTGTGTTCACTAAATCAAATCTGAGTTCTGGCATACAGCTGTGAAGTTAATGGCCAGATAAATTTTGGAGAAGTGGAAGAGAAAGATCAGTGGGATTTTGGTTCAATCCATGTCTAGAGATAAGACTTCCAGGTGGATATATTGCAGAGTAGAGGGGACTATTAAAATAATCTAGTCAGGCATATATTCAGAATATAAGCCAAAGAATTTGAGTTTGGACCTTGATGCAGGCTGGAATCCAGAAAGCCAAGTGGCTTTGTGAACATTAATGTCTGAGGCTGCAATTTGGTACTTTGAGTACATCAGATGTTTTTAAGTCATACATGAGTACCCAAGAAAGTTTAAGAAGCAGTATGCTGATGAGCATATGTGACAAATACCACACATTGAGTGAAGTGACAGAAAATAATTAACTTGTATCTTGCTCTTTGCCCAGTAATTTTAGGAAGGTATCCCCTGCAGTTAGGAGGGGGAATACAAACTTTTTTTGAAACAAAATCAGATGTTAAGAAATAACCTTCTCTTTCCTTTCTTTAATCAAGCAGATGTAGTTCCAGTGGGAATGGGAGAGCTCCTCTCATCAGCCTTACAGTAGCTGGTTACTAGAAAAGAAATGCACCCAAAATTCATCAGTGTTTAGAGAGCACCAATATGGGCAGCTGGGAGATCGTACGTTAACAGAGCTCCTCTCCAGCATCGCCTGAGATCTCATTCCTCTGTGTGGGGCCAGGGAGCCAAAAAAAGACACACCAGGAGGATGGCCTGAGTGGGAAATGAATAACTGTGCAGGGCAGGAGAGGAAAGCAAAGTCTTTCCTCATCATTTTTCTGCTCCTTCTGGTAAAACTTAAGTGTGTCTGTGATAATAATTGGCTGGAAAATTCATCATTTGTTCTAGTTTCTTATCTGCACAGTCAGAGAAAGGCTCTTACCGCACATACACGTCCCACTCTGGTATATATGGCATGAGTGCTTGTTTCAGCTTCTAAAGCTTTTTCAGTAAAGAAGAAATACACTTTGTTGTCATCGTGGTCTTCATTGTCAGGAATCATGTATGAGCCAACGAATTTTGGTTCTTGAAAAAAAAAACAAAAATGAATTGAATCCAGTTATAAAAATATTGCCTTATTGTTTCAATCCTTAAAATTGGCTGATAGAAACCAAAAAATAGAACTAGAGGTAAGGGATCTGTCAGTCAGAGAGCTACCTAAGGGCGATTGGTTGATAGAAATAGTAAAAAAAAAATATATATATTTTTGATGGGTATCTATAGAACATGTGGAATACATTAATGTTGAAGTATTTTTATACCTCCAATTGACAAATTAATGTTCCTTTGTATTTTTGCAAAAGACCATTGTCCAGTCCCATTCTCTGTGTTTTATATATTTTAATTTGAACTAGGCTAGAGCCTGACACTAATATTTGCACAGCAATCTCTGATCCCATGCAAACCAGAAACTGTCCAGTCATCTGAAACATATCTGGTTTTAGCTCCCTGTCCTTCCCATACCTTTCAGCAGGCGCTCATTGTCAGGCTCAGTGCGAAGATGGGCCATGCGGTTCATGGAGCGAAACAGAGCAGCATCTCTTCCCCAGTAGTCGCTGTAGAGACCAGCAAAAAGTTCACCACCTGCAGACCAGACATTAAAAAAACCCAAAATGAAACAATTTGGTAATACTCTACCTATTAATTTCGTTGTACGTGACAGGAACCACATTATAAATATGGCTCATTAGTACTTGCTCCAATTGAGAGAAGAAGGTGAGTTAGTAGTTTAACACAGTCTGAAGTGTACTTGAACATTGTTCCTACCAGCAGTGCAGAATTTGCGACTGGAGCAGCATGAGGACAAGAATTTTAAATTTCAGGCATAGTGGTCTCATTTTTAAAACTGTCTTGACAAGACAGATTCACACACAGAACATGAAGGTGTTACATTAACATCTATCCACATCTATCTGCCACAATAACATCTGACACACTGGGCACCTCAGTTCAAAGATCTCGCTGTGGTCCAGTTAGCGCCTGGCTCTGGGGACAATGATGTGGTACCTAAATCTCCACCAGTGCAAAGACCCTGACCAGTGATTGGCTGCTGAGCAGTTCCAGATGTGCCCTGGTCTTGTTAATGAGAAGCACCAAATTACCTGGTTCTAGAACTGGAAGGGACATGGTGGGTTTAAGAGGAGCTAGATATAACAGGAGCAAGAAAATCAGGTGAAAATGCAGCAACAGTTTTCAGAGAACGCAGTGCTAAGGATAAGAATAGTGTTAGCTGCACTGAACTACTGATTTGGGCTACACTATGTGGTTACAGATCAAGGCTAAACCATAACTGAATCCACAGACTGGAACTCAAACTCAGGAGCCTTTCCTGAGCACAATTATGAAATTTAGCTCTGATAAAGGAGTCCTACTGAAAACACTGGAGGGCAGTTTCTGGCCTGTTTCTCCCAGCTGGAGAGACAAGAAGCAGTGCCTGCTACCTTAGAAATTATTCCTTTAAACAAGTACAAGTTTTATTAGGCTGAGGGGGTTTTCCAGTCAGCCTACTGGAATTGTTTCACTTCACCTGGAATAACTACAGTTTGGAAATAAATTGCTGGCTGAGGGGATTCCATGTTCAGTGAACAGAAAAAAAGGGACTATTTTTCTCTGGTCCAGAAATAACTTGTTTTCATAGCATTGAAATGTTTGCCATCATAGGGACAGAACCTGGGATTTCATCCATCCTCCACATCTAGTGATGAATATTTCTTGAAAAATGTATGGAAACAGAAACTGGGTCTCATTTTCACAGGATTTAGATGGAATTCACAAATTAAGCAAGCATAAGAAAATTTAGAAATAATACACTGATTAACAGACTTTTGAAAAATCAATATGTATATTGGTACAATTTAATATGTTAAAAAATCAAGCCTATCTCTGACCCATCTAAAATTGTGATATTGGATATATTTTACCTTGGTAAAATGTCATCAATAATTCTACCTTTCAGTTTTGTATGGACACTATTCCCTTAACTGACCAAGCATTAACAATAAATTATTTCATATCCTTGTGGACTTAGCTCAGAATTTTTTTAGGCCCAATTTAATTTATTGTCACTAGGTGGCATCCTTATGCTAGAAAATAACACAGAAGGCATTAAACTGCACAAGGAGAGGGAAATAAATTATTTCCAGTTGAAGGCTAATCTGAGTGGAGGCTTCAGTGACACCTCTTCCTGCTGCCTAATCAAAATAAACATGACTGATACATCCAAGTAACATTTGCTGGCATTCGTAAAAGATTACAGCACAAAGCAAGAATTTTGTTTGTAGGTCTCCCTCAAAGTGTGAATTTCGTTTCTTTCAAGAGAGACATATGAATTGAATGGTGTCATAATTGTGAATGATTATTCTGCAAAGTTAATAGTTTGGCAGCTGGGACTGGTTCAGACACCTCAGCTGAGCCAGAGCCAAGCACAGTTTTGCCTAAGGCTTCATCATATACAGAATGGATATTGCCCTGAAAAATACCTGGTTGTGATTCAGTGTAAAATACTGGCAAGTGAAGTAAAAAGTAAGTATAAACTATAGCATCTGTAGAAGTTAAGGTTGCCCATAACTAATGGAGAACTTTATTTTTTAAACAGCACAGAGCTGCTTAAACTGTAGAATTTGCCAGTGTCTTTATAATGTTCCAATCTTTACAACCCTAATTAATGGGTTACATTAGTCATATATCCCCCTTTGGGAATTCTATTGGAAAAATATATCAGACTGGCTGGTATTCTTTTCAGTTTTGGTGATGTGTAATGCAAAATGGGATATTTTATCTCTTCATCACCATAATGAATCTTGGAAAATGCGTAAGTGCAGGGTAAATGATTCGTCACATATTGCCAGTGATCAAGATTGACATCTGTAAGTCCAGATGTTCAGAAGTTGGGATATGAAGTCTATTCCTTCTGTTTGTCATTGGTATAAAATGTTGGTATAAATAACTAACCTGCTAGTATGGCATTCTACCATATACTGAGGAAGTTACCACTAATTGTACCTGTGAGACCCTGAGGGGAGAAAATGGAAATTCCAGTCCTGGGTGGATATTTTTCCATGAAAAATATTTTACAGATACATAAATTAAATCTGATTTTTACCTTGAACTGTTACTAAACTAAATATAAGTGTCCTGTGTGAGCAGACAGGTCAAGTCATCTAAGAACAGCAAAGGGACAGTACTGAGAAGTGTGAATGTTAAATATCTCAGCACAAAAAAATTCAACATAATTCTGATATATTTTGCACTTTTGACACTAAAAGGATCTTCTCTTGTCCTTTTCAATAGTCTTTTGTTTAAATGCAAGTTACAAGTTTTGATCACTGCTGGTTTTTACAGGTTCTGACCAGTTCCAGATTTATAGATAACCTAAGATTGAGGCTTGAAGAATTTTGGAAAGATTTCTACTTTTTTTTCCTTCCTTGAAAAGCTACTATCACATATCAATCCACTCCTGTCTTGAGTGCAGGGTTTTATACTGCGGCACATCACACTGATTAACCTCTACCTTCCAGTGAAAACCAGCTGAGTAACTTCAGAGACCTTCACTGCTTCTCCCCTCTTCCAGTCTAACCTCAGCTTCACGTTAAATTGCTAAAATTTAAGTTTGGTTAATTAGGTTAACAGCCTGGTTAATCCTGTTCTGAAAAGAATAAAAAGTTTCTTCTTTCCTTATTCAAGCAAACAAAAAACTCCCATGGACCTCAAAGTCCAGTTTTAGCTCAAGTGAAACACACATACTTTTAGCTAGCATTCTTCTCAAGCAAAAAAATACATCAAAATTCAACTGCGACAATTTAAAAATTCCTTTACTTTTGCCCTTTATTCAAAGCCAAATATTAACAAATTAAAATGCAAACTTTTTCTTCTAAGCCCTTCAAAATCCCTAAGTGACAACACCAAGGCAAAAGAGACTGAAGCATTTAAATAAAATTACTCATACAAAAGATTTCTATAAATAGGCTGCTACCACCTTAAAGGTAGCATGTTTTGTGTACCTGCTTCTAAATGGATGGTAATGCAAACACGAGCTATTACTCATCAGTAGTCTTTTTTGTGTACAATGGAAAATTTATGTTATGAATAAAGGACTAGAACATAATGAGTAGAACATAAGCTGCACCTTTCATTTCTTTGACTGTCAGTCAGTTATTACTCACATGACAACTAAAATCAGAAGACTAATTCTCATTTTAGGAAATTATACTTTCGGCAGTATGAAAACAGCAAATTAAAAAAAAACCCTATTGTTTAGCTGGTAAACTAATACCTCTGTATGTTTGTATTTTCTGTCTGTCACTCAAGTATTTTGTCTTTTATTTTGAGAGAAAATGTATTTTTGTCTAGAGTAAAAGAAAATACACAAATAACTAACTTTTAAAACTGTAAAAGCAGAAAATATTTTTGGAATGGATTCCCTGGATATTCACCTATTCAGATGTAGTTTTCTATATATCACTTCTGATATACTGCAGGTAAGAATATATGGACATAAACTAATTTCTCAGCTTTCAAGAGCTAGTGTGGTCTAAGTTAATCGGTGTGCACAATCTGGTATCTTGGCTATTGAAAGCAGATGGGGGAGTTCATTAGGAATAAAACTCCAAGAGTTTTATATACCGTTGAGCTCAACATAAACATTTTATTCAGCCTGTCTGCCATCCAACTTCCATTCTGTTTCCTCATGCTGGCAATAAATTAATTGATTGTTCATCTATTGAGGAATTCATCACAAGCTACTTCACCAGTGGGTCAGATAACCTACAATAATGCTTACAACAGCAGATATTTCATTTTAAAGCCAAGTCACGAACTGCTGTTTTCTTGAGGTGGGTATTTTAAATCTTGTGTTGAAATATATAAAGAGATGCAGAACAAGGGATTATCTTTCTTCCTAAATTAATCCAGCTAAATTTGGTCCTAATTAGTTGTGGTGCAAACGATCTTCCAAGATCAAGATTTTAAAAGCTTTTCAACCTTTATGAGAGGTATGCAAAGTTTTCTTGTTAGCCTGATCCTCACTGTTAGTCAATGGCCATGCTGGTGTAGGCGCTGTGTTAACGTGAGGGGCAGAGGTGGGAGCAGGTTTTGAATAGTTTCCTTAGGAGGGAGAAGGTGCTGGGGTGTGCTTTGCTAACAGGTTTTCATAAAACCTTTTCAAGGACATGCACATTGGCTGAACCTGCATTGGAGAGTGGAGACAGCTCTGGGATGCAGCCTCCAAGATCATGCTGACTTCATACCACGAGCAGATTTCACTTTCTAAGAAAACTGAAGTGCATGAAGAAGAATTAAACCTGCAAGCAGTGGAGGAAGGACTGGAAGACAAGTCCTGGAGGGTGCATGGTGTAGTTATTATCTCCTGTCATGGAGTAATGGCCATCATGAGCTTAACTCAGCGCTTGTCTGAATGAAGGAGCATCCCTTACTTCTCAGTGCATTTGCCATTAGAAGTCTGTCTCATTTTCAAATGTCAGTTAAAAGATTATTATTCACTGTGATTGCATCTAGGTCTTCTAACCTTTTCAACTGGCTACCTGCAGAGATACAGGACATACATCCTAGAGTCTAAGGGGCAGCATTTTAGTCTGTGAACTGTGCATCTCTGGTTAGTAGAAGTTGGTAGAATAAAGCAGAATACATGGAAATTCAAATTTCCTTAGGATATTCTTCCTAAGTGTTGGAAGTGTTTAACTCCATTAGTTAAAAATATGAAATAATAAATAAAATAATAAAAACTTTGAAGAATTTTGTTATGATTTTAAAATATCATTGCATGATAACTTGAAGTTATAGAATTTCCTAATGGATGGCTAGAAAAACGGCCTCTAAATACTTTGCTGATTTTGATGAAGAGGTGAAACTTAGTCTGTTTTTCGGTGTATCAGTGATCTGATAAAAATTATTTTCTCCTGTTAATCTTGCTAAGTTACAGAATTTTTAGCTTTGTAAGATTGATTTTATAAGTCTTTGTCAGTGGACCGCCAATACTCTAATCAGCCTTTATCAGGAAAGGACTTATTTAATTGTTTTCTCCTTCAGATAAAAATACGAGGATCCATAGGACCTCCCATAATTCAGGCAAACTCTTAAAGCTCTTAAAAAGCGGGACAATCTGGCTTCCATTTAAGCAAATAAAATTCAGATTGATCTCACAGTAGGAACAGGATCAGGTTAATTTGTTTACTTAGTTCTATCTGAGGAAAGGTTGAGAAGGACTTCAAGATTAGACCATGAGGTTTCAGGCCTACAGCAGTTCCATGAGTCTTTGTTCCCAGGCTAAGCTGAGACTGGAATCTGTCAAAAACTGTAGAAACAATTTAGAAATAAGGGTTAAATAAAAGCGTGACAATCTGTGCTTCATGGATTTTGGAAGGTCAGGCAAAGTACAGCATGTTTTTCTGATTCTTCTATAACTTCTTAACCCACTAACTCTTAAGAATTAAAGCTCTAATTTACTTTTTTTTTTTAATGGCAGTGAAGAATATTTTGGTGAATTGCTGCAATGTGAAAGATTTGACATTACTGCTGAAGATTCTTCTTGTAATTAATTTGTTAATGCAAAGGAACAAATAAATCTAGCAAAAAATACATCTGTCACTCATGACCAATACTTAATACTTCATCACCACCATGGATGAGCCATATCATTGTAGTTAATCACCAGAGAATTTATCTGTTAGATTTTGAGAGGAAGAGACAAACGTAAAAATCCAAAAGGCCCTAAAATCCTCTTTTTTATCCCTGAAAAATAGAAAATTTATTTAATCTTTAGCCTAGCTCTTTCTTTTAATGAATAGTCCTTTTGAGTGCTCAGTTTTTGTTTATGTTTTCTAAACCCAGAAATCATTGCTACTCCCTAACTATCTTTTATGCTTTACCTGCTGTTCCAGGCTATTTTTAGTCAATATACACTTAGTCAATAGTGCCAAGACTGTCTTTGCTTCATCTCACAAAATGTTTTAAGAAAACATATTTGAGGAAAACCCATATGGTTTGTTATATCACAGCTTCAAAGATCCCAGTCCTATAGTGATACACTTCCCAGCAAGGCACAGAAGAGCACTATCTCAGCACAGCTTCCTGGCACTGCAGGACTTAGACTGAATTCTACTTTTATATCTGTCAAGTATAAGATCAACTCTTCTAACATAGAACCACCAGTTTGCGATAGTTTTGTTAGAAGGCAGCATTAAAAAAAAAATTCATCTTAAAAATGGCAATTTACATAAACAATAAAGCTTGATATAAATACAGTTAAATTCACATTTTTACAGGTGCTTGTTGCTTGGATTCATCTCAGTAGATGAAAACAAAAGTGGTGCAAATGACTAAGCCAGACAGGCTTCTTTGCTTTCAAGGAAAGCAGGAAATTATTATTTCCATAATTACACCACAGTCTATTACCTTCAGGATGGCACATGTCATTCAACATTTCACTTCAGTGAGACACCCTTGCTGTAGTTAACGCTGCCTGGAATGTAATATTAATGTGGGCAGCACCATGAGGATTAAGTCTGACATGTGGAAGGTTGCAGTGGAAGGCTGACAACACTTTCGTGTGCTGAAGAAAGAGACTCAGAATGACAGATTGACAGGACTGTGAAGCTTGTCACATAAAGATCATTACCAATTAAGATGGAGGTGAAGGAAGAACTGGGGTCAAAAGGGCACCTGCCTCGTCCTCTCTCAAATTTGTGCGATTCCAGTTGAAACAGATGATCCTTAAAAAAAAAAAAAAAAGACAGAGAACACCATAAACCCCACAGGCAAAGAAACACAGTCCTCAGAGACAAGCTTTAACTTTGTTATACCTTTGTGGAGGGTTGACTTCATTATGGAGAAAACACAATTATGGTTGCTCACTGACATACTAGTAAAAATTCTCTGGGTTTCTACAAATCACCTTCGTGTGCGCCCAAAAGGAATCAGAAAAATATGCACTAAAATTGCACTTTTTTCATTTCTGTGGGAGTAGGGAGGGAAGATTCCTCTATGTCTTCTCCAGATTATCTAAACATTAAATAGTTATCTCACCATGGAATGTGTTTTCCCCCTTTAAACAATTTTTTTTCCTCCTATAGTTGTTAAATATATCATACTGTGTTATCTTCTCTTCATAGCTTTGAGATGTTTATATATCTTCTTCATAGAAGTATGTTTAGGAATGAATCCCCAGTTATGGTTTTCAGAGCAGATGTGATTTCTTCAGTGGATTTAACAGAATATCAGTATAAAAAAAATATTGGCAACTTTGTTTAATTTGTCTGTATAAGGCTGTAAAGACTGAGAAAGAATTTACAATTTAAATTTCCATTTGCAATGGTAGGTTTGTCTCAGCTTTCACAGAAAATCCCATTAATGTCTGATTAAATTATCAAGTAAGAGTACAATATTTTTAATTTAGATATTAACAGAACAGCATGCCACAAAACACAGAGATGGGGAAAAAAAAGGGAAAATAGCGAGAAAGCTATGAAAGCTTGATAAAAAATATGCCACACAGCCATCAAGACTAGCAAATATTTTGATAATTTAGTAGTTTCAGCTCTGTGTTAAGTTTTACTCAATAGTCCACTGAAATGCAGATTATATCAATATATTGGATAAATGTAACCTGCCTGTTCATTAAACTAAATCTCAGGTTCACATTGCTAATATATGAGGCAAATATTTTGTGAGGCATAAAATTACATGCAACAGGAAGCCAAATCACCCGGAATTTTTAGAAGTACTTGCCTCAGTCTCTCCGTTACAGAACACATTATCAAAAAGGTCAAGAGACTCTTTAGTCATAAAAATCAGGTTTCATTAGACTGGACTTTTCAGGTATTTATTAGAACAGCTCAGTACTGGCACAGAAAAAGTCACAATAATCTACAACCTACAAATCTTCCCAAGCAAGTACAATTGCCCTAAAAGCTAAATGAATATTCTCTTCAGGTGGCTTCAAGACAATTATGCTCTCCTGAAAAAAGAAACAACATAAGACAAGGAGCAAAGAAGCAGAAAGTGAAAAACTGGAAAGACAATAAAAATAAAAAATAATAGCTTAAAAGGACTGAAAAAAAAAAAAAGATATAAGGAAAGTGGAAAGTTGTAGAGCTCTTAGTTTCAACTAATTGACGAATAATCGAATCTTTCTGTGCATTTAATTTAAAACAGTTGACCTTGAATTTGTCACAAGCCCCTCAACTTCAAAGCATTATTCACATCTTAATCCCCAGATCAGACAAGCTGATGTACCTGTCTTCCATTCCCAGCTGTCAAAATCATACATGTAATTTTGCTGCAACTTCTGGTCAAAAAGAAAGATTCCCATTAGTTAGAGAGCTTCTATAAAAAATGGGATGCAACTCAGAATGCAGGTCTGGAAAAACAGGACATTTGTTTCACGTGTACTTGCAGTGAAAAAATCATAAAAAGTCATAAAAAGTCACAAAATAAAATAAAATAAAATAAAATGTGGAAAAAACCATAAAAAATTTAGGTAATGGACCTAAAACTCAAGAGGTAACAAGGCGTCCATAATCCCACCTCTCCAGAAGCTCCTTTGTTGGCCTAACCCTGGTATGTTAGTGCCTGGTTGTTAAAGCTGATGTAGCAGAAAAATAACTGTCCTGGGTAGAGACTGATGGTGCAGGAATATTGGTTTATGCTGTATCAGCAACTATTGCACATCAGTAGTAACTGTTCCCCCTCTGCTGTTGGGTAAATGTCAAACAGTGAAGAAATATTTCCCTGTGTGTGGCAAATCTCAGTCCCATTACATACTTTTGAAATATCACATACCATGTATTTTTAAAAAATAAATACTGTAACATTTTGAGTCAACAGTGGGAAAAAAAGAGTAAGGTGAGCTCAGGAAGGAAAAGAAAAACTTACTGAAATAATGAAAAAGTACTTGGGAGTCATAATGGCATAAAATTTGATGTAAAGGAAATATTTCTAAAAACCATCTAATGTTATGTATTCTCTAACTGGATATTAAAAATAAAGTCACTCATGAAAAAGTTTTTCTTTGGGGATTCTCAACTAAACCATTTGTCAGTGAATTGGTTTAATAAAGATTTAGAAGTAAGTAGAGAGACAAACCAAGAGTTAAAAGCCAGCAGATTATTCTGGTCTTCATGCTTTTTGTTTACATTTCCCCACAGTAAAATAAAAATAGATGTGCCTATACAAGGAAGAAGTAATAAATTAAAACTGATTACAGAAAAAAACATACTCAGGTAAAGTGATCATGTGTGGGAACAATATTGTTTTGAAACTATACTTGAAGAAGTTGTATTATCCCTACTTCCTGGTTTATAGTTTATGGTTAACATTTCATCCTACATAGGGAATAGAAACTGAAAGTTTTTCTGCTCTTGGAGGAGACATGATCCCACCAGGTCATCATAAAGCACACTTCATATTTTGGTCTTCCCCTGGTGAAACGCCACTGGTACTCAGACCAAGGAGATGTGGCCAGTGTGGGAGTCTTCTGGATGATGTGGAAGAACTTTTCATCACTGTACACAAAATTATGCCAGCACAGTGAAAAAGCTACTAATGTAGTTAACCATTTTCCTGAGAACCAGAATTAAATCAATGGTAAAGACAAACCCATCTCTTTTAATATTCATGATATGAATGTGTTTAAAACAGCTAACTATATGACCGTGGAATGGAAATGCTAAACAATATGCATAGTATCCATTCATTATCTGGAATTTATGAATAAGAATTGTGGCTTAAATATATAATCGAGTGTTAACACTGGAGGTAGACAAAAAATTGAATTTCAATGCAAACTGGTGGAATTTTTAAGAGGAGGTCACTAGTTGTGATATAAAGCAGGATATGTATCTCCTAAATGCTTGCAGACACATGCAACTGTCTGAAAAGTTGCTGAAAATGTAAGCAATGACTCCTCCAAGAGAGATTTTCCACCTTCAGCTTTTAGGACAGCATGCCAAATATTCCATGGTTGCAATAAGTTACTCCTATCACTGGGGCAAGTAACTGAAGTTCAGGTGTTAGATGTGTCAGCTTCCATGGGATGCCAGTTTAAATGAAATAAGCGTTACACATTAATAATCAGCTTTGAAGGCTAATTCCATAATTCTAACCCTCCTTGCAGTTTGTGACATTGAAATCCCTTGAGAAATGTCAGAGTAAAACTGACAGCTTCCTCGCAGATTATACAGCCCATCAATTCAACATCACAATTTATTTTAAGGGCATTTTTCAGTGGTTAGGGTAAAAGCTATGCAGAAGCACATATGGAGGGCTGAGAGTGGAATTACGTATTTCAACATGTAGCTTGGGAAAAGAAATGGGGTTCTGGGTTTGATTTATGATACCAGTGACTCAGGAAACATAATACACTTTCAACTATTATTAAAATAATAATGTTCTTTTAAAGAAATAGAAGATATTTTCAAAGCATCAAACATTTTGCCATTAACTTGATATGAATTGATAATTTTAGACAATGAAGAATAATGTAGGCTATAAACAATAGTGAAAGAAAAGGTCAATCAGAGGCATTAAAATTTGAAGACTGAATTTAACTTTTGTTGCAGAAAATTGCTTTCACTAATGCCAAGTGCTGTTTTGCTCTGGGTCAAGACAACACTTATGCATGTGATTAATTTAAAACATATGCTTACTTTCATTCCTATCCAGCAAAGTACCTAAGCCTATTCTGAACATTCATACAATGGCTGTATCTTTTCACTAAGCAGGGACTTAAAAATACAGAGGCTTTAGCTGTGTTTTCCTAGGATATTATTTTTATGAGAGAAAAATAATTTGATTTTCTGTAAGGATTTGTGGTGTTTTGTTTTTTTCACCTTAATTTTATTATGTTCCATGTAACAAAAAAGTAAAACATATCATACTGGCATTTTTTAAAGAAGACTGAAACCATTTCATAACCTTTAATTACACCCTTAACTGTGCATGCATGTGTTGCACCGGTACTGCCATGGTCTGCTCTCCAGGAGACCTGTGCATTTTTGTGGTTAGTAGGGATTTTTTGTGGTTTTTTGCTTGTTGGTTTGGGTTTTTTTCTGGTGTGTAGTATGTTTTGATTTGTTTTTCACTATTTTTTTCTAACAAGTCCATGTTCCCTTGCTGGATAGTAAATCATATTTGGAGTACAGTGGGGAAGGGCTGTGCAGATTTTTGTAAGTATATTTTTAAACACTGACTACACTATTCACTACTGCTCTTAAAGCACTTGACAAAATTCATCCTCAGCTTTAATGATCTCGTAGTTCTTCAGCCTTAGAGTAAGAATGATATTACATGCAAGAGCTGCTTGTTGCATTCTATTTCTAGGGGTCATGTAACTTATATTTTTCTGAAGAGAACTGAATAAAAGAAGGTTCATATGCAAAGTGAATTGAGTGGGAAAACATAAAATAGAGATGCACTTCTTGTGCAAAGATATGAGAAATGTTCTTTTAAAACTCTTAATAAAGCCACATCGTGCTAGTGTCATATATGTTGCACTCTTTTTTATATTCAAGTAATTCTTAAACCATCAAAAATGGGAGTGTGAAATCAAAGATTCACTGTGTTTTATCATAATGTCCTGTTTGAGGTGGCAGACAGTTGGGAAGGGCTGGGACACGATGGGAGACACTGAGTCCACAGGGAAAGGACGTCCCAATGGCTTACTGAGAGACCTGGTCAAGAGGGCTATGACCAAAGGCCACCAGAGTTGGCGACCAAAGCCCAGAGCAAGAGAGAGGGCTGCAAGTGGAGAGGGTACAGGAGGGAGAAGGCTGCCAAGGCCACGTTGCACATCCCTGCTCTGAGGACAGCGTGTTCAGAAGTTTTGCCCGTGCCATTGTGCAGTATCTGAGGTTGATTTTCACTTGCAGGGTTACATCCTCTCACTTACATTGAAAGCTCTTGCAATTTTGCCCTTTCTGTTTATGAGAATGACACTGAGACATTTGTCCCAAAACAAGATGTATTATTCTTGGACTCACTGGCTCCATGTATGATGCTTTTTTTTTTTTTTTTTCCTAACACCATCTTAAAACCCAAGTGACAGAGCAATAAAGTAACATGTGAAAAACTATGATTTGAAACCCTCACAAAGTTAGGTGCACAGTGAGACACTTTTGCAGATTTATCAAGTCTTTAGCACTATGGAAATTAATGTAAATTATGACACCTCCAAGACAGTAACAGACTGTATTTTGTAGAAAATAAAAGTAAAAAAAAAACCTTAATATGTCAGGTGTGTTGTTTCTAAACAAGGCAAACATTTGTTGCCCATCTGTACTTTCCCACTTATCCAAATAAATTTTAAGTCTGGTTTTACCTTAACAATGTATCTTTAAAATATCACTTTGTACAGCCATGTTCAGTCACACAGCCTAATGTGAGGAACCTATTACAAAATTAATCAAATGAAAGGTATGATGCTCATTTCACTTGTAGAGCATTTCACAAATGCAAAACTGCATTTTTTTCTCATGTGAGAGATTGAATACTGAGTGAATGCACAGAAATTTTGTGACCATGACAGAAAGTGAAGCGCGATGTATAGAATAAACCTCATCTTGATTTCTATTCTCTTTCACATTATAATTTTTTAGTATAAATTTACATATAAAATCACTTTTTTGTAAATATTCTTTTGTTCTGTATGTTCTCAAAATAGAATTTCACTTCTTTTCTCTTTCTTTTATACTTTACTTTTTTTTTTTCAACATAGAAAGACACATGGAATACACTGTGCAGAGGCTTCTTTTAGGAAGGATGAACCTTGACTTACCCATTAAAAAAAATAAAAGCTGAAAAATCACAGAACATGTCTGTAAATCCACAGAAAATATAATTCAAATGTAAGCTTCCAAAATGAACCTTCAACTCCATGACCTGCCTTAATCTGTACACTTGCTTCATCAAGAAGGCACATGGTAAAAAAGATCGACAGCAAAATAGTTTGTCCTTGTGTAAGAGCAGAAAAGGTGTCTCATGTGATTTAGCCCTTTGTATTTAAGCAGACTAAATTCTGGTGCTAAGAAGAGTGTGCATTAGCATTATCTGATCAGTATAGTCCCAAACATTAGCTAGGTGTCTAATTGCTACAAAGCCAAGTAATTCATTGAAAAATTAAAAATCTAAACCCATTGGAATATAATTGAGTTTATATAAAGGAACCTGTGCTCCAAATACAATAATACTAGTAAGTTCCTATTGCAACACACTGCCCTATTTCAGTCACCATAAAACAGTTGTGCAGGTATATAGGTGAGCAAGACAAGGATACTCCAACAGGGAAAAACTTTTCATGTAATATCTTCTTTAAATAATCCAAACATTAATTTTCAAAAGGATCTAAGCACTGGCAAAAAATCTCTTCTCGTTGTCAGAGGATTACTAACTTTTAAAATTATACCTTCAGCATTCACTCAACTTTATTTTCCAAGCCAAATGGGAATGCAATATTCAGAATAGAGTCCTCAAAAACTGTCTGAAATAGTCAGGTCTCTGCTATTTGACATAATTAAGATTATTTGAGCGGTAGTATTTCTTCTGAGGATCTGTTTTCAATCCTCTTTACTATCCAGTGACATACTGAAAAGATCAATCGCCCTATGGGATGAGAGTGCATAAAATATTATAGACATTAAATCCTCCCTAAAAATTCAGAGGCATTTTTCAGGTCTGTGCATTTTATTCCACAGTTAAATGTTTAAGACACATTGGGCTCCAATCTGAAAACGTGTTTAAAATCTGGAGCTATGTCAGACTGCTGTCTGAGTTTGCAAAAGGATTAGCAATTTCTGACTTGTGTCAAAATATCTGGCCTAAAGTGACAGAAATAATATATTTTCCTGACTTAATGAATGTGAAAAAATCTGGCAAAAGAAAAAGAAAGATCCCACCCCACTGCACATAGAAATCTCAGGCATTTATCCTTAGCAGCGCACAGTATTTCAGTAGTAGTGATTGCATTGGTCACATTTTTAGAAAGGACACCTTTGTGTGACCTGGAACTGGTCAGATAAACTCATCAGGGTTTTATGGCAAAGAATAGAACCATTAGAAATTATGATTATATTGCACTAATGTGTTAGTTAAACATTAAAATATATGAGTAGCTATATATAGTGATGTAGTCTTATAACCAAGTGGAAGAGAAGGTATAGATAGTCCAGAAACGCTATACAAAAGTGAAGGGATTTCTGTGGGGAAGTGCACAGTCTTTACACAGAGCCTCACTAACCAAGGCTTTTCCTCTTCCATGATTCTGGCAGGCAAAACTTGTGCTGAGATTGTGAGGGTCACATCAGAGCAAATACCAAATAAAGTCCTCTCTAATGATCCAATCTAATGATTGCTATCATAAAAACCTGGGACAAAGGTTGTCAAAATGTAAAAAAAGGAAGGATGCAGCTCTATGATTTGAGCTTCTATCTAGGCTTTGCTGATGAAAGGAGGAAGAGATGTGTTGGGCATGGAAAGGACAACAGCTACATTCAACTGGGAATGGATTTCAGGACTCAGATACCCTGTTCTGTCTGTCTCCATGGTGTGGAGCCCTAGACAGCCAAAAGCCCTTTTGCAGAGCTTCAGCAGGGGATGTCTAACTTGGCCACTCTGAAGGAAAGAGCAGAGAAGTGGATCCATTGCCTCTGGGTGACACTGATGAACTGCTAGTAATACTTCTTTTTACTTTTTAATCTAATATAATTTATCTATATAGGTATCAGTCAAATAAGAAAAAATATCAGTCATATATCATAGAAGAATTATACAATATTAAGGGTGCATCTTACAAATCTGCAAAAATAATAACTAAACATTTTTTTCCCTGGTTTTAATTATGTTGACTAACACCTTATTGATCAGTATGTCCACTCTTCAAACAACAATACAGACTTCACTAGGTGCTGTCACTTACAAAAATACTTTCTTTCATAAATAAATGTGGCAGAATCTAAAAATCATTATGAGAGCTGGAATATTTCAGTTATCCCCATCAAATTACCACACAGGTGGAGGATTTCTTTCTCTATGGGATAACACATTATTCCTCTGCATGGATTCATTCTCCCTGGACCATCTGTGTTTAATCTTGCAAAGGCCAGGTCTAATACCATGCAAAATTCATTTCATATGGCTGATCAATTCATATACTCTACCAATCTCCCAAATCAAACTTACACTTCATGTATGGCCATATTTAGACAATATTCAAAAGTAATGAGTGCCATTCACCTCATTTTATGGATGGAGAGCACTGTCAAAAAAACATGTTGTCTGTTATAAGAGTGACTGATAAGAGCAACTGTGCTGTTACAGAATACTTGACTTTTTCCAGAGCATTTCACTTTGTACATAGCTATTTGATAAACAATGTGCATTGTAGAATTAAGATACAAACTGTTGACATATATCAAAGTACAGATCTTATGAGGTATCATTGATGATTCCTCCCTTACTGTAGGTTTCCCTAAATTTTATTTTTGCTAGGAAGATGATTTTTTAATTTAGCAGTGATTTAAACAATCATATGATTTCTTTCCTGTTAGAGTTCACAAAAGGACTAAGGAGGCCAAAATAATGAAGGGAAAAGGTTAATGAGAGCTCAGGTTATGAAATGCTTGGAATAATGAGTTAAAGGTCAGAAGCTTACTAAGTAGATTTTAATACAACCATATCCAAAGTGTTGTATCTTGAAATAGAGAACAGAGTTTATATCTGAAATAAATCAGAACACCCTAGAAGATGGACTTTCAGATCCTTTTTCAGACTGCTTTCATGTATTAGACTGAGGTGCCTCATTTAGGATCTTGGATATCCCAGTTGCCTTGTTAAAGCTGACACTGACAGGCAACACTAGGAATCTCTCCATTTACCTTCTGGTAATTAGGTCCCTCAACTAAGCGTGCAAACTGGGATAACTTTTGCTCGAGCGAAGAACTTTGGGTCAAGTGCAGATTGCTAAAAAGAGATCTCTCATTGAGATGCCGTGCCAAGAACTCAGCACTTGAGTCCATGAAAGAGGAATCTCAAACAGAGGTAGGGCAGTGACCTTGCCTGTACACACACCATGGAATAGCATGTGTGATTCTAGTGTCCGGACTTGCAGAAGATGTGAAAATACTGCAGAGAGTTCACAGGAAGGACACAAATAAGATTGAGGAATCCTGGTGATACGAGGTTTAAGGAGCTATATTTATTCAGCTTATCAAAAAACGTGAAGAGGTGGCTTGATCTTTGTGCATAGCTACTTACATGTGGAAAAGATGTGGAAGAGATAGTGGGAGACTTTTCAACTTTGCTATCAAAGGCATATTAAGGTTAAAAGACAGGAAGCTGAAGTTAGAAAAATTTAACCTTGAATAAGAGGCTATTTCCTAACATTAAAAATAATTAAATATTAGACCAGCTAATATTTAGGACAGAGAAATAGTGGTGTTACCCCATTTTCCCTTTTGGAGCACAGCACCTTTGTTGTTTGCTGTGAGCATACATGCTGTCTTCACCTAATTCATTTTCTGTCTGAGTTAGGTACCATTTTAACCTCTCTTGAAATGTATGCATATTCAACCTCCAGAACATGAAATGCTTTAATCTAAATGCAATGTGGGGCATTTGGATGTTTTGGTGCAATTTGGCAGTCAGTGATGTGGGCATTCAGACCAGAGGATGTAAACTAACCCCTCTAGTAAAAGATTTTATGACATGTATTGCCCGCTTGGCAGAACTTCGTATCTGTTTAGTGGGTGGTGCTCCAAATGGTCACTTTTCACCCATGCAGAAGGACACTGTGTCTCTAAGTGAATATTTTCAGGGAAAGAATTTGTCACACATTCTATCTAATGAAGAACTGACCAACACCCACTTCTATTTGGTCAGTGAAACCAGATGTTTCTCCTCCTTAATCCTCTGAAAACACAGTGTGGAGATGAGGTAATAGGAACAAGCATGGAGAGGGAGCAACTTGGCAGGTTGCTGCTTGTTTTGATTATAAAAATACGTCAGAAACAAGTTTATTATTGTAAAATAATACGCATAAATATGTCTACAATTTTGCTTCTCAACAAAGCTGGAAGAATGATGACATTACCAAATTCTGGTCAAGAGCAGAAGAATTATGTCATGTCAAAGTTAAACTGAGATATGACTGGCACATTCTCCCATGACTTGCATGAGAATTCACTTTAGTTTGTTAAAGCAAGAGCTGAGGAGCTCATGTTGTCTACATTTGGTTGGTGCAGAGGAATAAACAGAAAGCTTATTGCACAATTGAACCTTATCTTGGTTTTGCATTGAATCACAGAATATATACAAGTGTCCTTCCCCACACTCAACAAAATATTAAAGGCAACATAGATTAGAAAGAAAAAGTTCCAGCTTGACTGAACTGTCTTCCAAGCAAACAAATACACCTGCTGCTCACTGAAGGCAAGTCCTTTCTAACAGTACTAAAGACTTATAATTTAGAGCAGGCCTTCCCTGATAAGCAGAATCTCACTTGGCTAATTGAGGAGCAAATAGTATAATAAGAAATTCATCAGATTAGGAACACCTAGGGGAGACTCCCAAAAACCACCAGTGCATTATGTGGAAAGGGTGGCTTAGTCCATCAGCCTTCTGAAGTAGAGAAATACAGCTGTAGGCCGTTTACTGAGTTAAATGAGGCACTGAAAATGGCACTCTGCCAGCTTCATGTATATATTAAAAATTTACAGTGTGTTCTGGAGGAAAAATTCTTCGTGAATTGTTCTTTCCCATAAATTTAATTCCCTCAACAGGTTTTGTCATGCAGAGATGCCTGTGTCTCCAGGAATAATTTTTATCTTGTCACCACATAGCTTGCAAAAACTTGGGATATTGTTTCCGCACGTTGTTTTCTTTTGGAATTTTTACTCAATTTGCATGTCCTAGGGAGACAGAGTAATTTTTTAGCTGTACTTGGTGAAACTCCCATGTGGACTTGTTAAAGGTGCTTCGTGAGTTAGTGAATAAGGCAATTTGGATCACTGGAAGGCCTCCAGAGCACCCCTACAACCTGCTGCTCTACTGAACAGATAACTCATAAAGATAAAAATCATTACCTGACTGCAGATAGATTATTTGACTTAGTGAAGGTTCATTAAAACTCACCCAGGGTATTTTGAGCTGTATGGAACAGTACTGGAGCACTCTTTTACTAGCAGTTAGATGTGGAGAAACATAGACTGAGACAGAAAGCACTTCTTTCAGCACTTGTCACCTGCTGCCAAAATGGAGAAGTTTATATAAATGCAAAAGGAAAATACTTAATGCAGATGCTTCCCTCCTTCTCTGCCCCACCCTGCCTTGTTGGCATCAAAGTCAACAAGAGAGACAAATGTCAATTTGGTGAGAATCAAAGCAAAATAAGATTTTTTTTTTTCCTGCACTTTTCTGCATCTTTTATATCTGGTTTGAAGACTTATCTCAGATTTTCTCTCAGAGTACAGGGGAAGATTGCATATGCAATTTCTCATGAGCAATCTGGGGTGCAGGGTCTCTGGCTCTTGCTTTCTTCAGGAAAAATAATGTTTATTTTAATGAATTCCCCTTCGTTTCTGGATGAAATAAAAAAAAAAAAAACGTGGAAGAACTCAATCTTTTCGGACTTGCACTGATTTTTTGACATTTGGAAGCATTTCATGAAGTCAGAGATAATGAACTCACTTACTGACTGGCATTTAACTTGCTTATGTTTTCCTGGACAAGACTTTGTAATATGTTCTGTTGCAAACACCAGTAGTTGTTCTGTCTGCAATGTCAGCACTCCTATTTTCCCTAATTTGTAATTTATTTCTAAATGGCAGAAAAGCATTGGGTATTTTGCTGAAATGTTTAAATTTGGAAAAGCAACACTGATCAGAGTCAAAGTAATTAGAAACAGAGAAAAAGATAAAAAGCTGCTGTCAGTGACTATACTTATATATTTTCAGAAAGATAGTAACTGACATCAGCTTTACTAAAGTGAACAGTCTGGAATTCCAAAGTGAAATCAATTAAACCAATATTGGAAGAGAATGCAGTAAACCATTATATATTTAATCTTTCAAATGGATTTATAGTATATAATAGAATTTATAAGTAATCTGATTTAGAAAAATATATTTGCTTATACTCCGGTGGTACTACACAAGTTTGATGTAGAATTAAATAAAACCAATATTTATTTCTTGTTGGTTTATACGAGCAACATATCAAGACAAAATGCATGGTATAATTAAATTTCTATAAACCACAGAAAACACAAAAGAAGCTGTAATGTATCATAGGACAATGTGCGTGTGAAAGATTCCAAAGCACATTTCAATCTCTACATAGTAAAATTAATACTTTCTACAGAGGCTGGTTGGGAATGGACATTATTGCTGTGTTTTTCAAGAACATTAGAGGTTCTGTTTCTAAGGCAGTCCCAAGGTGTAATGGTCTGCAATGAAGCAATCAAATTCTGCCTGTTTTTGGAAATCTCCTTTTGGCTTCATGATTTGTTGACAAGAGCTCAGTGTTCTGCAAGATGCAGCTCGAACCTGGTTTTGATGTGAAAAGATGAATTTGTGGTTGTATAAGCATGTAAGATTTTATAGAGGAGGCAGAATATTCCTTTTCATAAACTGTACTGCAACTCACAAACCCATGCTGAATCA
This sequence comes from Oriolus oriolus, assembly GCA_013400235.1. NCBI lineage: Eukaryota > Metazoa > Chordata > Aves > Passeriformes > Corvidae > Oriolus > Oriolus oriolus. The sequence continues at coordinate 669,131 of VXBT01003521.1, read as the reverse complement.
GGATGCCATACTGTACGCTTGTGATCATGGCTGCAGGATAGTTTCACTGTTCAAAGGAAAACCAGCAATGCTTCATTTTCTTATCATTCAGAAATGGATGACTTTATGTTATCTTTTGTTGCAAGCCAACTATAAAATAAATGTCCCTGCAACATGGGACTAGTGACCACCAAGATGCAGAGCCTTAGCTGAATGTTTATTTCCAACAGGTTGCTTCACTTTGGCCTGCTCGTAAATGGGAAGAGGTAATGTTGGAGAAGATAGAGTCCTGCTATTCTGTCATGCACTTAAATGCCTCTCTAAAATCATCTCTAGTTTTATTTATATACAGTTAGTAAGTTAAGAACCCTGAAGCTTTTATTGAGAGGGTCACATCCTCCCCATGCCATAGCAAGCACTATTGCCATGACGGAGCACTACTGAAACTTCTAGTTAAGGTCCCTGACCACAGAGCAGCTATTTTCCTATGTTAATATTGCTGATTCATAGTTCCATATGGAAGTGTGCATCTACCTTCATATGCCATGTTAGTTACGTATCTGGACGCACAGAAGTTTGTCATAAGGGCTCCCTCCTTTCCTACATCCCACACTTTATCCCTCAACACGTCTGAGAAGCGCCATTGTTCAAACGTGTATGAGCCTCAAACACACCTTTTACTACTTAGACACATTGAGGCAAAAAGAGGTATATAGTTATATTTTAAATCCTGTTTCATTTGATACTGTCCTTTCCATGGCAGTCAGACAGTGAGAAAATGGCCAGAGAGATGAGGTGGAAGAAATAGGGGACAGTAATCGGATGTTTTAGGAAGATGATACTCTGACCAGATAGCTCAGCAGAGACTGAACTGCAGTTTTCTGAAGAAGGATCCTGTCCTTTCACTTCCTGCAGTTACACCATGTCCTTATCACTCAAAGAAAGCAAGATTACAATTTGCCCACTCAACCATATACCATGTGTTATTTTTAACCTACTATATAAAGGGCACCTGTCTTTTTAAATCCTGATGGTCAGCCTTTCAGATAACAGGAAATAGTATAGCTATTTATTAGTGTAGCAAATATATTTCCTGTTGGTCTACACAGCCAAAAAAAATGGAAATTTTCCCATGATTTCAGTGTGAGCAAAATTTTAGAACCTCAGTGTGAAAAGGGAGAATAATAAACAAAAATAAGGGGAGGAAGGACAGTGATAGATAAGGGGATGACCATGGGCCACACAGACTTATATATATCTTGTTGTTCATTTTTTGTTTGGTTGGTTTCTATTTTTATTAGTCTGTTGTTTATGCTTTCTAAAATAGTGTTCCTAAATATATAGCCAATGCTTCCTTTAAACTGTACCAGGAAGCTTGACAGGAGGCTTGTGAGAGGAGCAAAGAAGACATGCAAATTTGACTTATTTCAACATTGCTTATTTTCTAGCTCCTTCTTTAATTTCAGAAGGCAGTGTGTTTCTGCAATTCATACAACTCTGAATCTAAGCGCTCTGCTGGAGTCCTAACTTCTGAGATGCTTCTCATTTTGACAGCAGCTGGAGGTGCACAGCATGGATTGGATCCTTGGAGACTGCTTCTGGTGATGGTGTTCTAGTTTGTTTAGTCAGAAGGATGCATCATTACTCAGAAAAGATTAATCAAAAACATTTGGCTGAAATAAATCCTTTAGTTGATTTATATGAGTACCCTTTAAAAAACTTTGTATCTGCCATTAATATTTATTCAAGCCGAGAGCTCCTGGCCATAGGGGAAAGCAAGAACTCTGTGCTTTAGCATCAGCTCCATGACAAGTGCTCGGCTCTACCAGGAGACATCCTGTGAACCAACTAAACAAGAGCATTGACCAGCAACTCTTGCTGACACCTGCCAGTTAAAAGCAATCTCGTCCTTGGCCTATAGATCATCTCCACCTATTAAGTCCCATCTCACAAAGAGAATTTCCAAGAATCTCTGGTCCAATTCCTAAAGCTGTCATCACATGTGCCTTCAGCAGCCTAGGTTTAATGCCCAAGGAGTCTTACATGCTAATTTAAAATGAGAGGTTGATACTTCTTCTGAGTCTTTAAACCTATTCTATTATAGCTGTGACAGAAAGGATCCCAATTTCTGAAAAGTGTAGACAATTTCTATTTTTGCATAAGAAATAGATTCACAATATTGATTATATGTTCCACTTATTGATCTCTGCAGTACTATTTCACTCAGCTATAAGCATCATTAAGGAGCTTACATGCACTTGCTGAACAGGACAAATATAAAGAAGCTGAATTTACCAAAGATTTGTTAAGAAATTGCATCTCCCATCAAACTAACACTTACTTTGATATACTATGTATTATTTCATTTTAAAAAATCAACCAAACAACAACAAAAAAAACCAAACTCCCACAGATTTAGCTGTAACTCCCAAAAATATTTAATATTTCTTGTAAGGAATTACTATATCAGCTTATCTAGTAAAAAACACATCAAAAAACATAAGACGAAAAAGTCTTTGAATTCTTTGCATAATTCTCCAGAATATAATTTCAAATATTAGTTGGTTCCTCTGACCACATGCTAAATTTTAGACCAGCATTACATTTCATCAGGAAAAATATCTATTGTATGGTTCATGCAAGAACTGTGAGCAATTGAACTTAAATATTTAATTTTAACCACAGAGGCTTTGCTGGAATCTAGACCGAAGGAATCACTACTGCAAACCAAATTTCTTACCTCTGATGGATGCCCAGCTCTTATAAAAGTACAGAGTGGATCAAAAGCTCCTGTTCCACAAGCCAGAAGATGGGTTCTGTTGTATCGGTGAAGGACACGGATGTAATTTGCACATTCATCCTAGTTTATGTGAAAATTAAACATAGGAAATATTAGCTTTTATATTATTTTTAAAAGTACATTTTGTGCCCTTAGGTGATGTTCTAATTTCGAATCTTTCTATTATATCTCACTTCATGTTACTAACTCTGTCGCATCAGTTTCATGGGTGGACATTTTACATTAAAAAAGCAAGTTCAGAGCACTGATTGATCATGTTTTATTTTAGATGCTTAACCAGTTAGGATTTATTAACTTATAAAAATACACTTTTGTGCTTCTTTAATCTCAGAGATATTCTGCAAATCTGAATAGATCTTTTAGTAAGTATTATTAGGTACACTAGACCTAAGATTCAGAGCGTAAGATGTGAATGGTCAGCAAACGGCTTCTCTCTCAAGTTAATAAACTTTATCTCAAGAAAAATATCTTTTTTCTTGCTGAAACAGTAATTTCTTATATAATTAACTGCTAATCAATATTTTTCATATTGTATAGACACATACTTTGTCTGTTCCCATTGCTTAAACTCCTTTGAAGAACTATTCATTTCCCCCAGGGCAATACTTTGGGACTCATTAGTGCATTTGCAGCTTCATAAATATAACAATTAAAATATTTTCAAACATCCCTTTGAGATATGGGGTCATTACTCCTGTGCTAAACTAGAAATGGAGACAGATAAAAGTATCCATTGATTATGGGACTCCTGGGATTTGGTTTTAGAGAGTATTTTATATTTTGCAATGGTTTCTATGTGCGGAGCAAAATCACTGTACATTTCAATTCATTGCTCAACATTTCTGTAACTTAGAACCCTGAGTTTTAAGAGTCATGTCAGGTTTAAGACATTTAAAATGGAATTAATCTGAAATAACTTTAGCTGTTCTAGAGTTTAGACATGCAATTTATGCAATTCTCACAGGCTTTTTCAATAGTCAGTGAAGTAGGCCAGACATCTCCAAAAGCCAATTAATACAATTGTAAAATGAACATGTAAAACAGAGTGAAGGAATTTTGTTTTTGGAAAATTTCCTGTTCTTCACTGTTGACTGCTCTCATTATTGGACTGCCATATTTGTGTGAAGAGAATCCTAGGTCTTATTAACCAGCTGCAAGAACTTAATGTCAAAGAGGAGGAGTCTGCAGGGGATTCATGGGCAGAATTCAACACTTGCAAATCCACACTGAGTTCAAAACTAAGAAACCATCTTTATTCTTTCTTCAAATCCTTAAATCATTCAGTGCAAGTCTTCCAAATGCTCCAGCAAATAAAAAAGGAAAGAAATCTCCTTTGCTACCTGATTCTCCTTAACTGTTCATCCTTAAGGTATATCATGCTAATTCATAGAAGTAAGAAACCTATTTACGCAACAGGAGGTAACCTGTTGTGTAATTAAATATTATACATACACAAAAGAAAAAAACAAGTTTTTAATATCTTATTTTTGGAATTTCTTGATTTGTAACTAATTTTTTCCTTTTTTTTTTTTAAAGCAAATGAAAACATTAAGTCAGACAAATTGAGAGACGAATAGGTTGAAATCGGTAGGATGTGATCCTCCCTGCATGGATCAGCACTCAGTGACAGAGGTGTCCACTTCGTATGTTCATTTCCCAAATATTTGCTGGCTGGTGGTAGCAAAATGATATTCCATTGGGATTTTATGATGCCATGCAGTTTTTCAATAGATGGGCACTGGCGCTGTCTGTGATTCTCCCTCTCCTCCAAGAATGACCTTCCTGACTTATTCCCTCTGTTTGCTCTCAGTGGTGGTCTGTTCTTTACTCCATGATTTCCTTTCTTATCCACATACACCTTCAGCTCTTGATCTTTGTGCCAAAATCATTATAGGAATTTAAGATTTTTTTTTCCTAGGATGAGGAAATACCAGATATAGAAAAAAACTAATTCCAAATGGCTAGACTTGATCATTCATAAACAGATGACAAAAGGTGCTGTTCTGGGAAGTGTCAGGCAACAAGGCACTGCTGCTAACCCTACTAATAATGTACTGAACACAGGGCAAGGAAGAGTGCTTCATCCAAGGCGACTTTGAAATAAGACTTCTTTATTCTATTATCAATGAATTAAATACTAGGGTTGTCTTTAGGATGCTCCATAGATATGTTAATAGATCTGTGGAATTTTATTCATCCGGAACTTCTCAGTGTGGAGGAGTTAGTCATCTCTACAGAATCTGATTTCTATATTTGAACGATTTCCAATCCTGATAAAGTAATTCAGAGTAATTGAATGCTCTCACACCACAGGCTAACAGGTGTGATTCCTGGCACACTGGATGACAGCTGAAGGATTTTTTTCCCTTGGCTTCACTCAAATCAGAAAAGCATAACCTTATTTTAAGATTATGCAGGTGTTGTTAAGACAAGCCTTTTTTAACTGTCCTATGAAGTCTGTTACAAGCTCTGAAACTGTTTATGACTACAATACTTGCAGTTTTACTGCTACAACATGAACTGATAACTTTTTAAGGTTATACAAGCTCGTAAAAGTAGTCTGTTCTATTCTATAGAAAGAGGCAGCAGAGTCCACGTGAAGTATTTCAGTGCTGAGAAACTTATTACTATATTATCAGTTCTACTTAATAATTATGCTTTGAGTAACAGATCTTTTGCAAAGGAAAATAAAAAAAGAAACAACATGGAAATAAAGAAAAAAGTTTGAAATAGAGCAATATTTTTCTGAGAGTGTGTAGTGTGAAAAATAGCATTAAGAACTTAAAACTGACAAAAGGCTGATTATAAGGCATTATGCTAGTAAGTCAATATTGGTTTATGGCTTCAAAAAATGAAGGTGGAAAGAAAATTAGGGAAGTTTTTGATTCTAATTTAGGTCCTTTCATTTTGAGCAATTTATCTTACTGATAGTGAGCATGCTGATGAAAATTACTAAGGTTTCCCTGATATTAAGTAGTGTTACTCATTCACATGGCCCATACATAATTAAGTCTCATGTGAGGATCAGGATATTGTTTGGTGTTACAATATTTCCAGCTTATAAAATTTTAATGTATTTTTCTTAAATACTCTGCTTCTGGAATCTTGTGATTATTTAAAAGTTTTGTTTTTTTCTACAGAAATAGTAGTTACACCAAACCTTCATGGTGCAGAGAAATGTGGGAAACACATTAAATGATCACATTCATTCAATGCAAATTTCAGGACTTTTAATAACAAAATGGATTACAAAGAGGTTTTAAGTTCTAGGGAAACATGAGTCTGAGGGGGTTTTCCTTGCTTTGAAACAACAGCACCTACTTCTGCATTTATTTAACCAAAAAAAGATTGTCAGAGTATCAGAAAATATGTAGCAATGAAGGAAAGATGGTACAGCTTTAGCTAACAACAGCCTATGCTGAGAGGTAGTATTAAATAAAGGCCAAATAATTTAGGTTTGGGGTTCATTTAATATGACCACAAAGTTCAGCCATTGCAGAAAACTGCCATTTTCAACCAAAGCCACCTAAAATTATCAAGGATAAAAAATTAACCTGAAAAACTGCAATGAACTCTTAAGAATCTTCAAAAAGCATCAGTTCTAAGCCAGGTGAGTGTAAAGAACTGGGGTATTATTATTATTATTATTATTATTAATATTACTATTACTACTACTACTACTACTACTACTACTACTACTACTACTTTCCAATCTGGTTCCAGTCACTTAATGTGGACAGTTCTAAAGATTTTACTTCAGAAGAAATCTTTATAACTTCCTAATCTTTTTGGGAATATGTTGTGGTTATCGTCAAGACTGCTGTTTGCTGCTTTTGTGGGAAAAGCTTGTATGTGCCCTGCCATGTCCTACATTCCTGTCACTGTTGCTGTAAAACTATCATAATTTTCAGATCCTTTGCTTCAGTCTGATCTCTCTCAGCTGTGGGATTTATTAGGTGTTGTACTCGCTGCCTGTTTATGAGGTGCAGATAATGATCTTGGTGCACTGCAAAATTAAAGAGAGCTCCCATCCAAAAGAACTTTCATCCTGTGCTGCCAATGATATCAGCTGCTGTGTGTCAGTGAGCTTTCAGGTCTTTTCCCAGGAACTGATTACAGTCAGGGCACTGAATCACAAGAATAGAACAGTTCTGAGGTTCATTAAAAGTGTTTTTATAAATATAACATGAAACCTATAGGACAATATAAATTACAGTGTATTTTATAATTATTAATAATGTTGCTGCTTTTTTAAATGTATTCTAGAGAATGTGGAAATGGACAAGATAATCCATGTGTATGAAAAGAAAAGGAATTAGAAATGGAAAAGGAGAATTATTAAGGTACGTTCTTTGACAGCACCAGAAAAAGAATTAGAAGAAAGTTCAGATGATCAAAATTGTTCCTTGCCTGTTTATGAGCTGGTTTGAAGAGCAATTAAACTAATAATTTAGTGTGTTCACAGTAGTTACATGTTTTTAACCTGCAACACTTAAATTTATATCTGTGCTTTAATCTCTCTCAAGTTGGGGATGCCTGAATCCTTGTTTTGGACCAGCCACTGGTATAATTAAAGTATATTTGATCTGTAATTAGTGATACTTACAGCATCTCTTCCTTTAATTATGCATTCTTCTGCCTGCAGAGGTGTACTAGGCCAATGGATCTGAGGGAAAAAAAACCAAGAAAATAATTTAATTGGCAGTCTGCAGCTTTTCCACGATTTCTCATGTGAGATTCTCAGAACAGAAGTATAAAATCATAGAACAGCCCAGGTTGGAAGGTACCTCGAAAGATCATCTGGTCCAGCCCTTGGTGGGAATGGGAGCCTAGATGAGGTTATCACTCTGTCCTACACATCTTTAGATCCTCCAGTGACAGAAATTCCACCATGTCCCTGGCTCCTTGAGAAGGGACAGCCTCTGTCCTCTTTGAGATGCTATTTAAATACCTAAGTACTGGAATACTGTGATGAGCTCCCCCTAAGCCCTGCCTTCCCCAGAGGAAAAGACCTTCAGCCTCTCCTTTGTTTGAACACAACTGTCTTGAACATAGCTCACCAAACATATTAGTAGTCAACAGAATTTAAAGAAAGTTAATGTATGGAACCTTTTACATAAATTCAGTAGAAACATCTGTGCTGAACTGTCAGGGATTTTCAACATAGTTACTCATTTTGAACTACAGATTTCCTGCTTTAAGTAACACTTAGGAAAGAAAATGGTTTCAAGTGAAATTAATAAGGGTCAGCAATTAACCTCATGGGAGTAGGATCAGCTCTTCACGGTCATTTACTAGAAGTGAAGCCAAATTACACAAGTGAGGTTTTCTTCAGCTACCTACTGTACAACATTTATGTTTCATTCCAGATACATGATTTGTTTGGATGAAAACAATATTAAAGAATGACTGAGCACACTGGAATGATTACTTAATTTCTCAGGGCGTTTAAAAGTGAAAACAAAAACATGTTCACGTCAGTGATATCAGGCTTGGCTGGAACCAAGTAAATATCAAGAAGCTGATGTCATCATTAAGACTTTTTTGTCAATAATACAATCAAAAATTATTTTTCCGTCTGGAAAACATTTCAAAATTAAGTTCTTCTGCTAGGCACTTTTCTTCCTTTATTTTTTTTTTTTGTTTTTGGTTAATTGAACTATCTTAGTTTTCTTGAAATAATTCTAGTCTGAGAAAATCTGTGGATAAATTATTAGAAAAGTTAATTGCAAGAAAAGTGGGGATAAATTATGAATCCCAGATGCCTAGGGCTTTAAAGCAAGAGGCCCAGTTCTCTTCAGTGTCTTCATTAATGACCTGGACGTGGAACTCAAAGGAATACTAAGTAAATTTGCCAACGTGGGTGGAGCTGTTGACTCTGTGGAGGGCAGAGAGGCCCTGCAGAGAGACCAGGATAAATCAGAGGGCTGGGCAATCACCAACTGTGTCAAGTTTAACAAGGGCAAGTGCCGGATTCTGCACCGGGGACAGCGCAACCCCGGTTGTGTGTACAGATCAGGCAACTGTAATGGACTGGAGAGCAGTTGCAGAAAGGGACCTGGGGGTCCTGGTCAGTGGCAAGCGGAGTATGAGTCAGCAGTAGTGTGTTGGACTCATGCCATTTAAATCCAAGTTATTCAGAACATCTGTTTTCAGTCAGGTGGTTTTACAGTAGTCTATGAATGATCAAAACTAACTCTCATCTAGTCTCTGCATTGCTGCTGTATAGTCTGGAAAGGTACCTGAATTCTGCTAAACTCCCATGGGGGCACTCATCCAGTCATCCTGGTCAGACCATTCCTGCTTCATTCACTGCAAAACTCGGGGTACACAGTCATTTATTTTAGTCACTGGTCAGGAATTGAATGAATCTTGGGTTAAGCTTGTCCTTTACCCAAAAACCTAGAAGTTATGAGATCTCTAGGATCTCTCGAGGCTAGAAGTATGAAGCCACAGCTTCACTACCCCAAGACATGTTCTAACTAGCAGGCTAAAATGAGAGCTTTGCCCACACCAGGTGTAGGTGGCTGTTAGGAACAGAGAAACCACAGAGGGAATAAAACACTTGACTCTGTAACCTGATATTAAATACGCTGTGTGTAGCTGATTATTTTTGTATTTGGAGACGTAGTCCCAGTGCTGTTGAAAATACTTTGTATGTACATTTTCTACTTAAGATATACTGAATTAAATATATATACAGAATTAAGAGAAAAAAGCCAAAGAGGTAACCCAGTGATCCTGCTTTTTCTGGGATGCCAAAAAGCAGCTGCAGTGGAGCTGTATGAATTTGGTCCTTGGCACAGACTGATAGAATAAATCATAGAGTTTCAGAATGGTTTGGGTGCGAAGGGACCCTTAAAGACCAACTAGTGTAACCACCTGCTATAGTCAGGGACATCTTTCACTAGCTAACGTTGCTCAAAGCCCCATCCAGCCTGACCTTGAACAGTTCCACAGATGGAGCATTCACATCTTCCATGGGCAACCTGTTCCAGGATCTCACCACTTTCATAGTTAAGAAGTTCTTCCTAGTATTAAACCTAAATCTGCACTCTTTCATTTTAAAACTTCTGTCTCTTGTCCTGTCTCTACAGGCCCTGGTAAAACTGTTTTTCTTAGAAGGCCCCTTTACAGATTTAAATGCCAGCATAAGGTTTCCATAAAGCTTTCTCTTCTTCAGGCTGAACCCCAGTTCTCTCAGCCTGTCTTCATAAGAGAGATGTTCCAGTCCTCTGACTACTTTTGTGGCCCTCCTCTGGATCTGCTCTAGCAGGTTCACATCTTTCTTACACAGGGGAGCCCAGAGCTGGACACTGCTCCAGGTGGGGTCTCAAAAGGGAGGACTAGAAGGGCAGATTCGGAGGTTGTGCAGCAGTGTAGGAACCTACCTTAGATGCTCATAGCAAATTACCTACTTCTAAGGCAAGTCCATGTTAGTTTCCTGGAGTACGTGGGGCTGAATTATAACTCTGGAAGTAGATATATGTCTCCTGAAGAAGGTTTTCTATCCAGAAATTATTTTTTAAGACTCGTAACTCTTGTGAGGCTTCTGAGTTTTAACATAAATAAGCATTAAGATTTTAATCTCTTCAACAGTATTTTATAATTGAGACTAAAAAAAATCTCTGCATGTCAGATTTTGCTATCATAGCAAATTTCAAATTAGAGTAACATAGGATGCGTTTGCACTGCTTGAAAATACAGATATTAATCAGCTACAATGGTAGTCTTGACCCTGCCATGTATTACTTCTCCTGATATTTATGCTTTAGAGGTGTGACAATTATCAGCCTTAATTCTTAACTGATTCTCTGCCAGGATTACAATCATTTAACAATTTTTGGGAAATCTTCCTGGGTTTATAGACTGTAATAGCATCACACTTGAATACATTTCACTGGGCTGTAGGCTTGACATAACTATTGGTTTGGACATAATTTTTCAAAATTTTTCACCCCTTCAGGTTACTGTGAATTAAATTTTTAATTTGCTTGTTTAGTGATGTTTTCTCATCTTGCATAATAGTATTCTCATCCTTGAGACCTGGATGATGTAATTTTAGCATTGTATTTAAAAGACAGGGAAAAGGTATTTTTAAATATACTCATCATGGAAAAAAATGGAGTTTTAAGGCAGTACAGATATGGAAACTTTAATTGGAGCTGGAATGCTAATTAGTGTCTCCAAACATCCTCTCTATTCAGCCACTAGCCTTAAAAAACAGGATGGTATCTCTACCGAAAACCAATTTAAAGAAATTATATGAGCTTTATAGCACTTCAGGCCAAAACAGACTACTGTGTGATCTAGTCTGAACTCTAGTGTATAACAGAGCAATTAAGCAATTCAACCACCCTGTCCCCAGTTTATGTCAATAAATAGTGCTTAATTAACAGATAACTTGTGTTTGGCTGAAGCACAAATTCTTAAAAATATCTGCTGATGACTGGATATTATATATATCTTTATCAACAAATACAGAGCCACCTTCCCTCTTGGAAGGTTATTCCAATGGATATTCAAACTCACTAAATTCTGTGCTTCTTATATCATTTTACATTTGTGCACATTCCTACACAGTATTCAAAGGAGACACAAGCAAGCCCTGCTGTTACAGACTTGTGTTCAGCCAGCTCTGGAGTGGAAATAGACCTTTACTAGAGGCAAGATATATGATGAGGTCTCTATAGTTTATTACAACAGAGAAATAAAACCAAATTTGGAGCCATCTCACACTAGGTGAGAAACAGCAAAATTGAAATCTGCCTGCACAAGCCCATTTACAGAAGTGGGAAGCTTTCTTTTCAGACTCGGATCTTTGTAAGGGCTTTGAAGCAGAGCTATCTGCAAGGAATTTGTGGGCAAATAGGAAGAGCATTTTATTTTCACTCCAACATGAGATGAAAAGTAGGACCAAAGGTCCCCCTTCTTCTACGAGCTGTTTGACCAGTGGTGATGAGCTACTGGCACTGGTTCAAGTTTGCTGTTAACAAAGATCCTCACTGGCACCAGTTACAATGAACTGCAATGTTTTTAAAAACAAATTTGGCACCAGATACCAAAGAAAGTTCTCTATCAGTCTGTTAGATCACTACGAGCCTTTAAGGCTTTGGATCAAAACTCAAATGTGTGTAAGATTTTATTCCAAAGATGGTGTCAAAGGGAATGAGCTCTCAGGGAAAGCAAAGGTTAAGTGGAATGTGCCTACAAAACTTTGGCTTTACACAAGGTTTTGAGTGCTTATATGGCTCTAAGTCTCTGTAAACACTGATATCCACATTTCATATTCTCTCTCATACTTGCTGCTCTTAATGTTAGGGCACTCTTCACATAGAAACAAGACATCTAAGTAACTGTTTCAAAAACTTATAGCAGTATGTGCTAAATACTCTAAACAAGAATATAATCCACTCTGCATGTATTAAATGAGAGATACAAAGAGCAAAGTAGGCAAAAGAAACATAATTTGACAAATAGAGAAGTGAGTCTGTCGCTGTCCAAGATGACATGGAAGGTTTTTGCCACAGTTGAGAGCTCAACCCACATGCCTGGATTCCCTCACCAATGCAAAAATGACAGCAGTAGTATTATTCCCTGAAGGTTTTTTCCCCCTTTTTTTAAAGTAGCTTTTTATTGTACATGAAAATTGTTTAGGATAAAATGTGCTTTAAATAATTTGGTAGAGATATATATAAACAGCTATTAGCTTACATGAAAAAGCTATGCTACCCTTCATAGTGTTCCTTTGTATTTGAATGCTGAAAAGAATTGAACCTGAAGAAAACATGTAGTTTATTAAATACAGATTTATAGGAGGCATACCTCATATGCATCACAAGTTTTTGTAAATGTTGGATTACTTTGGCAGTCAACAGGTCTCTATGCAAAAGCATTTTATGTCCACTCAGCATTTAGCTGTTTTTCTTCGGGATAACTTCTAATATGCTGGCTAGAACTGAATTATTTGGTCATTTTACAGCAAAAGGCATAAATCTCCAATTGGGAATGGATTTCAGTTTGGTTTTCAGAAAGCATATCCAAATTCCAAATTGCTGAAAAAGGGATGACTGAATAAAAAGACATAAACAGTTTTCTGGGACACAGAAGATGAAGATCAACACGAATCTGCCCAAAATTTCACAAAACCTCTCTTTTGCAGCTAGTGAGTCATCCTGGTTACCAGAGAGAGGATAAAACCCAGGAACTTGCCTGAACTCATATACTTTCACTAGACTGCAACTTCTACTTTAGATTAATTAAGCTAAACTCTTTAGTCTAAAAGCAAAGGTCAAAGACTAACTAATACACAGTTAAAGATAGCTTAATTAAGAACTTTGGTAATAATTAATCAACCAGTCTCTCAACTCCAGGAACTTTCTCTAATGTATCTCAGCAATTAAGCTTTCCTATAACAGAAATGTCTAATTCCACACTTTTGCTGATAGTGCTGTAGGATGATCACACTCTCCCGAACTATCCCGGAATGAGATCTGCACTGAGTGAACACTGAGAAAAAGAGAAAAAGCTCATGACATTTGTATTCAAGGGAGCTAGGTCCCACTGAGGTCATGTTTCTAAACATGCCAGGCCAAGCTTCATTTATTCCAGTTTCTCATCTTTTGCATAAAAAAGACAAGAAGAGTTTTCATCAGCTTGCCATAGTCTCTATACAGGTCTCCAGACAGAGAATATGGTTTCAGAGTAAATGGCTGATATTCCACTTAAAAACGAGAAAGGGAGCAATGAACTTTGAGTGTGTCCAGATGGGATGATGGTAGTTGGACAGAAGCATGAAGTGCTCTATCCTGTCATCTTTCCTCACAGATTTACTGCCAAATGGGGAAGAAGCGAGGGGGGCTGAAGCTTATTTTATAGAAACAAATGCTATCTAAATGTTTTCATATCCCTGAGCTCTAATATCTTGTCACAGGATATTAATAATTTGTATCAAAGTGAAAAGGAGTTAACTTATATCTCACTGTTGAGGAACAAAGCTCAGTATGTAACTTTGCTCTCTGAGGAATTAAATTCTGTTTTGTTTTGGTCTTTTTTTTAATATAGATAAATTGTCAAATAGCCTTCCTGAGTACATTCATGTCATCATATCTAGGACTGACATTCCCAAATGTTTATAAAAAGAATAAAGTATACGATATCTGTTCACAGTAGTGGAACATGCTAATTGTGCTTGGAGATAAGCAAGGAGGCTTATGGTAAAGTTGGCTAGAGTGTTGACATGAGAATAGTGATATTCACTTTTAGCAAGGGGGCAGAAAGAAAAGATTTTGAGACATCAGTGGTCAGTGCAGTATAGACATCAACAAAAATATTTCTACCAAGGGACTTTATTTTATTTTACTTGCTTTTAATTCCATCTATTAATTTGCAAAAAAAAAAAGAAAATATATCAAAACACATTGGGAAAATTTTAAAAAGTAGATAAGGAAAACACTGAACTATTTCAGAAGATCGTTTATCTGCAGTCAAAATGGTTGAGGCAGGAACAATGCTCCTCCCAGCTTCCCTTGCTACTGTATGTTTCCAGTTCTAGCTTCCTAGGGCAGAAGTGAGTAAGGAAGCCAAGGCTCACATCAGCTCAAACTCCAGCCTCTCCACTTCAGTTGTCAGTTTGCCAATCATATGTGGTTTGTACGATGTAGTGAGCTCTCTGGTAGGATTGTGACTTAAGCCACCTTTCTCCCACAGACCACTGAGCAGCCTTCAAATGCCACTTTCAGTCATTACTTAATAGCCCATCTGGCTCAAACCAGTGCAAATTCCAGTTTCTAAAGAAGACTAGAAAAAATAGCTGCAAGGTTTATGCTGCTATTGAAAAGTTCTTGGAGTTTACATATTGATTTTCTTCCTTAACATTTTCTCTTCTGAAACTTCCCCAAAATACCAGAGATTTTAGTGCTCAATAATATAGTGGAGATACAGAAGTCAGATGTCTACAAGTACGAGATGCTCTAAACATCTGTAACCCTGCTGAAATTCAGTGAGAAATAGTTATACGACCCCCAAGTCTCTTCACCCAGCGTGAGCTTTATGGGTGAAGAGGGGGGGAAAAATGGTAATTAGAGTATTTTTCTTAAATATAAACATGGCTTTAGACTTCATGCACAAAACACCTGCAAAAACTCCATTACCTCATTCTTGCAAGTTCTGATATCCTGTGCTACATGTTATGGCATGAAGTGACTAATATATATAATATATATATATATATATAACTTTTTACTCCACCTCTCGGTAGTTGTCACTGATTCGATCCAAACTGAGAGAATACAAGAGGTCTCTTCCTCCCACGAACAGTCGCTCTTGATACTCATCCAGCAGCATTACATGAAGTCCAAGATATCCAAACGGGCTACGAAAGACTGACGTCCTGTTTAAATCCCAGAGCTCTGAAATACAATTAGAGTGTTTGTGATAAATACCAAGCAGCTTAGCTTTCGTGGCTTCATTTTCACGTCCTCCTGGGGAACTGGACAAGAAGTTGTGGGACATTAAAATGCTAATCATATAATCTTTGAGTAAGAAAGAGACACAGAACACCTGAGAACAATTTTCAAACTAAGCCAGTTCTCCAGGCAGTTTGTCTCTGAGTCTTCACATCATAACCTTTATGCTTAAAATATGAGATGGGGAGGGATGAAAATTAGTTTGCTCCTGGATATTTTCTGAAAAGGAAAAAGTACTTAGAACAATAGCTGCAAATCGACAAAAAAAATGAATGAATTAATGGAAACTGAAAAAAAGAAATACTGGAAATTATGTCCTTGTCTTTCAAGCACGTCAAACTACGGGTTTTCAGTGCACACACAATATTTACCTGGGTTTGTATTTTTAGGAGGATGGGATTGTGGGTTTTAAGCCCAGCACTGTCTTCCCTCAGTTCACTGAAAATATTGCCTCTAAATTCAGTGAAAACAGTACAAAATCCGTGAAGTGCATAAGAATAATTTTCCAACACTGATTTTGTCAAGAAATGCACTGACCTGATATGGGAATCTGAGGCTTAACTCTACATGATTCAGGCTAAAGTCAGTCCCACAGAGAAAAGGAAATTCATTCTGGGTAATGGTGCAGAAACTCGTATTCAGGCCTCAGGAAAGAAGACAGAGGCAAGCATGAGGATCTTTCTGCACTGTGGTGCAGAGCACAACCTGGCTTGCAGCAGGTCAGAGAGGCTGAAAACCATTTTGCCTCAGTGGAGAAGCCTCAAAAGGAGCAGTTACAGACAGTACCCTCAGACTCCCTCCAAAATGATGGAGTTTGAACTGAGGCAGAGCAACTATGTTATGTCTGTACTGTGGCAAATTGTTTTATTTTGAAGAAATCACTCTTGGTAAAAGTAATTAAATGTGTTTATCCTCACTGCTATCCATAAACATAACTTTTTTAATTGCTTGGACGTGGCCCAGCAGCTGATGCTGGAAGAAGTGGGATTGTCCCAGAGCTGGAGAAGACAAATGAGCCCCCATCCAGTCTGGAGGCTCCTGCTCACATGCCACACCATCAGTTATGTTCATTTGTCCATGCTGCACTTGACAGCAACACAGAGACCACAGCTGATGTTCTGTAAGCAAGAAATTTAACATTCAAAAAGGATATTGATTTAATACAAAAAATTGGCACAATTTCTATTAATTTAAAATTATTAAGTGTATTGTGTGTGTCATGGTTAATGAAAATCAGTAATAGGATAAATATGTTTTGCTCCTTTTACGAGGTAGGCTTAGTTCAGGTCAACAGAGGCTGAAAGTAACTAGTTTCTGAAAGCTCTTTCCTTAGATGATAAAATTTACATCAAAGGAATCATAGTAAAAATTCAGCCTCACATATGATGTCTTTCTCAAGAGATCTTCAAACAGAATGTATTAAATAGTTGCACCTGTGTGTGACTGGCCTCACTTAACAAATGGAAAAGCTAAGTCACAGAGAGGAATGTTATGATGAACAGAACAAGAGCCTTTTTTGTCTAAGCATTGCATACTAAGCAGTGGATAGATACACATTTTTTGACAGTGATACACTCAGCACACAGCTGCACAGGAATGTGGAAATGGCACTTTCAAAGCTTGCTCTTGCCAAGCAAATGAGCAGATTGCTGTTTTGGAAGAACGTCCCTTGTTTCTGAACAGATTAGAAATTAAATGAAAGCAGAGCTAGAAATACACTTTTGGTCCTAAATAAGGCCACTTCTTATTTACAAGAATATAAACCATTCAATATATTTTATTTTTTAATCAGTCTTGGAGTGAAAAGAATTGCATTTTAAATTCTAGCCGTATACAAGCCACAAAAGGTTACTGTGGTAGCTTCCCCTGATTTATTTTCATGTTGTCCTGAAGGCAAATTGTTCATAAATGAGACAATATTTCTTTACATGGATCAGAGGTATGACTCGTGTTCTCATAATGATGAACAGTCCTCTGCCGGATCACATAAACTGGTAACTGCTCATATAAGACTCAGTCCTGCAAAGCACACCTGCAAACCTTATTGTATTAAATGGAAGTTGAGAATATTAAACATCTTTCAAGATCAAACTTGTAAAAAGAGATGTTTCTAAGACCACATCCAGCAACTTACACTGACATGGATTTGCTGTGGGGGTAGAGACGAGTAGAAGTGAACCTGACATCTGAAAGGACTGGAGAACAAAAAGCAGTTGGGTTTGGAGAGTGATTTTGTACTGAAACACAAATGTAGCAGCCTTATGTAGATCCTTTGAAAGGTACTAGGCTTTCCATACACTGTAGGATATGTGAGATACTAGGACAGTGCAGGCAAATAGAATGCAGCACCTCCTGGACGCCTGGAGAGTGAGTGGTATATCTGGGGGTCTACAATGGTACTGGAACCCTGTCATTTCTAGGCAAGTGACTCTCACTGTGGCACGGTTTGATGTAAATGACACAGGTTCTGCAGCAGTAGAACATCATTCATGTAGCGCTGTGCCCCTTGGACAAAGCTGGCTGGCTTCAATGTAGCACTACAGGAATGCAGCTGTACTGCTTCCAGAGGAGCTGCTGCCTCCACGCACAGCACAGCCTTCATGCTCATGTTGTGCATTGTTAGTTCGTAGATCATGGAACGGCCCGGGTTGGAAGGGACCTTAAAGACTATCTGGTTCCAACCCCCCTGCCATGGGCAGGGACATCTTCCACTAGACCAGGTTGCTCTAAGCCCTTTCCAGCCTGGCCTTGAACACTTCCAGGCAGAGACACCCACATCTTCTCTGGACAACCTGTGCCAGTGTCTCAACACTCTCAAAGGGAAAAATTTCTAGTATCCAATCTCAACCTATGCTCTTTCAGTTTAGAGCCTTTACCCGTTGTTCTATCACCACATGCCCTTGTACAAAGTTTCTTTCCGGCTCTATTGTAGCCCCTTTAGACACTGAAAGCTGCTCTAAGTTCTTCCTAAACCCTTTTCTTCTCCAGGCTGAACAATCCCAGGTCTCTCAGCCTGTCTTCATACTAGAAGTGCTCCAGTCCTCTGATCATCCTTCTGACCTCCTCTGCTGCAACAGGTCCACGTCCTTCTCATGGGGGAGGCCCAGAGCCGGACACATGGATCACCGCACTTCGCAGTGTTGAGTTGCACTGGTCATTGAAATCACAACACAGTTGGGAGCGAGGCACTTGAATTCAAACTTTAAGCAGCTTTCCCCGAAATCTAGCTTCAGTTACCTTGAAGAAACTTATGCTCACGAGGGTAACTCTGTAAATACAGATTCCTTGAGGCGTCAAGAGTTGTGCTCCTGGTCATGCTGATACCCTTTAATTAAAAAAATCACATTCTAGACCATGCCTAAACTTGAGCATAACCCAAAAAGAGGTTGTTCCTCTACCTAATACTAGGATTTAATGTCCACATTTATGCTGGACACATCTAGCACACTTACAAGATCAGGTGCAAGTGCAATTTTCTTCAACAATCTGGCCAGAGAAAATATAGTGCTGAGTAACATTTTTAAAATATTCCAATGGCTAAATCGGTTACCTGAGGAATAGCAGACACGAGTTCAATTTCCTTTTCTAAATGGCTTGAAACTCAGATCTTTCTCCTTCCACAAAGAGGTGTAATCACAAGATATTAGCTACTGGATTGGTAGGGAAGGATGGATGCTCTCTCAATTTCCTGTTGAAGCTGTGCAACAAAATATTTAAGACTCAGAAAGAGTGAACAAGAAGTAGTACTCTAATTTAGTAGTTAAATTGCTTTTCTGGGAAAGACGTTCTGGCTCTGATGCTCAAGATAGTCTTTGCATTTTATATTAAATAGTTAGTGGATAAACTTTACAAACTGTTCCAGCACATGGGCTAGAAATCCTTGGCTTCTCCCTCACGTGGGAGTGACTAAGGGTTTAGTTGAGCAGAACCCTTCCTTTTAATGAGTTTCTGTAGGTTTCTGTGACAAAGGGGAAAAAAAGTCCTTTTTCTGTAAAGATCTTGTGTAAAGAAGTAAAAAGCCAGAGACACAGAGGATGAATTATTCAGGGTGAATATATTGCTAGTGCTCAACATATAGAAAAACAGAGAAAAGACCTTTCCTGCTCTTATCTTTTGGTAAAAACAAATCTTCTGGAGTACTGATCCATAAATTTGAGAAAACGTTATCTTTTGTGCTATATTGCTTTGCCATTTTAATCTGAAGACTCAAGACCATAACTAAACCCACACCATTGCAATACAAACAGCATTTAACTCAACAAAGGAAAGACTACTTCAATATTTACATACTCCTATATGGCACTTCATTTTATCTGTGAAAGCTTTAAAGCAAGTCTGGACTGCTAAATTACATTTAATAAGAGAAAAAATCTTATTTCTTGCTTTTTTAAAAGCTGAGAACAAACATGATGGTTTCCTATCTGTCTGCCAGAGCTTGCTGGCAAATATTCAGACTGATCTTGCTTGCCACACTTTCTCTTATAGCATATCTACTTTGGTGGACGTATTCATACTCTATCCTGTTTGACAAAACGAATTCTATTAGATCTGTTGGTCTAACAATGTTAATTATATTGCTAATAGCCAATTTCTTAGATGCTTAAATGAGCAGTATATAATTCTTACTTCTAAGATTATTTTAGAACAGCCATTTCTTCCATTAGAAATTCTTCTGTTAGTTTGAGGAGAAAAAAATTGTCACCCTACTTTCATTTCAATATTTTTAAAATATAAATGATTGGTAGCTTAAATATGCTTAGAGTATTAAATGCGAAAATCTCGATGCTGCTCCACAGCAACCAGAGTATAGTGACATTTCATTTATAACACGTTCTCAGAATTTAAGCACGTTTTGAGTAATATATAACTTTGGACCTTGAATACAGACAAATATCACTGCAAAGTTTTAATCTCTCTTATTTTTCTCAGGGAGTGACAAAGCTACTGTTGCTCTGCTCTGTTCTTCATAGCATTACATCATCACAACTGCACAAGTCTATTGCCTTTGCCCTTTTTTGCCCTCATAAAAATCTTTGGCTCCCCTTTTAAATTCTTCAGAAATGTAGTCTCACCTCCTACACTACTTCATGCTGCAGATCATTCTTCCGGCAAAGATGTTTTCCAGATGCAGGGCACTGACAAATGAGTCCACATAAGGTGGATGTTTCAGTGCTGCCTTACAGGAAGAGTTAATGACTGGGGTTGCCTTCTGTCCCCATCAATAATGTAAAAAGGACACTGATAAAAAGTCTAGGTAATGTGAGCACCTGAATGACATCTTATGCTTCAAATTAGAAGCATAGTCCTAGAATATAGATACTACAGTGGAAAAAGTTTTACAAGAACTTGACGAACCTTATGTAACTTTATTTAATTTAGCTTTTTGCTGTATTGCTGACAAGTGATAACAAAATCTGCTTACATGTGACAAGAAAGGAACAGAAACAAAGAGGAGGAAAAATCAAAAGAGACATAGGGGAGAGCCTGAAATATCTGTGACACAGTTTATGAACTACAGGTCAGTCGTAAGACCAGGCAACATAAGTATCTTCTGTTTTAAAACACTGGTACTTTAAGGCAAATGTCTATGCAAGGGTACTCTAAGGAGTCATCCATCACAAGGACAAAAATATAAACTTACATGTGGTTGAATCTTCCTGACAAGGTTAAGACCTCTAACTGGCAATATTCTGTATAAAATTAGTAGCAGGAGGCACAAGATTCCTTCCCTGGGAAAAAAATTTAGAGACTAAAATTTGCCTAAAAACCCCAATGCTGTCAAATATGAGATTAGCAACTTTTACCTTCCTGTGCCTACTTTCCTGCTTTTCCTCAATCAAATATAGCCCTGTAAGAATAATTATAGAGTGCTGATAGTGATTGTCAGGTAATGGAAAATTGCATTAACTCATGTGAACCAGAAGGAACTGAACTTGTTGGGCAGTAGAAAAGGAGACAGTGTTAACTGGGCAGCGATGGCCAAAGTAAATCCTGCTGCATGAGATTTGGCAGCAAAATCTGAGCCAAGAACTGTAATAGAGGAATTAATGGCAAATAGTAAACTAACTAAAAAATCTAGAGTAGCAGTAATGCTGAAAGATACCACTATAATTTTAAAACACAGTTCTTAAGATACTTTAGTGCTTTATTTGGGGAACGTGAATCAGTAGGAGATAGGTTTAAAAGTCTGTGAGGGAGACTGAAGTATGAGCTTTCACTGCTTGAGGTTTTATCTCTGTGGCTGCCAGGCAGATGCCTCAGAAACTTGGCAGGGTAGGAGACAGAAGGCAAAGTCTAGTAACAACAAGCAAAAACCCATTAGTCCATAACTACTTTCATATGATTCAACCTCTGCTCTTAACAGCAGGTGAGTTTGGCTGTCGAGCTTTATTTGGAGAATGTAATTGGCTTAATGAAGGGAGCTGGTGCAGCAAAGCCCATGAATAATTTTGCTTCTTTGGTTCTCTTCCTCTAAATGTTCTGGATCTAATGATGAAGTTTAAAATACAGCAAAAACTTCAAACAAAGATCTTTCCTTGTCAGTCTGTCCAAATTACAGAGGCAAAAGTTTCTGAAATTAAAAGGTACAGTTCAGGGAGACAAGAACAGTTTAAATCTGTATGCAAGACAAAACACTCTTCTGGCTTTTTTTTTTCCCCTAAGAATATAAGAAAAACCTATAACTGGAACATATAATAAATCCTAGGAAATATTTTTGTTTCTTCTAATTCTACTCAGATAATGGCAGAAAATATTCTGTGTAGCTTGAAAGTCCTTAACACAGCTAATCATGATAGTTCAAGTCCTAATCCTCGATATTTCCATTTCAAACTATTATATGTCACATATATACTGTGATATGTGTGTATTCTGTCACATTTAGCAAATATATAGTCTTTCTTCCCTGATGGCAAAATAACACACTCAGTTAGTAGCACTGTAGCTGGTTCAGTTTTAGTTACTAAACAACAAAAATATAACCATTAAAAAAGACCATGGTTTATTGTATTAGTATATTACATAATAGTAAGAACATGTATGCTTACATGGTATTTCATAATATTTCTAGTTCTTGCTGGAAACTTCTATGGTGTACATCAATTTAAGAGTAATCACACATCATGTTCATACAAGCTGGGTTTACAGCAATTTAAAGGTGCATTTCTAGATTTACATGCTGGTAAATTTTTTATGTGTATAAAAAATAACTGATATTCAATTTAATGTTACTAATGCTTGAAAAGAAATGAAATTCAGTGTAATAAAACCTTGATATTTTTGGGTTTTAATCATACCTAGCTAGAAATGATGGATGATTTACAGACTGTTTTAGAAGAAAACCTCTTTGTAAGTCAAATGAAAGCAGTTACAGAACCCACTAAACAGTCGTGTATGTTGAAGCAGTATTTGTCTTCTGACACTAACAAATTTGACCGCAACAATTTCTGGATCTTCCTGGTTTTCATTACCAAGAAGTAATGAAAGTTGTAGCAGTAAGCTACTACGTAGCAGTAAGCTACTATGATTTCTTATATAAGGCCTAATCCAGAGCTCATCTGCCATTCTGAGCCACTTTGAGCTCGGTACTCACACCAATATAGATTAAATAGGTGTGGAACAATACAGGAAAAACACTTTTCCTTCTGTATTTCATCTGATCCTGAGAAACAACAGGCAGAGAATCAACTCAGAATAAAAAGAAATTTTCATCATTTCAGTGTTAAACTACTACATAAATGATGTTTATGCTTTTAATGATAGTATTAATTTTCAATGATAATAACAATTTCAAATATTTTAAATTCATTTTACCATATTTTTTCCATATCTATTTCCAGTTAGCAAGATATTGCTTGCAGAGTGGTGAAGAATTAATTTTTTTATTTCATTTCAGTATTAGATAGCAAATTTTGGCACTCATTCAAACAAATTTGCTATGGTAAATTGACACTCATTATACCAGGGACTCTGTTATCCAAAAATTTGTTTAGCTTACCAGTGGGATTTTTCTTAGAAAAGGTACATGCATCCCCAAAGTGCTATCTGATAACACAGTTCAGAAACGTGTTAGTGATAGAGAATATCAAGCAACTGCTTATGCAAAATTACATAATACTGTGTCTGATATGAACTCCCAGGTCTCACTGACTTGCATAATGTGGCTGCCTAAAATTCTCTAGCGACTTCAAATCCTAACGGTCCTTTATTTTTAGTAAAGCATTTTAGGAGGTGACAGTAAATGGTAATGTTGTGGATAATAAATATCTTCATCAATGTTACAAATTTCTTTCCAAAAGGTAGATTGCCTGATAGAAAGCAACAGAAATGTGTTTTTCTATTAAAAAATTCCAGCAGAAATATAAATTGGAATTTTTTATTATTAAATTATTCCAGTCAATGGATGACACAAGCATCCATGAAATAGTCTTTGGTGAACTTTATGCACTTCATCCAAAGTATCTCTAAGGAAGCAAGCATAGAAAGAAATGTCCTTTTAAAATTATACTCACAGAAGATGTTTTACATTATGTTTAATATCTTAATAGTGTTAGCAAGTGAAATAATCAATTTATAAAACTTGAGTTTTAGAAGGTACATATGGTTCAAATAATCACAGACTTCTGCTGATAAAACACAGACAGTCCAGTCTCTTGAGGACCTGATTTATTAAGGTGTACCAGTTACTACATGCTCATTACCACACCAGTCTGGGAAGAGTAGAATTCTTCCTATGGAGAGACCCAGTGTTTTGACAGAAAGAGAATCTGGTGCTTTCACTTAAAAAGAAGATGCCAAGAGTCAGGGGTTTATGCTATTCGAAATGACTGTTAAATTGAATTTCCCCTGTAAAAGATGGATAAAAAGGAGTTATCTCACGTGATTTTCAGCGGCATATGCTCTTGGGCAGGATGGCATGTGATTGACAGTGTATGTAAGGCTATCTGGAATCATCAACATGAAAAAGACAGAATGGAGGAGAAAGGAGGCATTGTAAGAAAAGCAAAAGTCAGAGGGAAAATTGAAATGGAAATAACTAGAAAGATAAAAGGAAATTTTCAAGGTATTTTTTTCCCTGTGAAATAAATTACTCACAGCATATGCAGAGTTTGAGGTAATATTCTATAGGTGAGTTTAGAAAGATTTGCTACACTTCATGCACTGAACTAAATTCAATTTTCACTGAGCATAGAAACTCTATAAACAACAGTGAATAGACTTCTATAGAAATGAGCACTTTGTTAGTCCTAAGTTTGTTCTTTTTAATTGACCAGAGTATCTTCTCCGGAAAGATTTAATTAATAGAAAGGAGATGTATTCAGCCGCTACATCAGTGTCTTTGGAAGACCTACCTCATTCGAGTTAGCTGGCACTAATACATCCATGATTTGACTCTGCTTTTCCAGATACATCTCAAATACTTTTAAATATTAATGAAAACTGAATACATCAAAGGTCTTTTTGTTGCCTTTATTTTAATAATATTATTTTTTTTTATGACACAGAGCTTTGTGAAAGAATTCAAGCTCTTATATTACAGGGTGAGATGTCATATTCAGCTTTTAGTTTGTTCAAAGTCAGGTGTCTAGTTTAAGGTATTTATCCAATTGTCTTTTTTTATCGGAACAAGAGAAAGAGGTATTCCCAAATGGCATTTTAAAATTTTTTTATAAAAACATTCAAAAAATATAATCCAAAAGTAATGATTTCTATAATCCAAATTTTAAGAATGTAGTCTAAGTTTTAGATACGTAATGAACTGTAGATGTATTCCACTCCAAAATGCATTCTATAAATAATCCAAAGTTGCATTTTATCAATGCTTTCAATTTTAAGCTCTGCAATGACAGGCAACACATAGAAATACCTGTCTTTGTTGTGTCTTCTGTTTCTCCCCCAGTATGCTTAATTATCTGTAAACTGATGGTTAAGTAAATGCCTTGGAAGAAAGAGACAGAAAAAAACTTTATTTGAATAACTTAGGACATATCTGAAACCTTTCAGAATCAGTAATGCTTCGCAAATATTAACAGTTAAAACATTCTTCTGTTTAGAACTCAACACAGTTGATCTTAAATAGTGTAACTGGAGAATAAATGTCAATAATAGGCAGCTATTAATGGTCACGTAACTATTATGAATTGTATTATGGACTGTTGCATATTACCCTCAAACCTTCACGGATATGTCCATCCATCCTCTCTTTCCTTTTTTTCCCCACACAATTCATTTGTTTCTGACAGATTTTTGAAGACAGAGAAAAATGATAGTGCTTGTTTAGAAGTTTATTGTACTGTGATATAAGCATTATCTTTTCTCATGTCACATTTGATTATCCAACAGAGTCACACAATAGACTGTACTGAATTTCAGCTTTTGTTTGTGCTCCTAGGCCTTTCAGATGCTTTTAGAAAAATGCCCAATGATAACAAAAGCCCCTGTTACATTGAAGAAAATTCTACAATAGAACAGAGAAACAACCTCCTGAAATTACAAGTAGCATCTCTATATCCTCAACTGACCTGATGGTAATCATAAAAAAAATCCCCCATAAACCTTTCCCACTTCAAAATGGAATATTGTCTCTGTCCTGAACCATTTTTCATAGGATGTAAAAACACCATACACTTATGGGTGTTCCTTCATTAGTTTTTTCTTCACTGTAATTTAAAAACTCACCTTCATCTGGATGCTTGGTTTAACACTGGGGCTTAACTGGCTTAATTTCAGATGATTTGGGGTCAATCTGTCTTTTCTACTTATAGCTAGCTTTACAGAAGGTAGAACATGAGATAATTTAATTAATGTCCTTTATTTCTCACAAGGGCTACTGATGTTTAGAATTATAGAGATACCATGAAAATGAAGGACTGATACATTTGCTTCATTTTTGTATACTAGAGCTGTGCAGAACTCCATAGAGATCTAGGGATTCAATCAACAGACACATAGAGAGTTTTGGGTTGGAAGAACCTTCAAAGATCATCTACCATAACCCCCTGCCAGAGCCAGGGACTGTCACTGCTTCCACCAGCTTGGTGACATCCACAAACTTCCTGAGGGTGGACTCAATCCCACAGTCCATGTTGCTGTTAAAGACATTAAATACTACCAGTCCCAGTACAGATCCTTGAGGAACACCACTCATTACTAGATTATGTACTGCTCAGCGCTGAAAAATACACAGCCCTGGACAACTGTTTTCTCCAGGAATTTCCAATCTAACTGGAAGGCAAAGCCAAAACAGAATTAAAAAACAAACAAAAACCAAAACTAAAGAATTTCCATCATGAAGATGGGGTAAATGAGAAAATAATAATTTCAGTATTCACAAAATTCTCCAGGGATTGAATTTAGCTCTGATTTGCACGATTTGCAGTGATCACTTAGCAAGTCTGCATAAAACTGCTGGACACTTCATATTTTGAATGCAAGTACAATGGGTGACCCACAGGCTACTGTCCTGAGAATTTGCCCCTAGGAAAAAAGCGAGCAGAACAGACAAAAGATATTGGACCTGGGAGAGAACATTTTTCAGACACTGAAAGTATTAGTAAAGATTTTGGAAATTGTTCCATCCCAAACTGGAATAAAAGCTTCAAATACAGAGCATTTTCAAACATCAAAAAATCCAGTTATTTTCTCATGGATGGAATTTTACATATTTTGTTTTGATTAATGCAGTCCTCTCTTTTTATAGTAAGTCAACTAACATTTCAAAATTACATGTTCCTAAACCAAAATAGAAGTCTTAATTTAAAACATGTAAATATCCCTTTTTTTTGCCAAAATATTAATCGATGGAAAAAAAAATTTCCATGATTTCATCATGCTTCATAGAGGAAAAAACACCAAAATCAAAAACCAAAACCAGAATATTTACAGTTAGCAAAGAACTGCACATGTAAATATCCCCACCTTTAGAGAAGGCATAAGAAAGCACTTATGCCTTCTCTAAAATGATGTACCTTTAATAAAATGTAGCTATCTCCAAAAGCAAAAGAACTTCTGAAAAATCTGCTATGGATTTTTCATAGTAGTGTGTAGAGATAGAAAGATGTAGAGAAAAAGTTATATAGAAGACAAAATTCAGAATCCTTTTACAAAATTACAAGACAATTTCTAAATACCAACTTTTGAGATATGCTGGTTACATCCAAGATGACTGTCAATATAAATATGAAAAATTTGAAAATATTATATTAGAGCTATAGATCCCAAGTACCATATGCTTAATCTGACAGCGATGTTTGTTCTTAGAATAGAATAGAAACAGAGATTTATATTCTGCACATTATTTACAGGAGTGAGACTATCTGAGGACAAATTAAATTTGTAACACATGCTGCATATTGCACTAGTATTTATACATCAGGATGCAATTCTCTATGCCTGATACCAGGAAAAATATGTAAAAAGAACATAATGAACTGTATGAAATAGCTTGTCACAGAATAATATATTTATCAAACTGTCAGAAGTAAGTACACTTAGGAATGAATAGGTCCAAAACATATATTATTTAACTGAGAGCTATTTAATTGTTTATATTATATTTCATAAATACTTTAGAGGAAAATGTTACACTTAAGTAGTTCTGCCACTTTTTATATAAGCTTGACTAAAGTTCAAGGGAATTTTGTCTCTTTAAGAATTAAAGAATTGGGTTCTATTCGGACCCTTGTAGGATATTATAAAATATCTGAAGGCAGTGAGACACATTTCTTTACAAAGAAAAGAAAAGGAGGCAAAGCATTAGAAAATAGTGATACTTGTAAATGAAAATGCAATATGTCTGGTTTGTTTCTGCTAGCTTCATTCACATAAATATCTATGTACAGTTTCTGATTTCAACAGGCTCTCTTGCAGAAGGATGTTATTTCTCAATCTAAACAGCTCTTCTGTACCAGTGAATGGCAGCCACGGAGACACCACAGAGACCGTGATGTGTGTTATATCACAAGAAACCCAAAAAATGGTTTCACTGCATCTTTTGCAATCTCATTCACTTATTCAAATTGAGTGTATCATAAGTGACAAACATTCTCTACCCATTTTCCACCTTTGGAAGCAGTGGAAGAAAAAATTGTTTAACCACAGCACAATTATATATATTTGTTTTTGAAAAAAAGAAAGGGAAAAGTTAACAGCAAATACTGCAAGGACAAGACAAGGCATTGTGGTGGGTAATTTAGCAATAAGGATACAAAAAATCTGTTTGTTTCAGAATAATCTGCAAAGGCAAGCAGTGGAACTCCTAGTAGATGAGCCAATTAAAAAAAGATAGGAGGAAACATCTGACAATCTGTTCTAGTAAATAGCCACACACTAGTGGGGAAAGATTAGCTGTCTTCCAGGTTATTTCCCTATCTTCATTTTCCATAATATAATTTATACCAAAGAACAAAGTTTTCTACAAGCACAGGATATTGATACCAGATCATCCGTTGGATGTGTCACATTTCCAAGTAAAATATTTCTATGCAACAATAAGATAAAAAAAAGAATATTTACATCCACCTCCTCAGAAAATATTCATCTGAGGAAAATATTCTGTGACTCACAGAATGTGTGTTTTTGTGCATGTGTGCAGGTATGTTTATATGCATATATAAAATGTTATTTCACACAAAGGTCTCATTTTTGAAGCAAGGTTGCTCAGCACCTTAAACTATTCTAATAAAGGCTCCAAAAACAATACCTATAATGAGAATCTATAGTTTCAAAAGCCACCTTGGCTTTTTCTTTTTCCTGTTTCAACTTACATTTCTTTTTTCCCTTTTGAAATTAGTCTCAGTGATACCAGTACAAAAAAAAAAGCCTCAGCTGTAAAATTCTTCAAAGAGCTTATTTATACCTACCCATTCCTACGCAAGTCTAGCCTGGTGCTGCTATTAACGCCATTTGATAGTAACTATTTTTTCTGTTGTTATTAGTTCTTTTGTCCATGTCTATCATCATTACCTGAATAGGTTTAAAAATGCTAAACAGCTATTGGAAACAATTACTTTTTCTTCCCCATATAATTTAACATTATGGCAATTCATAGGTCAGATGGTCAGTGGAATTTGCAGTGCTTTATTTCTTGCTCTATTTAGAAGGGTTATAAAGATCAGAAGACAGGTCCTTTAGAAGGATTTATTTTCACTGTGTATCTGTTGGTGGTTTACTGATAAGGATTTACATGTGCTGCTCTAGTAAAGCAGCAATATGGATGCTGTCTGTGCTGAAAACTGGAAGCTGTGGTGTTTGCATAGATGGCTTGATGTTGTCAAAGCAGCTGTGGCTCCCACTGAGCCACCTTCCTCTGTTCTTGTATTTATACAAAAAATATAAGCATCAGCACCTTACGCAAATTATGTATCTTGAAATGCCATTCTCTGCCTCAAGTAAGTTCTACTAAAGACATCTAAGGAATCCATTCATGTTAAATATTTACCTCCCTCTTTCATTCTTTTGTCAGAGAGCTTTAAAGGAAGAAAACAAGTAGGGCAAGTACACAGAATATTACTGTAAACAGTCAGAAGTACTATTACACAAGAGTTCTAGGAAATTCGGATTGAATTTTGCTTAATCACCTTCATTTGTCTTTCAACACAACCCAGTTTGGGGTTTTAGTCACAGAACTCAACACACTAAATTTCACATCAAGCTACAAACTCTATGCAGATACAGGCAACTTTTTTTGACCAATGACAATTTTTTGGAAGAAAAAAAAAAAGGAATAGAATGATATGTGTTTAGAGAATAGTGTAGCAAATCGTGCAATGGATGGACTCAATATAGGTAATGATTCAATTTCAAATGTGCTCTAGTGTCTCCAGGCAAAAGACCATAGCAGCCAAAGAATATAGAATGGACACTGTGCAAAAGGTAGCACTGTAAATTGCTCGATGACATTTCACTTATTTACACCTGTGTAGAATTTTGTCCTTGATGCACCCTATTGCCGTTTATGATTTATTTATATTATCTGCTGATCTAAATTACAAAAGGAATTTTCCAGTGTTAGGAAGAAGACAATATGATGCCAACTATTTAAATCCAAAATATTTTTGATTTATAAAACAATTTTAAGCTATACTTAAAAATGTGCATCCAAACCTACTAGTAATGTTTGCAGCCCTTTCTTTCATGACTGCCGTGAGCTGTAATGGTATTCCACTAATAATATAATTTTCAGCTCAGAGAGTACAGATCCTTGTATTTAGACTAAAGATCACATGTTCAGTCTCCACAGTATTTGGCCTCCCCTTCCACATTAATCTTCTGTAATAAGCGACAGAAGCCTTCAAAACGTATTAACACAGGTGGACCTTTGGTGTTTATTTGCAGCCCTGTGGAATAAGTGTGCTTCAGGCTGTTTGTACAGGTCCAGTAGCAGGGTTAGAGCTTGGGAGTGATAAGGTTACCTAAACCGTAGCACAACTAAAGAAAGTCCAGCCATCCAAGAAAATCAAGGTTGATTTCTGCATGTCACATTTAAAAACTAAATATGTGTATTGCCTGAGGAATGCATTTGAAACAGCCAAGCCTGGTAGGAAAGAATGTTTTCAGAGCACTGTTTCAATAGGAGTATTTCTACTGGGAATAAATAAACTGCTGAACGTGCCTCATTTTTTAATGCCCCACAGATGTAAACTGTATTTGATTCTATTGTCTATAATTTAATTTAATGCTTGGTATGTTGCAGCAATATACAGTAACTGATACGTCCTTTGACTGAGAAACAGCTAGACCAAAAATGTTTATATTATTTTCCTTCTCTATAGAGCCTTCTTATTATAAAGAAAAGGTTCATTTTAGCACGCATTTCTACTATCCAATCTTTATTAGAAATGACATACAGAACTGAGAGCACGACAATGCCTGCTTTATGTCTTATTAATTGGAAAGCTCTTCTGTTCTAGTTGAATGGGATTTTTCTTTGTGCTGTCATTGTGAACAATATCTCACAATAGTGGTTCAATAGAAGGATTGGCTGACTAGCACCATCATCTGTACTGTGAAATTCTTTTGTTTTTTTCCAATCGTTTTTTACACACCTTTATTCCCATTCCCATTAAATATCTCTAATTTAGTATTAACTTAGTATTCCATACAAGAAAGATGCAAAGAAGTGAAGAAATATTCAAAAGTATGTTTCACTTTGAAGTATTTCTAGTCAGAGAATTAACAAATATTTATATTAATGCATGGCACTACATTGTGACTTAGGCTGTAATAGAATTTTAATTTTACTCCATATTATTTCAACACTTTTCTCATACATATAGACCAGAAAAATAGTTTATATTGATGTGCCAATACTTTGGTTTCTTTTCAAATCCGAATATCTCTGTTGTTTTGCCGTTCTCAGACACCAGCCAGATACAGGGTATCTACATTTTAACTTTTAGAAGGGACTAGTGGGACAGTTATAATGAAAAAGTTCTCTAAATAAACAAAAACTGCATTTGAACATATTTTTAACTCGCTGTATATATCTCTTTTTTTTTTATAACCGGAGCCTAGTCACAAACTGTTAAGACACCTGAAGGATATCTTAATTTTTCTATAAAACTAGACCTGGACTATCTAGGTTAGCTAGTGCTTAGTTACACTGTATATTAGATTTCATTCCTTTCATGAATTAATTTTGACATAAGCAACAGACCTTCTAAAATTATGATTAGTTATGTGCAAAGTTTGCTTCTGACAGAAGCAACTCCCATATGAGGCTGCATACACCTGGAAGTTGGTTGGAAGAAAATACATTTAGTGGTTGTTTCTACCATTGGTAGAAAGTGTAAAAAGTGGTATTCATGTTTTTGTCAGGTTTATCACTTTTTAAAATGGTAAATAGGTCAACAAAGTCATCTATACACATCACGTGGTTTTTAGCACAAATCAGCTAATAGGAAATACATGTCAAGGTCTAGGATTTGTATCAGTTTAATGCTGTAATAATATATTATAAAGAAGGAAGGATAGTGGTGCTAGAGTACTTATTTATTTCCACACGAATAAAAATCAATAGAAATAGAATACTGATAGCATTATAAAATAATCTACTTCCTTTTGAAGAATTAGAGATTGTTGAAGGCTGAATCACTTGCTGATAAGGATACCTTCCAAATATAAATATTTGCATTCCTTGGTGGATACTCTTCTCCAGAGGAGTGAGGAGCACTTTGCTTTGGCTTTATGCCTAACTACACACCTTTAATGTGTGACTATCTCAAAACTCTTGTACAGCACATTGTATCTAGAGGTTAAGTGTGGTATGTTAAGGGGAGACCAGTTTCAATTAAAAATGCAATAATAGCATTAAAATATGCACTGCCATAGCCTCAGTAAGGTCTCCTTTCTGTTACTGGCAATAGGAGCTCACTGGGGTTTGCTTGGTTCTGTGTGCTCAGGGAATGGTATAGTTGCTAAAGGTGTGGACAGTGGCTACTCAGCTGCATTTCAGAGTAGGAAAAACCCAGCAATTTGAAGCTGTTCTTCACATTGTGACACTTCAACCTGTACTTGGGAGAGCGGCAGGTTTTACTTTCAGGACTACTAATAATCTCCAGTTCTGTGTTGGCTGACTTGAGGCAAGAGGATTAAAAAAGCCAAGAGATATATTTGGCAATCTTTATTTGTGACAAATTAAATAGCAGTAATATGTTTAAATGAACAGAAGCAGCACTTCCTTGAAAATCAATTAATTATAAAGCAACAATAGGGTTGCTGTGCTCGATAATTACACAGGCCTACACTCTGCTCAGCACAGAAGAATCTGACATTTAAACTTCGTGAGCTAACAAACTCTGAAGAGTATTCTAGTTCATTCAAAAGTCTCTCTTGAAAATGGAAACTGATCCTACAGTTGGCAGGTTACTTGCCAGGTATTTTATTCACCTACAAGTTCAAAACACGTGAGCCTCTGAGCTTCACAGCAGGTAGAGGGAAGTTGGCTTTGAAAAAGCAAGGGGAAAAAGGCAAGAAGACGACTGAGACTAAAACTTTTTATGTCTCAAAACGAACATGCACTGATTACTGGGAAAGCATCAATTATTAGTGCTGTGAGCAATAATTGCTACTACTAATGAGCACCCTCACTTATATATATGATGACATGTTTTAAGAGACAGATTCGGGGGCAGATTTTTAATGAGCTCTCCTTATAGTTACAAATACTTTGTTGCTCCCCCACAACACAGAAGGGTTTAATGTCTTTTCTCATGAAACTTAAAACTAAGTTAATTTTCCTACTCTTTCTGTAAAGATCTCTTCTTTTCCTCTCAACTACTTGGTGAGCTGTATTAATTTTGTCATTAAATTTCTATAACGTATTTTGAAAAATTCTCAAGCCTCCTTCTTTCACTGTACACCACACAGCAGTTTCAGTGTCTCAGTGTCCAGTGATGAGTGTTATTCCTTTAGGGCTGGCACAGGGACTGGCAGGGTTTAACACATTTACCAGCAACATGGGGGATTGAGTGCACTCTCAGCAATTTTGCTGACAACACCAATCTGAGTGGTGTGATCGAGACACTGGAGGGAACAGAAGTCATCCAGAGGGACCTTGACAGGCCTGAGAGGTAGGACTGTGCAAACCGCATCAAGTTCAACACGGCCAAGTGCAAGGTGTTGCACTATGGGTCAGGGCAGTACCAAGCACAAGGACAGGCTGGGTGGAGAATGGTTTGAGAGCAGCCCTGGGGAGAAGGACTTGGGGAATTTGGTGCATGCAAAGCTTGCCATGACCTGACAATGTGTGCTCACAGCCCAGAAAGCCAATCCTGTCTTGTGCTGCATCCAAAGCAGTGTAGGCAGCAGGTTTAAGGGGGTTATTCAGCCCCTCTACTGCACTCTCATGAGATCCCACCTGCAGTGCTGCATCCAGCTCTGGGGCCCCCAACATAAGAAAGACATGGATCTATTGGAGCAAGTCCAGAGGAATCCATGAAGCATCTCTCCTTCCCATTGAAATGAAGTGAAATAATGGTTTAAAGATGACCATTCATTTTCTGGTTAAGTGGATACTCACTGTACTTTAACTGATTTATTTTCACTCTTTTTGTTTTCCGGCATATACTCAAGCCATGTACTCTGTCACTGGAAGCTGAGGGTGTTTGTCAAATATAAGTGTAGGATTCCATCACTGCTGATGTTTGTCATTCTTTATTGTTTCCTTTGAACGAACACTGTTAGTGCTTGTGTGTCAACTCAAATTCAAATTGTTTTCATTACATGTGAAATGGAAAATAGACCAGCAATGTCTTTTTCTGTTCAAATACCTTGCTAACATCACACTCCATATAAGCTGTAGAATGAAAAACAGTTTTGCCAAGAGAGATGAAAACTGAGTGTGTGGTGGAGAAACCAAATATTACAGTAAGAGTGTTTAGTGGAAACACTGTCTGGAAAGCCAAGTCTTTTTGGTGGGTAAGTGACAAAAAAGGTGACTAACAGGAAGGATGATTAATCCCCTTTTGTATACAAATGTAAGAAAAATTCTCTTAAAAGAAGCAACTATCTACAAATGTCAAGTGGGAAATTCTATGAATGCAAAGATTAATCAAACTAGGCTATATCCCATTAATCACATATCTCAAAATGGAATAAAAAGAGCTTTGCTTTATAACTTTTTTATGCACTGTTGATGAACTTTATGTATTTTTGTGAAGTAGCCAAACTGTCAGCTTGACAAATGTTTTCACGTGATGAAAAACCTCAAGGCAGTGTTATTTCTCTTGTGTGCTGCTGACTGCAGGAAACTATAGCATATAAGAATTCAGTGTCTGGTCTCAAGGATGACTTTGTCTTGGCAACAAATTTTATGATATTTAACAAAAATTTGTGCAGGAAAGTCTCTCTGAATTGTGCCTTCTCTATTCTGCATTCCATTAAATTATGAAATGCTAATGAATAAACCAAAAGATAGATTTTAGAGACTAAATTACAAATTTATTTGTACTGAAAAAGTGAACAACTGTGTAGTAGCAGACTTATGAATAAAACTAATGAATTATATTTCATACTTATCAGCATTATCTAAATTGCATTCAGCCACTTTTATCCCCAAATAAGATAGCAAATAACATCAACACCAAAGAGCTGCAGCTGATGCAACTACAACACAACCTGGAAGGTGTGAAACTGCAACCACCTCTTTCTTTTGAAAAGTAGCAATGCTGTAATAGGCCCTGCTAGTGTGAAAGAATATGGTTTCCTTGGCTGCAGAAGTATTACTAAATAAAACCATTTTATGTCTCAGAGGCCACATGGCATACATCCACAAAGCTAAAATGTTCCACTGTCTTCATCTCCAAGCAATATAACATCATCCAACCCCCTATGAAGAATGGTCCTTGCATTGTTTCCTGAACCATGCCCAAATATTATTTGGAAGAGTACCGTTTTTCAAAGTTGCCAAGAAGAACATCAAAAATTTAAATACTAGGAATAATCACAGGTCAGTGCTTCAGTGGTGTTTGTGTTCTGGATTTATCTTTTAAAACGATACGTAATCTTCTCTAAGTCTACCCTGCTGGGTTTGTTTTCATCTGGGTAATTTTTTTGTTTTATTGCATGTCTATTCTGTTCCAGAAAGTATTAATTATTACTTAACTGATATATTAGACCAGAGTTGGGAGAACTGAGAAGAATTTCTGTTGTACCAGACATCTCACGTGTGTACAACAAACGCCCAGTTCTTTGCCTTTGAGTTAGACAAAACAGTAGGGAAATACTCATGTGCTGCCTCATAGCCAAGGGGCACTAATGAGCATAAGTCATGTCACCACAGTAATGCTAATGAGCAGTGGTAACTTCAATTACCATCAACAACACTTTAAGTAAAGCATATCTGTAATCTGTTAATTAAAATCTAGTTAAGAAGCTGCTTAGACATACTTAGGCTTGCAACAAAGCTCAATAATAATAATCTTGTTTAATCTAAGTAGCATTTAAGTACGGAATGCAAAGTTAAGACATTTCTTTCATTTGAAATAATCCAAATGTCATTGTAGGGATATATCCAGCCCCCAGGAAATCTGTACCATGGGAAAGGTTCTAGGATCTAACACACCAGTCTATTTCACAGTGATGATATGTGAAATAATTGCTTCAAATTATGGAAATTGCAATCACATTGAAGACAGTGGAAGGTCACTTTTCCCCAGCATGGTCTCCTCATCAGATAAACACACATTTTACAGTAGATATATATTGATAAATCATATGATATTGTGCTTAGGCACAAACTCTACTCCCTAGGGAAAACAGCAAAGTTGCATGAGCAGTATGTTATTTTTTATAAGTAACTTAGCAACTGCAACTTGTTCACTTGTTCTAGTGCCAAAAACAGAACCTAAGGGTTGTAGTCAGAATTTTGCTTCAATGCTTTTTTTTTTCTATCATCATAGTCCCCATATGCAGAACTGTAAGGGTTATGTACTCCTGATGTGGGGAATCCTGCTTAGAGTAGAGCTTCAGCTACACTACTCAGCATAGGCAAGGAGCTGTCTACTACATCTCCTTAAGGAATAATCTACAAATGATTGCTGTGATTATAAATACATTATTTAGAATTTCACTCTTTCCTTTTTTTAATGCATATATATTAATATAATCTATACTATAAACCATAATAGTATAACTCTGCCAGCTCCTTACTCAACTAAAGCATGAAAAGAGTTTCATTTTCATATGCCTCCACTAACCTTTGGCTTCTCACTTCAACTATGTGATAAATCACCATCTTGTTCGCAAAAGCCAGCTTTTCTCATTTAAGACATGAATAATAAGCTTGAGTGCACTACGAGATCAACCTTCCCGTGCCAATATTTCCTCACTCACATTTGGCTGTAGGCACAGTGCTACATTTTCCACTCTATAATGCAGACATGCTGAATTGCACAATCCAAAATTAAACAATCTAAACTACAAAACCGCATCAAAGGAACTCAAAGCAGTTAATTAGCCCCACAATAGGATTACAGATATGTTTTCCTCTGCCTCAAGTCCATTTAGATAATTATTTCAAAATATTTTTCTGATACTGAAAAGAGAATGCAAGATTAATTCTAAATTATATAATTTGCTACTATTGACTGGCAATTTTCTGCTGACCCTGACAAAAATCTGATGCCCCTGGAACTAAGAATAATTCTAATACTGACTAGGTGACATAGTACATGCGTTGCCCCACACAGAGTCTTCTGATATATAATACACATCTAGAAGAATGAAAATGTATTATCATTTGTGAATAAGAATATCAATAGCATTAAAAGCTCATAGCTAATTCAATCAGCACGTTCAGTTGTGTAAGTAGAACCATCAGTTCTCTAGGTTGCTGAAAGCACATTGTCCTTTTAATGTGCTTCCACTTTATGTGAATATTATTTTAAATAATATTGTATATTTATCTTCATATACACTTGCTCATAGTATTTGAGACTATAAAATCTTCCTCAGTTCTGTCATGATACATTTAATTTTGTCTTATTTTTTCTTTATCAAACACTTCATCTATGCAGAAGTTAAATACATGCATTTGTAGTGACAAAGAATATTAATGTAGCATTTATGATATTTTTAAATGCTGAATTTAATTTTTTTAATTGTTCAACATTCTTGTATTAGAACTTTATAAAATAAGTGTAATTAAACGACTAAAATTATCTCCATGTGTTTCAACATGTCCATTGTCCACAAGTTTCTTAGAAGGCTAAAAAATTGTTATTCCTTTCAGGGAGAGCTATAAGTAATCTAGAAACCTTAAATTGTATTTCTCTCATTTACTTTAACATGTTTGAAGATCATTCTTCCAGGAAAAAAAATATGAATGAAATTAATTACAAAAATACAATATTAAGAATGTAAATGAGGTAGTATTCTGTAGAGATCTGATGTTTACTTTTTATCTTCACTTACCCTTCATTGTATTAAAATTTTTTGCCTTGTTTGAAGCACAAAGGAAACAAAAATACAGATCTAAGCCTGCTAGATATTTTCCTTTACACTAATATTTTCCCTTGAGAATGCATTCAAGCAATTCCATGAAGTAGAAGAGAAACTGTAGATATTTAGGACAGTGTGTTAAGACACTTAAAACTTATTACACTTAAACTAGATACAAACCCACAGAAAACAGCAACAACAAAAAGAACAAAACATTAAAAAAAATGGGGAGTGGAGAAAGGAAAACAATGACTACAAAGACTCGATCTCATCTGCTGCTCATTAGTGCACAGCAACTCACAGGCCAGATAAGCATATAATAGGACTCCCTGCTGTTTATACCTAACCATTGTTGGAAGAAATATGTTCTATCAGCATAAATGTGGCTGCATTTCAATCTGGTCACACTTCAGGGGCATGTTCATTCGTGATCTTTTATAAGACCAGCTGATGTCACATGGAAAACTCTGAAACAGTCAATTTAGGGAAAACACTGTTTTAATAGAATATATCTGCTGGATCACTTCACTCCTTGCCTTGTCCCTGGATGCATTTATACAAAATGGGTTTATTTGCCCACCAAAGTTCACTTTCTTTTACTGCTTCTGATTATTAGATGAGGTCATATTTCTAAATTTACAGTTTTGCAGCTACTTACTACTGTCTTGCTACTACAAACTCAAAATAGGATTTTCCTATGGCATGAGCTGTGATGAGTGGGAGATCATCTGTGTGGAAGGAAAGGAAAGGAAAGGACACCCTACCACACACTCGTACTGAGCTCCGTGAGCCATCTGCACCACTAACCTGAGACTTCTTTCAGATCGTGCTGCTTCAGCTTTTTTCCAGAGTAAAACTCAGCCACTCTGTCTCCTGAGCCGTGGCAGGGACACCATGTGTTCACAGGGCTTTGCTCTGGGTTCTGGCACCAGAAGTAAGAAGTTGGAGGAGTCTTACAGAGCTATGTAAAATTTCTGCCTTCTCACTTGGGAGCCCCAGTCCCTGGTTCTGGTAGGTGATAATGAAGCTTGTTTTAAGGCTTGATAGGGGAAGTGATGCTCAGCATCCTCACTGGTTCTGGGCTGGCATATGTCAGCATCTTCCCCATGCCTTTCCAATAGCATTTCCCAACTCACAGGACTGCTGAATCTATGATTTTATGACTGTCTTACCTATGCCTCATAAAGTATTTCCCATTCCATTGGAAATACTTTGCTTAATAGATTTTAGGAGCCCGTCTTTCTTTTCATGGCCAATCCCACTGCTTAGCTAATAATCTCTCTGGGATCAGCTCTTAGGCTTCCGTTTTCTCCCTCCTTCTGTGTCCCAAAAATCTTGGCTGCAGCTTTTAAGAGAGTCATTTGTTATGGACCTTTATGTTCACATCCAAACACTCAATACTATTAAAATTTCATTTAGTTTATTTCAGTCTAACACTTCTTTCTTAAGGTCATCTATTTTGTTCATTATCTGCTAATTTCTTTAGCAAATTGCTTGGCTTTCTGCCAAGCCTATAAATCAGTCTATTAAAGAATATGCATTCCATGAATAACCCTTGTGGAATTCTGAAAAAAAGCCCTCTTCAAGTCCAGCTACTCTCCTTTTCTTTCTTAATTTTATAAGGTGTGTGCTACTACCTGTCCAACTCTGACCCTTTAGCTGACTAATAGCATCTTATAGCACTATATTAAATGTTTTACTGAAGTCTAAACACATTTGCTCTACTACCTTTCATGTCTGAAGAAATGAATCATATATTAAATATATTAGTACGAGTAATTGCATTTATCTTTGATGAAACTGTCTTCAGTATCATCTTGCTTTCAGTTTAATTCCATTTTAAGGACTGGTTTCTTCCCTTAAATTGAAGGAATACTCCACCTAAATTTAGCAAAACATAATGTAGGCATCTGGTGTAAAGTAGCCTTTTAGGTTCCAAATGAAAGATGTAAGCATATGCGAAGAGTAAATCACTTCATACATTAGCACCCGTATATATACACAGACATATTTGGAATTAAATGAGATACCTATTTTCTCTCTTGAATGAACTAGGACCCATACTTTTAGATAGCTGGATCAGCCTATAGGTGGGGTTGAAGGAGATTGTGTTTTCTGACTTGAGCTTGTGAAAACCCTTATAGGTTTATTTCTAAATCAAATAAAGACACTTCCCTTTTATAAATCCATTTTTAGTGATAATCTTTTATCTTCAAATTTGATATTATTGCCCTCATTAAAAGCAAATTTTTATTACGCTTTGGCTCATACTTAGATCACTGTATGTTCTGCCCTTAGAGAAGAGTGATCTAATTGCCTTCTCCTTTCTATGATCTCTTTCAGATACCTAAAGTTCTTACAACTGCAGTCATTGTGGAGACTAAAACTCCTAGATAATTTAAAAAATATATTACATAAGATATCAAATGTAGTATCAGGAAATAAAAAAGAAAAAAAGCAGATTTCATTCTGCTTTTTAAAGGAAAAACCCCCTAATGATTTTAAGTGACATGACTTAAGACACCCTAAGAAAATAGCACTGATGCAGCCAGCAGACTTGTATTGTATCTATTTCCTCAAAGCATGTCTGGAAAAGCCTGTCTCCCGTTCCAGCCTGGCAGCCTCCCACAGTGGGTACAACAGAAGTACTTGACTAAGAACAGTAGCTGGACTGACAGCTTTTCATTCCACAGGCTTTTGCTGCTGCATTTTAACATGACCACCACAGACAGTTTTTTCTGAAAGCCAGTTGAGGGTGCCAATTCTAAGGATACTACTCTGAAAATAATGTAAAAAAAAAAAAATCTACTTCTGTGCTATAAACATAACTATATCCTTATGTCAACGTTATTTTTTGTGCTTTTCGGTGTCAAATTGGACAGCAGTGACACAAAGCCTGTAATATGAAGTAAAATGAATTCCAGATGGATTGCACCAGTTTGTTATTTCAGTAGCATTCAGAACAATTTTAATTTATTTTTACTAAAAATTGTAGCTTACAAAGATGCCTTTGATGGTTTAGCTCAAGGGTGTAAATACATAAATACATACTTTTGCTTTAAAATGAAGACCACAAAGTCCTTAAATATCAGCAACTGTTACAGCTAG
The DNA here is from genome assembly GCA_013400235.1 of Oriolus oriolus. NCBI lineage: Eukaryota > Metazoa > Chordata > Aves > Passeriformes > Corvidae > Oriolus > Oriolus oriolus. Next base: position 627,839 of record VXBT01003521.1, on the reverse strand, counting down.
TCAGACGTTGCAGTGTATGGGATTTGGAACCTTTGGCAGTGGTCTTCATCAAAACTACCCTATAATTTTAGAATTTTATTAGTTTTTAATATATGTATAAAATGAGACACATACACCTAAAATTCAGCTCTGAACTTACTTTATTGTCTGACTTGCTACGTGCAGTGAGATTTCTTTTGAATTAAAAGAGAAGACAGTGAAGGTAAGTTGAATATTGATTGAACTTGGTTGTTTCCATAACTTAGAAACTATACATGATTTCATATGTGACTTCCCAGATGAGAAAAGTGGTTGTTTAATGACAAAACTCAAGAATTCAGTTACTAGGACAAATCAAGTGCTTCAGGTTAAATACGGCATGTATAACTGGCTGAAGTTTGCTATACCTCAGAGCAACCTCAAGAACAAAAAAAAAAAAAAGAAATTTGGTCCTCCAGATACTGTATGTATCATTTCCTTTACACTCTCCTCAATAATATTTTTAGTCATGTGGATTCAGAGTCATTCCACCCCAAGTAAGAGCTTAGGGGCACACAAGGTACATATCCAGTAAGTGAATTTCCTAACAGTTAATGGAGACAAGTATGACCCTCCAAAGTGTAATTTAGCTTATTGCAGATCAGCCTTGCCTTCTGGAAAGGCCCACCTTTTCCACTGACTGCATGAGCTGCTTAGTAAGACCAAAATATTAATTAAAGCATAATAGGTGCCTGAATTTAGATAAGATGAACATATGCTTTGACTCCTACAATGAATGTAGTGACACAGATGTGGTTAGGATGTTATAAATGCTGGCATTTCCATGCTGTTTCATTTACAAACATCTTGTATTATTGGTGGAGTATGTGATAGTTTGATAATCTCTGAGCCAAGAAAGTTATTTTCAGTCACAATGCTGGTACATTATGTATGGTGGCAGAATGTGTAGTGGGTAGTGGCAGTAAATATTTTCCTGCCTTTGCTAGCTATTTGTCTTAGCTCTCAACTGCAGAGAACCACCTACTCAACTGCAAGAATAGTTCAGTCCCTATGCCATTGAGTCTTCACTGCAGACTCTGGGACCACCAGCGAGGTCCAAATATCTGAGCTCCAGATTGTCTACACAGTTTGCCAGTTACTATTTACTTGCTAGCCAAGTAATTGCATGCTTCATGTCTTGTACTAATAAAGACATTTAAGCCTATTTACTTCATTGAAAAAGAAAAAAAAAGTTGCAGCTAACATTCATGACAATGTTGTTAGAATATATGTCAATCAGAGTTTGGTTTTAGGCCAAAGGAAATTACAGATACACCGTTATTTCTATTAATTGCAACTAAATTACTTTTCAAAACCTCGCTAAATGCTAAGGAAATTGCTATCAGAAATTACAGTGGTAACTCAAGCTTCTTTAGCAATTGCAATTCACTTGCAATTTCAATTGTTTTCAGTCAAGTGCATTAGAAATTGCCAGGATTGCTGTTAAGGCTGCCAGGGAAACAGGCATGTGGCATGTTGCACAGTCAAAGAAGTCAGAAGGCTGGGCTCTGCTTTGAATTCTACATCTATGAAATCATTTCTAACACTCTCAAATAAGGTCTCAGGACCACGTTTAGAGGACAGGTTAATGGCATTGTCCTTGTATAATAGCCTGGAAATATTTCAGCTTAGAAGCATAATTTCTTTTTTGTAAAGATGCAGATATATGGCTAACACCTTACATAATCTGACATTAAAGGTAACCCATCCAACTCCAGAAATCTGGTATTTAGGTATGCTCTGGCTGCCTAATCTAAAACAGGGAAGTGAGTCTTTCTAGAAAGATAACTGTTCTACTCCCCCTTGTACAAGTCCAACATTGCTGAGACAAATTGTGCTCTAGCGGGGCTTATTTCTCTTCACAGGTTTTAAAGGATGCCCACATGACAAACTCAGGTAGAGCTGTTGGTACAAGAATTTTCTAACCTTATTTACAGGGATATTGTTGATAAAATAGATTTCATTGCTCCCAATCCATATAGCTCACCTGCAGTTACGAAGTTACAAACTGACTTTATCTGATGGTCCATCTGTCTTTAAGATCTTTGGCATTCAGAGTCTGCTCACAGCCCATTGATAGGATCATTATCGTCCTGGTACACAGACTATGTTTTCGATGTTTTTTTCTCCTTAGCACTCTCTGTTAAGCATTTTGGTTTTTCTCTCCAGTCGTCTCAGATTGCTTACATTATGAAGCCAGCACCAGAGAAGCTATAAAGCATCTGAATCATTTCCACTATGATTCTGTGGTAAGTAAAACAAGTATGCCCACATATAGATTAAACTTCAGGTTTTACTCAGATGTCCATTGTCACCCATTTGTGCATAGCTGAGCTGCAGTACCATCTCCTGTGCAACACTTAAAGCAAAATTTCCAGATCCCTTTCAGTTACTCTGTTAAAACATTTGGCACAGTGTGTCTAAGAAAAATGTTTTACTTTCATGTTTTCCTGGAAGTTAGCTTAGTTTAATAGGTTATCAGTAGATCAAAATATCTGAAAACACGGTGATTGAAATTAAATAATAAATATCAATCTGCCTGAATAGAACCAGAACTTTAGGAGGCAACTTTAACATTCATGCTTCAGTTTGCATTATTGTTTGAGGTTTTTAATCCAAGAAAACAATATGAAGGGCAGCCTCCTGGTTAAAGCTGGGCTGAAAACTTTTTTGTTTAGCATTTCTTAGCTCTTACTCTGGTTATAGGATAATCTTCCAAGGAAGTATTTGAAAGGCTCTTAAAGACCATCTTCCAAAAAGTGTATTTCAAAATTCCCTTGACAGAATATTAACATTACATTAGTGAACATAACAAATATGCATGATGACTTTATATTGTAATCTTAAAAACCCAATTGTTGATGACTGTTCAGATCACCTTTAACATGTCAAATCTCATCAGAGTAAACAAAATAACATTCTCTTGGTTCAGCAGTCACTAGGGGTAAAAGAAATCACTGAGGCTAAAGCTAAGCCTGTCACACCACACAGTGAAACTCCTGTGACAGCCACAGCTCCTGCTGAAATCACGTAATGTCTTCAAGTCTGCCCATAGCTGGTCCCCAGACAGCAAAGGGGATGTTATTAAAACCATTAGAAGTTTGGCTGATTATGGAAAATAATTGGTTAAAACCCAGTCTCCCTCAGTGCCTGTGAATAATCTAATATCAGTGAGGAACAGATCACACAACTTCACACAATTTGATCATGGATTACAATTTGCCAAGGCTTCAAAAATTAGGCAACATATGAAAGTGTTCTTAGGAAACTCAGCATGAGAACCACCACATCTGAAGCAGCTGGAGGATTTCACAAGCCTTCTCTTTCACCTGGCCTGTTTAAACCCTCTAAACCAGCCTATGAGAAATTTCCAGATCAAAGTGTATTTTTTGTACTGATGCATCTGTATGTCCACGCAGGTTTTAAAATAATGAAACCTGTCTGGGAAAAAAATAAATTTATGTACACGGAATCTTAAGAAACAGGGAAGCTACAAGCTTAGCAACACACATTCTCATCTAAAATGTTGCAGCCTCTTATGTAGAATATTTACAATTATTACATAAGAAAACTTAAAGTATCAGTTCCAACCGTTCCTTTTATTGAACTGGTTCTCTCTGAAATAAATTGATTTTATTTCTTTTTCAAATCAAAGTAAATCTATATTTGTGGTATCATGGTAATTCTTGTTGGATTTACAGCCGATGTCATTTTACTCTGCAAGAGCTCACTTCAATGTAGCAGTCATTTTGAACCAAACACCTTATTAGTTTAAATACACCGAAGCGATTCTTCTGATCATAAAATGTATGCAGCCATCAAGTTACATTTAAAAAGGATTATTTCAGTGGACTTGATTCCTTTTTAAATTTGTAGGTCTGACCAAGAGATTAATAATTATAAATTGTTTCCACAAATTTATCATTAAAATTTAAATTGATATTTTCTTGTCCTTCTTGTCAGAATGCATTTACTTCAGAGAGAAGGATTTTTGAGGCTGCTTCACAGTTTTTTTACATCATATTAATCTAAAAACTAGTATCACTGTGGCAGTGGAGTCCACTAATTAGTGATATAGAGATACTCATAAAAATAAATGTTTATAATTTTAATAGTGCAAAGCTTGTGCAGAAATCTCAAATTTCACTTCATTTTATTTAGTCAAGACCGATAATCTCATAATCCTTAGGAGACTCTGCAAGCACAAACAGAAGCAGCCAGCTGTAAAGGAGCTGTGCTGAAGTAGCAGCGAGGAAACCTGTCACCGAAATACCATAATGCTTTCACCAAAGCCTTCAGGCAACTTCTCCTCTTTCGTGCAGCCACTTAGTTTTGAAACGCCTGCTTTGTGCTAAAACTGCCATATCATTAAATCAATCTCTTTTTTGGTCTCAACTGTTCCAGTTATTAAAAGATACAATCAACATCTTTGATGGATTAAGTAATGATCCAATAAAACTGCATTCAATCAAAAGATAGATTTTAACCATGGAACTTCTATGTTGAAGAGTTCCTTTATGAGAAGAAAGGAAGGCAAAAAATACCAATTGGTTCTAATTAGTCTATACCTGTTGCAAAATGCAGTGAGATAATCACTTTTATTAACAGATGGTGAATATTTAAGATTTAAATCCTTCAAAATACAGGCTAATGCAGGTATCATTGTAATCAGAAGCACATGATGATGGAGAAAGTCATATCCCTAAACTTAATTAAGTATAGACTTAACAAAGAAACATTTATAAAAATACTTTTTTTTTTGTTTGAGTCACTAAAATTACAATAGCAATTACAATATACACCTAGAAACTGTCTTCTAGTTAAAGACTATATTGCACAATAACCCTGAAATATCTGTACCAAATGCTTGCCTTCATGTCTGAAGAACAAGCTGCCTATTGGACTGAAAATGGGTCTTTAATAACTGAGAGTTTCCTCAAAAGAATGAAATATTTTTACTCCTTTCTGAAGGGATAAACCACTGTGTATGTTTAATTATCATTCTAGAAGCTGAGAAACTGAAAAAAAAATAATTAAAATAAAGAAGAATATAAAGCAAATGTGATTAAAACTACAAAAATGTCTATTCAGTTTCATGATACCAAGGGAGGATTAAATTACACCCGAGAATAGTTTTCCCTTAATTTTCCTTAACAAATGTTAATCTTTATATCTCTTGTTAGCTTTAATTTGAAGAAAACTGAAGTTCTATTACAGAGAAAAAAATTAACAGCATGTGCATTTACTATTTTTAACTGTATATAGATTTCACGTGATTTAATCATACTTTTCACATCTATAGGCTATCTTGGATGTTCACTGCTGCATATCTAAGGTATTTAAACCACTATTCCATACTATGTCAAGGCAACGAGCATAGCAACTCAACTTCATCCTTGCCTTTCAAATTTTGGAACATGCATGAGCCTCTCATTATTCCTTGAGTAGGGACAAGAAGTCAACACAGAGACACTGGATGCCAGAAGAAACTGTTCAGTTCTCCCCCACAGACCTGAAGGATGAACAGAACGAGAAATCTGCTTCTGAAAACCACTAAATGCTATTGCTCAGGAGTCAGACCTTCTGCTCCTGCAGCTGGCTGCACCAGCTGGCCCAGACATATCTTCAGTTAAGAAAGTTGTCCATTGGTTTATATGCAGAATACTGAATATTGCTATTCTAGCTGATCAGGATAAATACACCCAATTAAAAATTGAAATAAAGGGAAAAAAATGTTCTTGTTCATAATACTAAAGCATATCTTTTCCTAATTTAGACCATTACTTGTCTTCGTGTTTTTCAAAATGTTCTCCTGTCCTTGAGTTTTCTGCCATGTTACATCTTTTTAAGAATTTAAAATATAGTCAAAAGATAGCCAATATGTGGCTACTATCTTTTCTAGTAATTTTTAATGTAGGGTTCAAGCACTTGTCTGCAAATTCCATTATGGGATTAAATCACTGATTTACCATAGTGGAATTTGCACCCTTCCTACTATCATCTCTGCTTTTATACAACTTTTAGTGGTAAAATCATGCTAATATCATCAGATGGTGAGTTAATAGAGGCTCATGTCCCTTAATGCTAGTTGTCTAGAAATTAGATGTTCAGTCTAAACAGGTACAGAGGGATCCTACATCTCTGTACATTTAACAACTACAGGGAGTCACCTGGAGATGGAAATTCAGTGCACCTCTCACATGAATTACCTTTGGGAGCATTTCTTTTTTTCCATAGGCCACAGAGAAAATCTGAGCTAAATGAACTCTTAAAATAAAGTTAGGTGTGATGACTAAAAGCCTTAGTAAAACATATGTTAGAGTAGTCTTTTTCTCCTCTGTGTGTATTATAATTGCTTTTGGCAAGCTTTATTTTCTAAATTACCTTCTTATTATGCTATTGGCAAATTTTTTCTATTATTATTAAATAACATTTTAAAAAATAATGGGTTTATTATGGGAAGTTATTTTCTCCAGTATGCAGAAAATGGCACTTTTCGAATAAGCTTTTTCATATTTTCTAGTTTATATGTAATGCAGAGAGCACAGTTTTCTGATAATAGTATTACTTCAGATGGTATAAATCTGAAAAAAAAAATCATCTACAGTATTTAAAAAACAACAGTTATGATTTAAGATCACAAGTGCATTAAAGTCTTGTCTATTACTGAAACAGATCCTGACACGTCTGTGATTTGACTGAGAACATTATCTCACAAATTGGTCATTAATTGCTGTTGAAAATCAGTTCACTGAAATAATGGCTTGAAAGTATTACTGAACGGTTTGTCATGAAGGATATGTATGAGTGAAGATAACATGCTTTAATTTCAGCTGCAATTTATAAGTTATGTCTGGGCTGCCAATCACATCTAATAGTCAGGGCACCTCTTCCAGTGGTCGGAAATCCTGTCAGCATTTTCACAAGTGGCAAGTAATTGAATTAACTGCAAAATGCTAACATTATCCCTTTTCATGGGCACTGAAAAGAAAAAAGAAAAATTATATGTCTTAGAAAGACCGAAATGTTTTAAGACAGAAGCAATTAGGGGGCACAACAGCAGACTGACCCCCTTCCGACTCTAGACTGCATGGGTCTCTCTGCTACATTATACGAAGGAGCTAAAAGTATGGGCATTAACTTGCAAAAGAAAAAAAACAGCAGGGACCTAAACCTGTGTCTCAGAGAAGTCAAAAGCTTCAGTAATTGACTAGAAGAGGATTAAGACCTGCTACTCAGCACACAATATATACAATATGTACGTGTTTTTATATATATATAACAATACTACCATAATATTCAATAAAGTAAATATTATAACCCAGTATTAAGTAAAATATTAGCAGGTTCATTGGCAGTAGGGTTAGTCATAATGAGCAAAGAAAAGTCAGATGAACAGATGCTAAATTTCCACAGGGACATTCAGCTGTTTTCTCAGCATGATGAAGGGGGTACTTTTATCCTTTCTGTCCCTTAGTAAGAATAAAAAATATTACTTTTAATTACTATAGCAAAACCATAAGTAGGCATGTCCCATTGTATCCATATTTCACTGTCCTTCATAATATCTGATTACATAACGCAATATATTAAAAATAAATTACCTAAAATACTTTGTTTCTGTCTTCACCTACCATAAGTGAAAGATTTGTTTGTAAGTGTATTGGATGAAAGCATTTTCTTATTGAAATCAATAGTACTTAGGTCCTATTAAGATTCACTTGACCACAATTTCACCTGCAACTGAGGACCGAAAATGTTTATCATAACTATTTATTTTGACCTCTTTCATTACACAGGGTGTAAAATTTAATGAAGTAATTTCTGCATCAAGCCTAATAACTTCCTGATGAGCTTAAGTACATGATTTAGAGAAACATTCAGCTACAGCTGCTCCATCACTTTGGTTAGAAAATTCTCCCAACAATTAATTACTCTCATTATTTTAAAAAAAGTCTACTTAATTTCCCATCCAAATCTATCTTATTATCCCTTTGTCTGTTACACTGTCTGTGTTTTAAAAAGATAAATTACTCTATGCTGGCAATTTTGGAAGGATTTCATATGAACTCAAGAGCAACAGTACTTCTTTTTTTATTTTCTTTAACTTTACATGGCCATTCAGGCATGGTGATGGGCAAGATGCCATTAGATATTTTCCTAATTAACACAATTTAGTCTCAGTTGAAGACATAAATGTTCTCTGAAGCAAAGATGACAAAAGCAGACTAAAAGAGCAAATTACACAAGTGAGCCAAACTGATTCTTAAGGCATAAGACAAGTTGTGTATGTCAAATAAAGTGAGAGGCAGACAAGCCAGAATGGCTCCTTTCAATAAAAGAAAGAAAAAAATAATTATGCCTTTTCAAGTAAAAAAGCACCATAAAACAGTACTGCTGCATGGACAGGTATGTCTTAAAATATAAAGTATAGAATAAATAGCAGAATCATCACTATGATTCATGCAAATTAATAATTTCCAAAGCGGGAATCTAGATTAAAAATTTACATACTTTGTCTAAGACCCTTAAGAGATGGCAGCAGTCATAAACACTTTCCTCTTTCAAGTTGACAGATACATTAAGGACTTTACAAATTGGTGAGCAAGGAATTTGATTCAGTGCCTTCAGCTCAAGGCTGGCCTATAAAAAGCTTGTCTTCATGGAGAAAGAGGCAAAAGAGAAGAAAACAGATGCTGAGAAGAATGAAAGGGAAGTCATCCTGTGTTTCGCTGAAGCCAAGGACTAGTGTTCCTTGACAGCAAAACTGTGACATGACCTAAGTATGCTCCACATAGTCTAAAGAGATCTGATATTTCTGATTATAACCTCTTTTTTATCAGAAACTGGGAGTTTAACTTTCTTGCATAGTCTTCAGGACAATTTGTCCTTGTCACCTGTTCTTATTTTTCTAAAAATTAAACTCCTTATAAAGCTGTTTCAGACAGGAGAGATGTGAAGGATTTGTTTACAAGCTTATAATCAGCAGCATATGAACTCCATAGTGAGGATAAAGTTACACATGCTAACCTCTTGCCTTATTCATGAAGATCTGAAGTTTGGTCTGTGATATAAAGTCTCAACATGAATGACCTTGTGAGCCATAATTAAAATTCCTTGAAACAAAGGTTTCTCAAAAGTTTTAATAGTTTGCAGCCCTGGCATGTGTAGCCCACGCTACCGTGACACTGACTTAGGTGAACTGACTGCAGCTGATATCTCACTACAGCAAAATGTGGGGATGAGAAACAAAGCTTTGCTTTGGAATAACTGATGTTTTCAGCCATTAGTGTCAGTGTGGGTCAGCTTTTTTCTTAACATTAAAAGAAAGACAAGAAAAAAAAGTGCAATTATGGTTTTCTTTCCTTTTACTTCCTGCAAGGCTGATGAAAATTAATCTTTACATAAATATGAATGAAAAATGTAAACTTGATTTTGTCCTAGTAAATCATAATACAAAAGACTCTTAGAGACTGATTCTAAATAAAGGGGACTACATCTGCTCTGATTTCAGGAAGGGTGGAAAACCTTCTCTTTTGGAAACATTTTCATGTATATTAATACTACAAACAGAAGCGTCTTTCTACTTTCTTAAGGAAGCTGAATGTTACACTTGAAGCATACTACACAGAATTTAGCCTATGAATGCATGTATTATCCTTCCCATTTCTCCAAAAGAGGAATTTTTTCCCCTTGGAGGAGTGTGGGCACTCAAACAGAGAAGCTGGCTGAAACCTCAGTGCTGGGGAACAGAACCATGTTTTAATGGAAAACTTCCTTATAGAAATGCAAATTTCTCGCTATGAACTTCTGATATATGGGAAACATATATACATTAAATAATGTCCATAAAGAAATAACTGACATTGAACTTCTGTTCTTTGTGTGAATAATATTTTCACCATGTTAGTTTCTTCTTTTTTAGTGAAGTACAAACATGTGCATGATAAAAGTATACATTTCTAAAAAGGGGTAACTAAAGACAGAATAACTATTGTGCACTAACTAGTGAATGTACCATTTACTCAGAGTTATAATCCTGTGCACAGGTTGTACAGAGATTTTCAGTGTTAACCCACAGCACAGGAACAGTTACTGAAAGGGCTTTATGAAAAGTGTGTATTTAAAGAAGAACGAAACTTTATAAACCAAAAGTGTGGCGATATGCGTGTACGCATATATATACATGTATCTCTATGTATACATGTGTAAAGACACACATCAAAGAAATGTGTGTCTGTATACACACTACATCATTATACATATAAACACATAAACACATTCATACCCTGTTATCCTCGTCTTAACATTTATTTTCATCTTACTGTTTCAGAAGAATGTATGATCACTAGAAAATGAGGCTCACAATTAGTTCACCTTTTTCTAATGCCAAGCAATTGTTTTTAAAAATGTGCACCTGGAGCCCAGTGCCTCGCTGGTGCTGGCAAAGTTCTCATTGAATTTCAAGAGCGTAAACTTGTTACCTGATACACTTCCCTACTATTTTACTAAAAACACTACTGAATCTTTAGGTGTTCTTCTTGCAAACCACTGAAGTTTTAATGCTTTAAATTATGCTATATCCAGTAGTTCTTGGTTGTGCTGGCTGCCCAGAGTGTGATAACAGTGAAAGAGAGCAAAGCTACAACACCTTTTCCCTGTTTTGATGTAAAAGCAGCAAACTAGGTGCACAAAAAGAGTAAGCTATTTTTCAGATTATGAGAAAAAGGCATTTGAATGGAGAGGCAAAAACTCTTCCATATTTTGCTTCTTTTACCAAGGCAATTTTTCAGTAAGGCAAAGAAAAAGATTGCCACTGGTCTTTCGTAGGTGTATGCTCTGACTGGTATGAACATTCTTATTCAGAACACTAATTAAGCATAATTGCCATCATAAGGAAAAATGGATTAATATCGAGCTGAAGGGATTTATCATGGATAACTGTGGGAGCAAAAAAATATTTTCTTTGTAGTTATATTCACAGGAATATTAACACTTTAACTTTATTAGAATATTTGAACATGAATGCAATTCCACAGACCCTGAAATACAAGGACATGCGAAATTCTTCACAGGATAAGAGTAAAGCCCACATAAAAGGGTAAAAAAGTAAAGAAAGAAGTATTCCTGCTCCTTGGAAACACCCATCTGCACTGCCACTAAATGGGTGTTTGAAAGGGTTACACCTGACAGGTATCCAAGAGTGAAGCTGTAAAAGCTGCAAGCCTTCTAGAGCTAGGAACTACATCTCTATATATCTATTGTAATGCATACAGTTTCTGTTGTACTTCTCACTGAGAGATTCATGATGAACACAATGGAAGGAATGAAGCAGAATCATGATCTCAGATTTGCTAATGACCTCATCAGAGTTACTTTACATGCCCTCAAGTCAAGCTGAAAGCACTTGAAAATACAGACATCATTAAGAAGTTGCTCTTTGCAAACCCATACATGTAAACTCTAATCCTCAGTACTCACTTTGCTGTTGAAATAGATTATTCCTTTATTTTGACTCCGAGTAGGAGGCTGCATGTAACTCCCAGACAGCCCAGGGAAACACTGTGAGTCACAGACCTCCATCTGAGTCATAATTCCTCCGTTGCTCCTCCTTTCACCCTCAGCCCTTCCATTTGCTTATGGTCTTTTCCAGAAATAAATTCCTGTGCCACCTGCATGCCAGCTCAGCTACACTGGCCAACAAGTGGAAGAACTGAGCCAAAGGCAACATTAATTCCCAGTTCCCGGGGTGTTACCCAGGATGGGCAGGCAGCAGAGCCTGCCCAGAGCTCCAGGCAGCCCTGCCAGTCTGGGAGGCTCATGAAGGAATACAAAGCAGTTGTGGGTTGTCCCGTATTGACCCTTTTATGTGGGCATTTCACCCTTGTTCTTAACCTAACCATTCTTGTTAAGACCAGAGATCCAGAGTCCAGATGAATTCTAAACTGCACATGGGTTTCAGTGATTCAAGAAGTAAAAACATTACTGATATATAAATAAACAAGTACAACTAGCTACTGGCAGAAAGTCTCCCAGGGACTGATATTGGCTATTAGGCTTCCAGATGGAAGAAAAATTTAGTGTCCAGGCACTGTCTGATCTAATACATTTATCTGCTGTGTTTTCTCATTTGTCAGCAAAAGCAAACTTTCTTTTACAGAAGAGGCCTGCAAAAGCTGAAAATCTTCAAAGCAATTAAAACTGAACTTCTAAATCACCAAATCCCCAGACTGAATCAGTTACAGAGAAGTAGGATATGTCTGTCCCAGACTCATATTTTCACTGCAAATGCTGATTTTAAAGGCTCTGAGAATAACCTATTAGAACCACTTATAATACATTAACTTTCCCACATACTTTAAAATTACTTGGCTCCTGTTCAGAGTTTAAAATAGAAATTGATGTGAGAAGCAAGGCAGGGTTGCAGCAATCTTGAAGAAAGATAAATTCAGTGCTACAGTACAGATGATACATGCAGTTTTTATTAGCTGCGTAATAAAATACCACAATGAAGATAACATTTAAAGCAATAATTAGAAATTCAGTTTGAAATACTCAAAGTTGGTATGCTAACAACTGCTAAATACAGGGAGGATTTTGGGATCTCCAGGATTTCCTTAGCCGGGACATTGCTGTAGCTTTTAGGTTGCCATTTGCCAGCCTTACTTTCACCTCTATCCTCTTCTTAATTACCTAAATGTCTTTATAAAAGTGATCGCTGCAGTGGGAGGACAGACAAGGGATCCCAACACAATATCAAAATTCTTCACTGGAGGTGAAGGATAAAAAGCTGAATTGCCACCAGATGAAGAAGGAAGTTGAGTTCAGACCTTTTACATCTCAAAGAAAAAATATTCTACATATTAAGTCAGGTGGGAATGAAGCTATGTCAAGCGAGAAAAACTGATACTTCATCTCCTGTTTAAAAAGTACATGATTTCCTTTAAAAAGTAAAAAGGTTTATAGTTCTGTCTTGTAGATATCTGAAACTCTCAGTTACACAGGGACTGGCACTATAACATTGTCCCTTTTCCCTACTGACTAGCACAGTGAAGCTCCTCAGTTTGTTTCTGATTTTAAAGATTATATTTTGCAGTGTGTTGTCAGTTCTCTCTCTGCTGAGATATGTAACTTTCAGATCGAGGGGACACTGAAGGCAGATACAGGGCCTTAGTGTTTATTACAGAGGACATGAGTATCAATTAAGTAGTGGAATACCTGAATTATTATTGAATGAGCCACTATCTTGAGATGCCTTCATCCTTTTTCTGGTCCATTCTCCCATATCTCACCTTGGGGAGATAGCAGCAGACACAGTTTATTCCAGGTTTGTTCAATTTAGATTATGACCAAGAAGCAGGATTTGACTTCTTGGTTTTTCTGGTATTATCTCACATTCACCTAAACACCTTCTAAAATCAAGATTCTAGTTGTTGCTGATCCTAAGGAGGCATCTGTTCATGAATGAGAAGATAGACTGAACGTAAGAAAATTCACCCTAACAGTTATTTAATGATCCTGCTCTTTACTGTATGGTATTTTCAATTTATTTCTTTACAGACAGTTACTTTCCAAGATTATGCCCACCATGATAAAATTTTTTTCACATTTCATCTCTCCTCAAGTGTAAATTGTTCCTGATTATTATGCAAAGTTGATGGGGAAGTAAGGTAAATAAACAAACACAAAAGTTCAACAAATGGAATTTAACCCTACCAAATATTTTCCATGTCAAATTTCATGTAAAATTGTTGATGGAATAATTTGCAAAGAAAATAGGTTGCATTTTGGTTTGGGTTTTTTTTTTTTTTAAATAACACTTTGTGACTTTAAAATAAAATATGAAGGTCATCAGAGAAATAAGAGTTTTTAAGTTACAGCTCTCAAAACTGGGCTGAGGCACCACAAAATGTCTCTCTTCAATATTTTTAATGCACTTCTTAAAGATGCCACCCTTAGCAAAGCCTGTATACTTTTCAAACTGAAAATGGCTCTGTCTCAATGAATGTAGATGATCTGCTAGAAAATATTTCTGTAATAAGTAACATACAAGCTTAATTCATTGTGTCTGGAAGTTACTGGAGCTTGGAGAGATCCATGGAGTTAATGCAGAATGGGGGAAGAATTTCATGGGCTGCAAAAGCTGTTTAGCTAGGAAAGGAAAGGGACTGAGACAGAAGATTCTCAAGCTCTTGTCAGTTGTCTATATAACTCAGACAAGTGGCTAATAACGATATTTGAGATGTGGCACCAGCATGGGTAGCTTAAGCTGACTGACTTTTCACACTTGCCATGCACAAGCATGCTGTTGCCTGACCTCTGCCTTGAAGAGGGCACTAAAAATTATATAAATGCAGCAGACACATGTTGGCTTTCCAAATGAGTAAACCAGGCAGATGGCTTATTTAATGAGAATCATTATTAATGAGTGTTGTTCATCTTCTAAAGTGCTCTGAGATCTCCAAGGGAAAAGCAAAGTTTTAATACAAATAACTGATACAGAAATTAATAGTTATAAAAGCAAAGCATAATTTAAATCAATTTAATCTTCACTGTCACTCAAAGAATGGCCACAGTATAGCGCTATGAAATACTCGATTTTACTTCTGACCATAAGCACTCCTGTCATTCTGACATCAAATTTTCAAATCTTTCCCTTACTTGAATAAGGCTACTTATGTATAATTTTACATTCTCATTTTATATAGTCACTTTTCATATGAACTGTATTTCCATTCCAACTAGATTTTAACCACAGTAAATGGTCTTTTTAAAAATCTTTTTTCTCTCATGTTGCCTTTCTAAGGCTGTTTCTTTCAGATATGAGCGATAGAACTTGAGATATCTTCCAATTAGTAGTCAAGCCTTATTCCACTCTAAATTTTCCATGTTCATAGCTGTTATTTCTGTCAAACAGAAAGAGTAACTTTCAGACCTGATTATGGAGGTAAAGAAAGAACAGGATATTATCATGTTAAAAATGAATGACTCAAAAGTCAATGTGGGTGATATCAAATGGCTCCAAGAAATTTCAGACAACCATACATGTGATTGTGCTTGGCCTTCTGTGCTGTGCAATTACAAATTCAGAAACTAGATTTTAAACCTTATTTTATCTGTATCAATCATACAGTAGCACTCGTGTCTGTGCAGCAGAAAGTGCTGCAGACAACTCAATTGTTTTTCAGTGTGATTAAACCAATATGAGTAAAGAATTTGACCTTTGCATATAAAAACTGAATTAAATTCTCAGAAGAATAGCATTTTAATGCTAGGTTTCACTAGATTACAAGATCAGAAAAACTGGAGACATCTCATTAAATCCTATGGATGATGCCAGAATAGTAGTAAATTTCTCTAATGCTTATTTTTCCAGGAAGAAGGGGCAGTATAAGGATATGCAACCACAACTGAATTTAACACTACAGATATTTTCAGACAAAAGGCAAGCTGTGCTCCCTGGAAACAGAAGAATCTTCCTACAGATTTATACAAATGTCACCCTAATCTCACTCACATCCATACTAGATAAAGGCAATAATATCTTCAAAAATAACTAAAGACATAGAGATATGCCAGAGTGTTGTAATTCAGTTAATATTAGAAAAGCATTGTGTTGTGCTTGAAATTGGTATGTTTATGAATATTTTATACAAAATTTATATATAATTTAATATATAAAGCGCTTTAGGGAGAATGATAAATAGAAGCTGTGCTAGAATATATTGCCAGATATGTCTAGTCATTTTTATAGCTGCCTTTTAGTAATTCATACTCTTCTTACAAGAATATTATACTTTTCTCAAGAAGGTAATTAACTATGTTAAACTGCTCTGTGTGGAGCAATAACTAGAATTATACTTAAAATAATAAAAAACTAGAATTATACTGAAAATAATAATAAAAAAATACTTTATTTGAAGAGTTGAGAAATATCACCTGAAAATCACCTGTTGTTCTCCTCCTCAAAGACAAGTGTATGTCAAAGGGCTACATTATGTATCATTTGAGAGTTACATGGGTACTTTCAGAAATAACTCATTAGGAGAATTAACAGTTAATAATAGGATTTTCAAAGGGTTTTAAGTGGATTAGATAAGGACTGAAATCCCACATCCTTCACTGAAAATGTCAGCTAACGTGAACCCTTCAGTGATAAAGTCACATATGCACTGCCACTCATTTATGGCTATATTGTGTTAAGTTATAATGTACTTGAGCCAAACACGAATCTGAGCATTGAAACAGAAATCTCTTTAAAAATGGAAGTCACCAACCAAAGGAGTAAGTTAGTGTTTAACTAAAACTAAAATGGCCAAGTTAAAGAAAAGTTTATTTTGTTTTCAGGTTATATTATCCTGAAAAGAAACAAGTTGCTTTAGTTTCTTTGTGAAAAATATATGTATTATTTTTTGTTAAGTAAAAATTTTCCATTAAGAATTCCACTTCTCAGGTACTTCCATAAAAAAAATCCTTTCCACAAATTATTGCAAAATCAATTCACGTTAGTATTTACTGTTTATGAAGCTTTAGATAAGTAGGGATGACCCCGCTAGCAGAGTTGTCAGCAATGTAAATGGATTGAGTGGAACTGATAGTTAAAATCCTGTGATATTCCAGATATGGCATCTTAAACTCTGCATTTGCAATTATGCCTCTGTTTATGTCAGATTTTAATTTAGAATATAATTGGGAATGGTGCTAAAAATGTTAAAGCATAATGGGATGGATCCCAGAAAGCTATTCAGTTGTTATATCAAGTATCAAGTCACACTGATGCTTCATGAAAACTGAATGTCTGCAGAGTTTCTAGATATAACCAAACTATTAAAATGATAGTTGCTTTTCTGAATTTAAAACTAATTGCTCATTATGAAATATCTCTAAGTTACTTAATTAGGCATACTTACATATGTTTCTAACGAAAATATATCTTGGAAATCTCTTTCTTTTAAAGAAAGGAATACTGCTGAATCCATGCTTCTCTCTGGTCTCTTTTCTAAAGGCTTCTTGTTTTTAATAAAACCAATGTGATGTGATTTTTGTTGTTAGTGTGTAATTTTTTCCATTTCCAATGCTTTCTAAAACGGTGAAATTCATTAAAGTCAGAGAAAACATTATGCTATACATAACAGAGTATCCTTTTTAACAAGAATTACTTTCTTTCTCCCTGAGGATGGAAAAAATATGCTGTGGTCAAACAGGATGAAACTTCCTAAATTTTCTTCTTTCTTTTTAAATTCAGGCATGCAGTAGCAGCTAAAATGATATATTTCATATGTTTGCCTAAAGTCCAATGAAAAAAACAGTGCATCAGATCAAAACTGAACATTAATGATGAAAAATATCAGAGCTGCCTTTCTAAACTAGGAGTCTATTGGCAGTGAAATTGTATTAAGCCTGTACATGCCTTTGCATTCAAGAGAGCTGGACTGAATTATGCCAAACAAGAAATGCCCCAGAAATCTGAAGGATAGAAGAGAACATTATAACGATCTATCCTGACCCTGTGGGCACAGCACAGGCTGCACTATTTCAAAAGTCAGACATATGAAAAGACCCTTTCATATACCAAGAGATATTCTCATAGGAAATACCATATTACAGGCATTGCTAAATAAATATTAGTATTTGTACATATATGCCTGTTGAGAAACCTTTATATTTATTTAAAAATAAATATATATAACATGCATGTTATAATATTATTTAACCAAATATACATGAGAGCCCAAAACCAGAATGATGTCCTCATATCAGCTAACAGAAACTAACTATAATGTCTTTAAGCTCTTTATGTGAAAAGCAACTGCAGTGTGTTGAGCTCTCCCTTAGGGGGGATGATGAACCAGTTGAGCTTATGGGTAAGAATTAAGGATATTATTAAGGGCAGGATAACATGGGTGACACTGCTGTGAGTATTTACTAAAGGCCACCTGAACAGACCAGCCCGCTATCTGCTCGAAAGAACACAGCCAGGCACACATAGCCCAGGATGTTCAATGCAGAGCACTGAATTTTAGTAAATGTAGTGAATGAATCATACCCTGTTGGATTCATGAGAACTGTTCCCTGTTGGATTAATGAGGGAAGCCAAAGATTGAGTGGAAATGACAAGCACACACTGAACTGGGTAGCCAGGTGAGCCAGGTGTGCTGATTGCTTTGGTGCAAGAGAGTTTGGATACCTCAAGCAGATCCCAGCCATTAGGAGAGGCTGTTACCGGGGGTAGATACACCATGTCCCAGAGAGAGCAGAGGCCTCCGCTGCCTCCTGCAAAACCTTGTTCGATCTTATTTAGCTAATCCAGAGCAGCAATCCTGGATGCCTACCAATTCCACTTAATTCTCGCACTACACATCTGGCCTGACCCAGCACATCTCCACAAGCCTATGGAAGCCGTAGGTGTACTGAACCTGCACTGATGGAGAGCAGTAAAACCAGTGTAGATCACTGAAGTTTTGGGTGATCCATCAATTTACACTGAGTTGCAATGTAAGCTGCAATGTATTTGGAATTTGAATGCAATCTGATTTGCACTGAGTGGCAAAGATAGTGAGTCTGAGTATCCTGAAACTGAATACTGGGAAACACCAGTATTTGGCATAAGCAGAGAAAGTGTTAGTAGAAACTTATGCACATGTATTTTAACATGGAAAACTTTAATTCCTGGATTATTCAGTATCTCAAAATGAAAAGCTGCTCTTTCATAGAGAAAATTTTGCTGCTGTTGAAATATTTGCTTCATGACTATGTGTGTAGTCAGTCTGGAAAAAAAGATGCTTGAAGTATGATGATTGAAATGCCAGGTGTAGACTAGATTCATTTTACGTAACAGCATTTATTAACGAATAAAACGATCATCATTCTCATCATCAGTCCTAATTCCTACTCTGCTGCTATGAACTTCACATTGATTTATCACACAGAAGTTGCAAAACTCTGTTTGTACCAATAATTTAATCCTTAAATCAGATCACACAATTTGTCTCAGACTCTTCATGTTTCTCTAAAGAAACAGTATAGAAATGGCCAGGTGTGGACCAATCTTGCTCAAAGATTATTATTGCGCACTTGCCCAGACATCTTTTTACAATCTATCACTTCAAGTTGTACAGGTTGAGGCAAGACACACTCTTATTGAAACAATTGCTGCTGCAAACCAGGTTTGAAATAAATGAAAACTCCAAATATCGATGTTTTCTGCTCTGATGATCCCACTTTTGGATGGCTGTGCTGGAGACTGCAGGAACTGGAATTACTATTGTAAGAATTCATCCAGTCAACTGAATAGGCTGAGTAGGAGAAAAATAAACTGAATAGCCTTTTTTAACTGTGAACATTATGTTCTTTCTGCATATGTTCAGCTACTGATCACTGCAGGTGAATAATAAGAATTCCTGCTGGTGAAAGGCATATGTTATTGAAATATATAGGGTGAAAAAAATATTGTTCCACAAGATGTGGACAGATGTGGTTTTTTGGATCTGTGAGAGTGATGAACTGTCTAACTGATCCACAGTGAAGTAGAAAACTCTATCCTTTACTTAATTAATAGTCCAGGAAACTGGCCATACTCCACATGGAACTACTCTCTAGTAAGCTGAAGCACCAGCGATCTCTGCTTCTTAATTACATGTAGTGAGCAGCAATTGTTACACTTTATGCAAGATTTGAGTGTCCTGTAGGCTACTCAAAACTGAAGTCTTGAAGACAAAATTGTGGCTTAAGTCACAGAGTGGCCTCCAGCATCTTTTGAAAGTCCAGATTTACTGATGGGAAGAGAAAGTAGTTAGTTAATGGCTCTTCCGCCAGGGTGAAATACAAAGGTTACTTGGCTAAGTTATGCTAACCTTCATATTGTAACAGTTCATCTAGTTTTCAGACAGTCCCACAGGATAAGGGAATCTGGCTTTAGAACTTCAAGAGGTATTAAAATGAAAAGAAGCCTTTTCCGAACACTGAGGTATGGTATTGAAATACTGTATTTAGCTATGTAATTATTACCTATAGCAGAGTTTTACACCTCTTAATATAGTCCAAAAATCAATAAGCAATTTATAAAGCTGCTTACTGGGAAGAACAAGAAAACAGCTGTTGTGCTTTACAAGTAACAAAATAACAAATTTCAAAATACAATATTTAACAGAAAACATTAGCCAATATATTTAATTAATTAAGTCCCAAACATTGCAAGGTACTCAAGTCAGGACCTGTGCAGTACACAGACTTTATCTATTTATCTATATATCATTCACAAAATGTGAAAAGTGAGAATGGTTTCTACAACATTATCTTATATCTATGTTTACTCTTATTATTTCTTTGAACAAGAAGCCATGTTAACTTATAACAAAATGTGTATTTTCATTTGACCAAGGGTATTGCTTTTTCAAGACTGTATGTAGAAAATTCATGCAATCTACCTTGTCGTTGTTATTTTCCATGGGCTGAGCTGTGTATTCACAAGGAGAAAAAACGCACAGATACACAGACATACCCACAATCCATTTAATCTGCAGCCCATCTATCTGGGATCAGACTGGAAAATTTCTGCAGCTGTTGATATTTTTTGAAATAAAGTAGAACATGGCAGGTTGAACACGAGTCAGCAGTGCCCTGGCAGCAAGGATGACCCAGCCATGTCCTGGGGAGCATCAGGCACAGCCGGCTGAGGGAGGGGATCGTCCTGCTCTGCTCTGCACTTAGTCCAGCCTCACCTCGAGTGCTGTGTGCAGTTTTGGCACCACAGTGTGAGGACATAAAGCTATTATAGGGCATCCAAAGGAGGGCTATGAAGATGGTGAAAGGCCTAGAGGGAAAGCAGTACAAGGAGTGGTTAGAGTAACTTGTTCAGCCTGGAGGAGACTGAGGGGAGACCTCACCCTGGTCTGGAGCTTCCTCAGGAGGAGCAGTGCAGGGGGAGACACTGATCTCTCTTCTCTGGTGCCCAGTGGCAGGACCCAAGGAAATGGCATGAAGCTGAGTCAGGGAAGGTTTAGGCTGGATGTTAGGGACAGCTTTTTCCCCCAGAGTGTTGTTGGGCACTGGGACAGGCTCCCCAAGGGAGTTGTCACAGCACCAAGCCTGACAGAACTGAGAAGGGTTTGGACAATGCTCAGTCACAGGATGTGATTCTGGAGGTATCCTGTGCAGGGGCAGGAGCTGGACTTAATGATCCTTATGAGCCTCTTCCAACTCAGGACATAATATGATGATATTTCAAGTAAAGAGAAACCTACATCTCCTTTACAAATGTGAGGCAGGTTAAAAAAAGAAAAAAAGACATTTTGAAAACTTGCATTTATCATGCCAAGTGAGAACTTGGTATTTAAAGTTGTGTCAAATTCTATCAAAACATAATACAAATTAATGCAACATAATTCCTCAGTTCAAATCTGTTTTCAATGTGCACATGTAAGTCACCCTGAGATGACCAACTATTGATGTGGAAAGGCAGCACTGGTTTCCATTCCAGCAGTTCCAAATAATCAATTTGTCCTAAAATAGTTTACCTCAAACTGTATTGCCGAGTGCATAACTAGCAATGTTAAAAATTCAGAATTATTGGCCTTATTTAAGATGGAATGAATATACAAAGAAAATCATATATGAGGGATTTTTTTGTAATTCTGTATCTTCCTTAAGAATATTGCTATACTTCCATTTCTGATCCTAGTTCTAAATACAGGGGTAAAAACAAGGCACTAAGGGAAATGGTAGAGATATTTAGATAAACTATCTAAATATTTAATATCCTACAACATTGCTTTTCTTTGTTTTGGCTTTCATTTCAACAAAGTAATCATTTTGGAGTGTGGCTTATGTGAATCTTTGCTAACAACTGGTTTTATAATAAGTCAGTCACTTCCTGCATTTTATTTGTGAAGTCTGGTTTTGATTTTCCCAAAATACAGGTAAGGAAAACAAAGAGGGTACAACTTCTAATGCCAAGACATTTGGAAAAAGCAACAAGTTTTCAGACACAAGACCTTTTCTGCAAGTATCTCAGATGTTACATTTCCACCTCAGATGTAGGATTGTGATCTCACAGCATGACAATTAGCATTTCAGTTAGATTAAGAGTGTCCTAATGAGGAAAATAACCCAGCTGTTCCACTGATTGAAGATTGACAGAATAGGAAGACCACCCTTTTCTTCAGTGGATATGTGTCTGTAACTCTGCAACATGGAACAGCATTTAAAAATACAGATAACACAGGTCCAGTTTAGGCAGATATTGATTTATCAGTTTAGATTAAACTTTTAGTTTCTGCTCTCTGACTTTCTACTGTGTTGACTTGGACCCTATAAATTATGAGAACACTACAGATTCTCACAACATGTGCATAATGTATCCACCATCATTCTGGTTGTAGCATGTGGGTGATGGCAGTAAGGGCAGGCCTGATGAGGCAATACTATGAAATCATGCCAGAGGAAATGTGTCACAGTAGCACAGCCTTACCCAGTTTCAGAACATTAATCTGTACCATCCTTAAGCCACCTCCAGTGGTTTTTTAGAGGTGGTTGCTTTGGCATTTTTTGGTTTGCTTTTTTTTAGGGGGATGGAGAGGAGACATAATGGAATTACTTTCTCCCTTTCCTCTCACCTGCCCCATTGAAATTTTTTCAGAGGGTGCTCACAGAATATTCCTTTTCTCTTATAGGTCCAGCCATAGAGTCCTAAGAGCAAATCACAACAGAAACAGTTCAAATGGACTGCAGAATCATAAACAACCAGAAACTGGGGGTGGATTCATAAAAATCCAGAAAAATTACTTAATCATACTAATTTATAAATCCAAATGGAATATTCTACCCAAATATGATTAGTAACCACCAGAGCCTAAAATCAGCTTAACTTCCCAGACAGTACATATTCACCAGCATGTTTCTAAAACCTTGAAGATAATTAATTAACTACGAACAGAAAGAAAGAAATAATATTTTAAGGGATTGCACTTCACACTTCTTCACTGGAGTGTTAATGTGGGCTCTTCTGAAGTTCTTCACACAAGAAACCTTGGGCTAAGTTTAGGAGTACTGCAAATGAAGTGAAAAGCCCAGTTTGGGCTGTGGTATGTGAACTAGTTCTGTCCTTATTTTGCAGTGAGGATGCAGTGAAAACAAAACTAATTCAGCTTCCAAACCCACAAGTTGCCTCAAAATTTGGAAAAGACCACAAGAGACTCAGCCAACTGAAGCACTAAAACGTCTGAGGACATGTTCACAGAAGTCCTGAACACATGTTCTGAGGATATGCTGAACTTGAGCTTCTTCATGTGATACATAGCTCAAATCTTGTTCAAGACTGGCCTTAATGCATACAATAATTAAGACAAATGGGATGTATATTTAAGTAGGAAGGTCTTGTCCTCTCTTCCCCTTTTCCTATAGAATATTTTTCTATTTCTATTTGATCAACATCTGAGAGACAAGTTAGTCTTAAAATTACATAGAATACAATGCATTATTCATTAGATATTTCTGAATTCATTATGCACTGATTTTAACAACTCAGAACAAATCCCACATATTCTTATATCATCAGCCATCATTAAAAAAATCCTTAACCAAGGGAATCTATGTTTTTAACACACACACACCAAACACAAAAGAATATTCAATTTAGAAATGCTCAGCTTGGGAAAACAAAACCATGCCACTTATTCAGTACTCATGAATGATCTACTGTTCTGTTCAATTATGTCTCTCTCTTTCCAGATTATCCAAGGACAGAAGAAAGTTTCATTTGTTATTAAACTCTGGATAGCCTGAACAGTGCATCAGAAATATAGTCTAGTAACTTAGCCATATAAATTTTACCCAAGAATTTATTGCAGATTGAGATTTTCTTAGACCAAAAGTTGAATCATTTTAACTACAAATTCAGTCACTGGTTGTCCATGTCTCAGAGTTAACACACAATTTACTGCTACTAAAATTCTTTAGACTTTTTCCAGGCTGCAGTGGAAGTGTAAAGGAGCAAATAAACAAGGCGCACCTCTGAAAAACACTGACAGCTTTGGAAGCCAAAAGTTAGACAATTCCACAGCCAACAAGCATTTTCTATTCTCAGATTAAATGTTTTAAATAACGGGCAATTTTCCAGAAAATTTGTAGAGGTTCCTCCTTATCTAATAAAGTTAATAGCATTACAGCTGCTGCTGGTCTGAAATGCACACCAGTCAGAGTTTTTGATGTCTTCTGCAGCTGACTGACAATTTGATGTCTCTGTTCTCATTGCCATTGTCAATTCTTACTGAAATCCAGCTGCACAAAACTAAAACAAGTGCATGGTTTAGGAGTAGTCCCAGGAGCTACTGATATTCCAGACATCAGTACAGGCTACAGAACACAACAGTTTCCAACTTCCTGTAACAAACTGAACACCATAGAAAAAGTGGTAAATAAAAAAGTGTCAAAGGAAGGCAGTAAAGCCCATTGCCAGTGATTACCTTAGCAAGACTTTGTTAAATTAAAATTATAGTGTCAGCACGACAAAGGAGGAGAAAAATGGGGAACAGAGGAATGTTTCTTTTGATACCAAACCTGGTTGTCAGTTTAATTCTGGTTATTGAGATATAATAGAAGGATAGAAGAAGGATTAAATAAACAGGTTATTTTTTGCCAAGAGGAGCATGAAGTCTGCCTCTAGCTTCTGCCATTCTCCAGTGCTTCTTAGAAAAAAGAAAAAAAAGCCAAAAACAAAAACAGAAAAAGAGGGGCAGCCTTAAAACCTGCATCCAAATTGTCTATCAAGAGAAAAAAAGTCTATTCTCTCCACAAAAAATAGTCTATTTCGTGAATGGGATTAGGACCAGACTGACAGAGTCAAAAGACATGGTGGGCCTGTGTCTTTTCAAACATCACAAAACATAGAATCATTTAGGTTGGAAAAGACCCCTAAGATACTTGAGTCCAACCATGAACTCAGTACTGCCAACCCACCACTAAACCATGTCCCCAAACACTGCTCTACACACTTCTTTAGGCAGCCTAATTCAATGCTTGACAACCCTTTTTCTGTAGAAACTTCTCCTAATATCCGACATAAACCTCCCCGGCACAACAAAATCCTACACCCTGAGCTGAAAATTTAACTGTTGCTTTCTGTATTTTCAATTTTTTTTTCAATGTCAAAAAAACTAGACAGTGCAGAAACTCCTCTTTTTATAAAAATCCCTAAGCTTTTCTTCATCCAGACCTCCCTAAATCAAGGAAGGAGGCATACACCACAAAAGGATGGGTAGAAACACTTCCAGGGCATACAAACATGAACCTATACAAAATACAGCTGTTGAAACAAAGTATGTATATTCTAAAATTTGAGGAGTGCATTTATTTCTTAAATTGATATTTGTAGAGTACACAGAGAGAGCCACAAAGATATGGTACTACTTCTACTGGAGAGAATGTTAAAGGCATGGTCTTGGCTGAGATCAGTCATGCGACAGAAAAGAATACTATTACATTAAAACATATCTTGGACATCTCTTTTGTGAACTAATTATCTGGCATAATAATACATCTAAAGAAGTTCTATTTTGCATGTTAAATGATTCCTTCTTGGAATGGCTTGTTTTGGAACATATTAAAGGAAGTTTCAGTCAAAAATAGAAAAAATATTTATACTTGAGACATTAAGTAATAGTGATCAAAACAGAATTAAATTTAGTTTTCTTAGAAGAGGAATAATATTGACAAAATAAAAAAAAAATAGAAAAATCAACCTTAAGATATGACATTTCAGAAGACAGTTAAAACCAAAAGTGAACTTGCACCAAAATAAAAGGATTGACATAATTTAAAGTTAACTTAAATCCTTGTATTACTAGCTGGAAGCTACACAAACACATGATACTAATCATACTTATTTCTGGACCTTGAAGAATCAGGAAAATGAAATTTTGAAACTCCACTAGCAAAGCACAAATAGTCTTGGACATTTTTTTTTTTTTTTTTTTGCATTAAGCAGAGACCTTTTCCAGAGAAAGAAACAGCCCATTGAGGCCAACAGAAGAGAACCAGTCATGAACATGAACTGAGGGGGATTTGACACATGACCAAGTTGTGATGAGGTGACAAGTTAGCATGAATGCCTCCGAATAAAGTAATTTTGGCCTCAAATTAACAATGATTCTGTGAAGTTAGTTTAATTTATATTTCCAGCAGGCTGTAAGTGTGCACTTAGATGCCATGTGATTTGTTAAACCATTGGAAACTCAGTTCCTGAGCACAGCATGTGTGATTTGCAAAGCTAAAGTCAAATCTGAGGAATGTGTAGTAAAACCCCAAACCAACTAAGTTGTTTACAGAAGGATCCATGTCAATGCTACCTTAGAATAAATGATCAACTGAACATTTGTTTAAAGTTGTTCTTCACCACAATAATTTAATCAAATACCTTTTCAAGATGTGCTTGTTTCAAGTAATGATGATAAACCTCTGTCTTAAAGAAAAGGATCATTTCAAGTCACTGATAATGTATTGTTTTCAGTACTTATTGATATTCACCAAAAAAATGAATTTTGCCAAACTTGGGAGCTCTTATAATGGCAGATAAGACTTACCAAAAAAGCATGTAATATTTCTAGAAATAGGTGCAAAGC
The DNA here is from genome assembly GCA_013400235.1 of Oriolus oriolus. NCBI lineage: Eukaryota > Metazoa > Chordata > Aves > Passeriformes > Corvidae > Oriolus > Oriolus oriolus. The sequence goes on along the minus strand of VXBT01003521.1, from coordinate 601,206 downwards.
TCTTTCAATTTACTGTCCTTTTTTTCCAATATTTGAAATATCAAAAAAATATTGTTCCCAAGAATTTTTTGCAATTCTGAACACTGTAATTTCAAAAAACTATTATTTATTCTTAAAAATCTCTAATTTCAAAACCCAGGACTTCAAAGAAAAACGTTGGACCTCAATTTATTAATATGGCAGTCATCACTAAGTTCATATGGAATTTCTGAATTAAATACTTATCTGTGAACAAAACTAAACATTATTGTGGAGACTAAAATTGAAAGAAAACAGCCATTTACTCTTTCAAAATGTTCCTACTGTTTCTGACAATTGAGATAGGACAAGGCTTGTTTTAACATTCCTGAACTATATGTAAAATTAAAGTTAATTAACATTATCTAGATAAACATTACAAAAGAATAAATGGCAGCAGCTTAAGGAAAAATTTGGTTTCATCAGCCCACTAGAATTTTTGGAATGCATTTACAGCAGAATCAATAAAAGAAAAAAGGTTAATTTATCTAACTTAGTATCTCAAAGCACTTTAAATAAAATGCTGCACTTACAAACTTTAGAGGTTACCGATAAATAAAACTGCTTGTTAGCAAAGCATATAACAATTTATTACTAGTTTATCACTCTGAGCTGAGAATGACACCATCTAAGATAATATGAAGTAAGTAGAGAATGTTTTTTTGTTATTACTCCTAAAGTAGAATCTGCTCAGACACACATAGATTTTACTTTTTATCTAGCTTGTCTACACACTTTTCAGCCACCAGCCTGGTCAGCTTTTTTTCTTGAAATTTTCATGTTAACAAGTCTTTTGGTAAAAGCTTGCTGATACTGATACAGTGGGTTTAATTTAGAGTAGATGAAGCCCTGTCTCACTACCCCAGCTATATGGTCTTCTCTAAAACTTCCAGCCCAAATGTTTATCTAGTGAGGACTCTCTCATCTTCCGCTCATATAGACCTTATGTGGTCTTTTTTTCAAATGTTCTTTTCCTTCAGCACTATATTGACCTGGGATGCTTTCATCATTCTTTGGCTTCTTGCTTTAATATTCGTGCCCCAGAAAGCTCCACATGTATGTACATCTCCAAGACTCCCCTGGGAATAAAAGCATGTCAAAATCCTGGAGGGAAGGGCCAGGATATAATTCCAACCCATCTGAAAGCAAGGGGTAATACAGAAAATATCTTCCAAGTACTCATTTATTGCACTGTCTCCAATTATTATTCAAGGACAAAAGCTTCAGAACAAAACGCCATGTTTTCATTAATTTTAATTCTCTTAATCCTTACGAACTCATATTTAGTGCCTTTAACTCATGAAATAAGAAAATACCTTCAGGCTAAATCAGGTTTGGATGTCATCTGGATTTCCTAGGAACAGCTACCTGCAACACAGGAGACTGAAATTTCCATGAGAACTATTGGAAAAGATAATTATGTTGCCACTGAAATGACAGTAGTTATCTGACTTCTCTACAGAATTATCAGTTTGGAGGGAGCAAAAGAGAGGAATGATTTATCATAGTAAAAATTATTTGACTGTCTTGTGATACAAACAAATCTAATTTCCGCAGAAAATCAGGTGTTCTGGAGCACTTTGACATTTGGTGACACAATCCATGTTCCCTATGACACATGAGAACCCACTGACCAATTTTAAACTTTGTGGGAAAAGGGTGAGGAGTACGGTCAGTCTAAAAAATATTAAGGTTTTCCAAGTTTCCTGAAAGTCAGCAGCTGAGAAATAGAAATACTCCATTAGTCCCTTAAAAAAGAACAAAATCTTTATATAACTAATACAATTAGCAGGCCAATTAACTTGTCAATTAACACATGCAAACTAACTGGTCAACATCACATGCGGAAACAATCATACCTCTGATACTTTTGGCCCACATAGAGAGCCAAATAAGTGTTTAATGAATAAAAAGAGTTGAAGAAATGCTGTTGAAGGTTACATGAGAGGGACATAGTTGCTATAAGAGAAAGCTTAGTGCCTGGAATACCCTTATATCTGCAATAGGAAAACATTAGGGATGAGGAAATTTGAGTATGACTTTGGAGGAATTAAGTGATTTGTTAAGAAGTGAAGATATTAAAAAGGCTAGTAATAAAGAAAAGAACATCTCAGACTACTTCAGTAGAGGAAAGAACAGAAAAAAACAAGGGACATATGATAAAAGGATATAGAAGTCTAGAACTTTCATTTTCCAAGTTTGTCTTTCTTTCCAAGAGTTTCCAAACTCTTTCATTTTCCAAGTTTGTCTTCTTTAATGATAGCCTGCTATTGAGGCAAGTCTTTGTTCATATTCCGTAGTGCCAGTTTCACAATACTCAAAGGTATTTCAGTCTCATGAGGTAAAACAATAGATAGTTGGAAAGAAGTTTTATTCTCACATGTAGATTCTATTTGGGAAGGAAATTATGACATTTAGCAAGACTTGAATACTAGAGCATCCCAGGAGCTTGCTGAAATTTTTCTGAAAATTTCAGATGAATCCAGATTTCTCAAGTCTAACAGATTATTAGCACATTATTGGTGATCCAACAAACCCAACAAAAAAAAAACCTCTCACTGAAATAAAAGGCCTCATCTTTCCAAAAAGAAATACTTTTAACTATAAAAAGATTTGGTTTAAAGACAAAAGTCATGGGTACTATAACTTCTGTAAGCATCATATGAGATCTCTGGATTTCACCATCCAAGACAGATGCCAGCCAGCAGTTGTGAGGTCTTTATTTGGGTTCATCATCTACATTTTCAGCAGGCATGAAGTCTTCATGAAGGTTAAAAATCAATAAATGCTTAAGTTAGGAACTGATTGGTTAAAAGCAAATCTTGTCCAATCAATAGTGTTAAGGTCAGGAAGGCTTTCAAATCCAATTATGGATCTACCTCCACCCTCTAGTGCTCTCAAATGCATTTTTAAACGTCTGTAAACAATTCTTTGGTGAGTAAGCAGTATCAGCATCGTTAGAATCCCTGTGAAACCAACTGCAGGGCTCCAAGATGCCAACAGAAACACGTTCTTACCCTGTGCTACTGTAGTGCATTTGCAACCATAATTGTGGGGCTCAGGTGGATGCTGTAATAGCTAACCTCTGCCACCAAAATTACAGTATCTGACAACAGCAGACCTTACAGACTGAAGGACCAAACACTTATAAAGCAAAACCACAGAGACAAGATTTACATAGAAATCAACACCTATAGAAACTTGGCACCATCTTGTGAAAAACTGAATGCAGAGGCCAAACCACTCCAACAAGGCTGAAGCAGGGCTACAGTCCTGCATATAATGTATGACTAATTCAGAAAAACTCTGAAGCACCTTTTCATCATAGATTAGAAACCTACTTTCTGCATGTTAATTTATAGTATACACCATTTAAAATATAAAACATGCTAAGACATGACAAGTTTAACTCTCAGATATTCCCCATGGGTCCTGCAACACTCCAAGGCAATGGTATCAGATATCAGTTCGTGTCAATATCTCTGTTACCTTTCAGCAATCCCGTGGTAAAGTATTTCTATGCTGCTATCAAATTCACAGCACACTTCAGAAACTGTTTCACAAGAATGTATAAACACCAGTTATTATTATTTTCATATCTCCATGCTGTAAGTTTTTTGTTTCATTTTGCTTTTAAATTAAAAGTACAAGGAGTTTTCAACAGCCCAGACATCTAATTTTACAGCTCAAGGATTTTAGTGCTATTACACACTAAAGCAGTAAATGTGAAGCCACAAAAAAAAATCCATTAACCTGATATTACGAAGTAATTTGTTACATTTCCTAAGAAAGTAAGGGGTTGTCCCATGTCAAGAAAATTACAGACACCACATATAGCACTTGTAAAATTTATTTCACAATTCTAAATGACATGTAACCATATATATTACAGAGCTTTATAAAAGCCTCAAAGAAGTGTATTCTGAAAATACCATTTTCTTTATGACAAAGGAGCACAGTAAACTGAAATTCTCAAGATTTTCCATAGTGCTAAACCATAGAATAAAATGGAGAGTGAAATTATATACGTAAATCAAAATTTTCAAAGTTTCAAGTTGCTTTGTAATGCCTGGGGTATGGGCAAAATAGAACATCTTTTGTCATGATTGATTTTAATCAATCACAGTACAGAGCTGACCTCAAAGAATCTATGCCTTAGATTTTGATCTTGCAAACAAACCCTCATTTAACTTTCAATCAAAGAAGCAATTTGTATAATTAAAAGTACACACACAAGATCAAATACTTATAGAATCAAAGTTTTAGGATACAGTCTTCCAGGCCGCTTTGTGTGCAGTGGAAATAGCTTTTACAGCTTGTATCTAAACCTTGTTTTACTGCTTCTTTGCCAAGGAGTAGCTGAGCTATGGCAGGCAGCTGTGAGTGGCTCACCCCTTTCAATACGATAGTACATCAATTTAGTTTAAACTGTTCTGAAAGCTGCTCAACCTAAGCATGTCATGCTTAATCTAAATCAGCATATTGTGCATGGAAGCAGGTGCAGAGCACATCAGTCATTACTGTGATCCAGAGATAGTTGTGTCCAGCAGCTCTGGGAGCCACTTACACTGCTCAGGTCACTGCTCAAATGACTGCACCTTCATCCTCTTCTTCCAGACCATTATTAGGTCAAAGACACACTACTTAGTAATAATATCTTCACTTATACTTTATGAAGGCAATAGTGCTGCAGCTTGTAAACTCTGCAGTAAGTCATTCTCAACCAAAGGGTTTTATACTTGCGTGTGTAACATGCTAGACCTATCATCAGACATTCTTCCCAAATCCATCTTACCTGTTTTTATCGAAATGTGAGGACTCCGGTTTAAGCTGATAATTATTCTCCCTCTAAACTCCAGAGAGACAGAAATACACTTCCAGGTGAAATGCAATGACCAAATGGATCACCTCTTTCAGAGAGTAAAGACAGGAGCAAGGAATATCCTGTCAACTTTGTAGTCACAAAAGTTAATGGGAGGTTTCCTATTGTACTTAGTGAAGTAAGGGCTCTGTTCTATTTTTTTATTAATTGTTCTATTTTGGTAATACAGGTTTCATATATTTAGCAGCAAAATTTAAGGACAGTATACCGCATTAAGAGCTGTTGTTGGAGAAACACTCTTTACTGTAACATTGTCTTCAAAATGTGGAGCATTTTTTTTACAAGAATTCAAGTCTTCTGGAAATTAAATATCCTGTTGCAGTGCTTGAGTTAAACCACAGAAGCTGCAGCCGCTCAACAAGGAATACTATGGAATCAGTAAAGTGCTTGGGCCTGTTTACAGCCTGGTTATGAGCTATAATAAGTGCTGAACCTGCTTAATACTTTAACACCTTCTCAGTAGTGTGTTTAGAAATGACTGCTATCCCAGATGCTTGTGTAACCTGAAAATATGCAGGAGGACATGGCCATGCCTAAGATAAGCAGAGGAGAGAGAATAATGACTTACTGCATGTAAACACAGGCACGTAAAGACAAGACATTTTCTCAGCAACAACATTAATAAGAACAAGATCTCTAAGACACTTACGTCTTTCTGGGCTTCCAGACAGCACATATTTTCAAGCTTTGCATCATATCATTCTCAGTCAACTGAGATGAAATATTTAATATATAAAGGAATGGGTTTATTTTCCTTTACTCTTGGCTTTTACCACACACCCACAGGAGAGCACTTAGCTTAATCATAAATAAAGAGTTGCAGGAGCTCATGGAATTGAGCAACACTTGCTAACCTTTAGCTTTCCGGATGAAAAACGACCTTCAGCGATGACCCCAGTGAATAGTGCTATCTGGAATAATTCCCTCACATCAAGAAACCTATTATTTTACTATTATTAAGTTTTAGTAACACCGCTGGGAGAAACCATCTGTTAAAAGAGAAACAAGGTACTAACCCTTAGATATGTGGGGACTGTTGTTTTCTGCAATCAGTTTAAGGCACTTTTCATTCATTTTGTACAACTTCCTTTCACCAGTGTCAGGAAGATCAGAATAAGAAAAGACCAACATCCTTGTGATGTTTATTGCACATCAGCAAATAAAAGATATATTTACAGCTGCATTCACCCTTTACTAGGCCTATTAAACAAATGTGTTGGAAGAAAAAGCTTATAAAGCGAACTTAGCAACAGTAAAAACCCCATTGTTTGACTCCCCACAGAAGCTTCAATTGCTTCACAGTATGAAGTCAGGAATCCTTTAGATGAAAATAAACACAGAAAAAGTAGAGAACAGATACATTAAGGATGTTAAGAGGAGTTAAATCTTCTTTCACTGAATGCCTATCTTCCAAGCACTGGTCCCATGGTTTAGAGAATTATTTGTGCGGGGAGGCGGGGGAAGACCCATCATCATGCTAGAGGGGTCTAGCATGGGTTGAGAATCTTTTATGTTCATATGTAAATAAAGGTATTTTTTCCAGCATTTTGGGAGATTTTGGGGGATTTAAAAAATAAACAGAAAGAGAAGGTAAACTGCAAATGCTTAACAAGCAAATCGCCTAAAACCTGAAATTCTTCATTACTGATGAAGTAAAAACGCCAGCAACATGATTTCACAAGGATCATAAACAACTTTTTTTTGTATCTGTTCCTGCCAAAGCACAGTCTGAAGAGTGCTGTATATTGCCTGTCATCAAATTCTTATAAATAATGAACATCTTTTGCTCAGGCCAAAGAGGTATGAAAAGCTGGCAGTGATATTTTTGTCTTTCTCCCATTTTTGCCTAGTAGACATTTTTTGGTTGAGTTCAGGGATTTTTTTTATTTTTCATTAATGAAATTTTTGGCCTTTAATTTTTTTCTGTATTTTGACATTAAATATTCATAAAGATCCTTTGAACTATATTGCTATAGATCCCACAAAGCAGACAAGTCTTGTGTTTCTCATATAATCTTCCCTGACTGGAAAGTTTCCTTCACAATTAGGTTTCTGATATGAAAATTCAACCAAGAATGGTAATATAATTTTCGAATGTTGCAAGTCTATGGCAAACTAGTCTTTGCCATTTGACCATTACAGAATGTCTTTTGTGTTGACTTTTTAATGTGCAGAAGTTTACAAAACCAGTTTTTAATCCCTTCCATGATACTGAAGGTCTAAGTACCAGGTGCCGATCAGTAACAGGCAGGTGAGTTACAGAAAGTGCTGTGGCACCCTGTTTTTCTGTGGAAAGCAAAGACAATATGATGGAGTATTGTGGCTTCCTGGTACACACAGTTGATTCTGATACTGTGGAGTTTACGAAGTCAAAGATTGGCACTTCCACAGAGCAAATGAAGTTTCAGTCTGAAGCACAGCACTGCATTCAGGAACAAATCTTAGATCATTACATGTAACTGGAAGACTCTTGTTGACTTTTAATAAGAGTTGAGCAGATTCTGATTGACAGAAGAGGCAGTAAAGCACACCAAGTACTCTAGCGAGACAGGGTAGCAAGACACGACAAACAACTGCCAATTCTCTGCTTTCACCTGAGACTAATAAGAAGTAATTTAAAGATGAGATTCAACTTTTATTTCATCAAAAATTATTTCTCAGCTACATGAGTGATTCAAGTTTTGCAGCTATTGGCTACACACACAGGCTGGGTATCATGCCAGGGCCAAGATGTTTGGCAGGCATCCCTTTGACAACTTTGTGGTTGCAGACCTCCTGTATATACTTGCACAGAAACTGTAAAAGGAACCTTTGGCATGCCATTACATTCTGGAGGTCCTCCAAACTGCAGGTAAAATAAGAATGAGGAGACTAGAAGAGGAACAAAGATTCGTCACTAAGATTATACATTCACCAAGAGAAGTGCAGCTAAACAGTGTATTTGGATGCTTGATTGTAATGTGCTGCAATTTACAAATCCTCTGAAAAGGTCTAGCATCAAAATGTCACCAAGAAACCCTGAGACAAACCAGAGAAACCACTCCTTGCGTTTGTAATATTGTGTCTTAAAAAACGAAAAAAACCACCAAACAAAATTTATCCTAAAATACTTTTGCTTGGGTGATTTTTAGAGGCATGAAAATCATCACAGGGTAAGAAAAATCTGAATACATAACGATACATTCCGGCTTTACATTGTTTTAAAAGGAAAAAAAAAATAGTCTTTAGACTGCTGTAAAACAGTTTGCCAAAGGGATGCTGCATGAGTGAAAGCATATCAATTTATAGCTTAAACTAACAGAAGATGCTTAGAGGAGAAGCACATTGAAGTCAGCTTTCAGTTGAAGTTGTTAACAAGGAGAAATCTCTCTTCCAAAATAAGAATTTGTAGCCTTGTGGGTGATCACAAAAACCAAGATCAAGGGAAAAAATGGAATTTGTCAGTGTGAGATAAACACATTGGTTTTAAAACTCTGCTCTGAGAGAATCATGATGGTTTCCTTTGTTTTAATGTATAGACAGTAGATTCAGCTCCTCAAACTGAATCTTGGTGATGACAATTTAAATTTTTCGCCAACTTAAAGATGGAGTTTATTTTAAAAACTTCTCAAATATTGTTTCTTCAAAATCATTTAAGTCCTTTCTTAACAGGAGTTTGAAATTATGGCTAAAGTATACTACATATTTTTTACAATGCAGTATTTTCATTCTTTTTCAACATGTTCTTTCATGTTTAATTCTGAATCCTTAACTGATTTAAATAAATGCCAAACATTAACTAACCAACACAAAACATTTTAAACAGTATACTCAAGAGGGCTTTCTTTTCCCCTGTAAAACAAAGATTATTATCGTTATCCCTACAGGCTATGGATTTCTTTAAGAAATGATGATTTTTGTAATTAACACTGTCTGCATGCTATAAATTTGTATTTGCCAGGCTACATGAAGAAAACCAGGGCAGCAATTTTAATAATATGTAATATTTCCATTGCACATTTTTAGGATATTTATTGACCAAAAGTTTCTTAAAAGACCTGACACAGATGCTCACCCTTGTACACCCTCCTGTAAATCATGTAAATAGCATGAATCCTGCTTTCATTTAAGTAAAATATAACACTTGCTTTCAGTGAAATAATGATGAGTACGATATCTGATGAAGAGTTTAAAATAGCAGATGGTGTTATCACTTGCAAAGCAGGGAGTTAGCTGCAGCGAAGCAGCAACATGCAGGATATTCTGGTCTTGCACCTTCAGATGGTACTTAGTTCTTTAAAGCAAGAGCAGGAAAGTGATTGATGTTAGGCTGCAAACCGTCTGCTCCTTGCATCCCCAGTGGTGGTGCTTATCGCTTCAGAGCTCTGCTACAGCAATACTTACAGCAGCCTTTGTCAACAAAATGCAGTTATGAAAGGAACTAGCATGAATTCTCTGCCAATAAATTCCTGTCTCAGTGAGCAAGTCACTCCAGGATTACTTGTAAGCACTCCTGAACTTCCTAGCAGTCACCCCTTGTGATATGGGTGAATGATAAACCTAAATCTTGTCCTAACTCTTGGCAGACAATCAGTTGCCTGTCCAGTGGGAGATGCAAAAGCTCTCCTCTTGCCTCCTAAGTGGCCTCGAGATACTTGTGCATCTTTTCCTAAGATATTTCTAAGCTTACATTGAGCTCTATGTGGCCTCGAGAATTATAAAACATTACTCGTCACATGTGTTTTCCAAACACTCGTAATTCTGGTTATCAGCCCTTACACCCAAGCACATTTAGATGTGGAGCCATAATAATGGCCATTAGTTCCTAAACACTTGGAACTTTACTGATCTTTATTTCAATGTAAGAAATATCAAAATGTCAATCTGTTATATAGAAACACACACATTTTACATACACATATACACAGATATAGTTATATATATGTGTGTGTGTATACATATGCAATATCATCTATTTTTTTTTTGGACACAGACTTCTCTGGACTATATGTAAGCAAAGACCACAAGTCAATTCTTTATCCTGGTACAAAGTCAAGGTGATTTATATCTAGCATGAATTAACATCTTTATTGGATTTGAATTTGCTTTGGTAGGAAAACTGGTCTTTCCTAGTCATTCAAAACAAATAAAAGCTGTTAAAAATAGAAAACATTTTCATGTATGAAATTGAATCAGCCATGATTCAGTTATGGGTTATGTGGCTGGTCATTAATTAGCCATGATTTATGCAGCCAGGTGATTATTAATTGAAAATACTACATTTGTATTAAACATATTTGTCTACTTTAGAATTTGGAAATGACGGTCTAAATATTCCCCACATTTTTGTTACTCAGTGTAGTCGTTAGCCCCTGAGTAAACTTTACTGCCCTCTAGCTAGAGAACAGAGTAAGGTATCATGGATAAGCATGGTGAAACTCTTGGTCTTAATTACAATAAATTCTAAATTGCAAATATCAGGAAAGTTAAAATAGGTGTGCTGAAACTCTGGTTCCTGCAAATGGCAATAAAATATTTTTTTCTGCTGTAACAGACCTCAGCAGCCCTCAAAGATGATTAGTCAGCCCTAAAACACCTAAACTCTTCTACATTAAATATTTTATATTACATATTTTGCATATTAAAATCTGGCTATGAACATGGAGAGTATCAGTTTTTGTCTGCAACATTTCAGCTCTCCCTTCCTTAGCAGTATGGTATTATTTGAAATATTTGTGCTTGGAGAATACATTTTTTAACCCAGATGATTTCCTTCTAAGTTCAGTCTGCTTCTTCTGCCTGCTGCACTGTAACTCTACTGTAGAAAGTTGCAAGCACTTCCAACAACAGGTAAAAAATATATATTTCAATGGGAAAGGCAGGCACAACTGCTTCTAAACCACACTTTTTCTAGACAAGAGGAGTGTCCAGTACATAGCTACACAACCTGAGGTCAGGCAATGCCAAAATCCCTCAAGTCACTCAAGAGAATGTAGCGGGTAAAACAGAAAACAGATCCCTTATGATGCGTAAATGCTGCACTTAACTGCACCAGACCCCATTGCTGCAACACAATTGTACAGACCACTCTAAAGACTCAACATCTCATTTTCATATTGTATTACCTTTGTTCTTTACTATATTCATGAACTAGGAAAAGAAAAAATCCAAAACCAATTAGAAATACAAAGCAAACCATGCATAATGCTTGAATTATACAATTACACCCTTCATGGGCCTTTCAGGCCCACATGCTTCTAGTGTAGCTCTGTTAGCCTTATATAAATATATCCCTCCTGTCCTCTGGAAACCCAATCCATTTCAATCTGTAATGTAAATAGTTTCTTTTTAACACGCCGTGTGTGCTGATTTCACCTTAATTATATATTTCCCATTGCGAGAACTCAAACTGTGGGATACTGGAAAAGAATTTAACCAGCAGCCTATAAAGAACAGGGGCTGAAGCTTGGCTTCCATTAACACCCCATTATCCAGGGTCTGTACTGCACATAAAATGAGCTAATGATTTTTAAACGAAGTTGTCAACTTATAACTTAATAATGTAGAAATCTATTTCTGTGTAATATTCCAAGCTATGACACATTTTCATCCCTACAAATCTACACGAACCTGTTGGAGTACACAGATCTTGGTTGGTCATCTTCAAGCACTGACCTTCAGTGCAATCATAACACTAATATCACGAGTGGCACTAACTGCAGTATAAATTTTCTAATAGACACAAGGTGATGGTTTGAGGAAAACACCTTCAAGTTCTGGACGTAAACCTATCTCAACTTACTAAAAATGAAGTTAGAACCATAAAATAACTGCTAGGTGGTTACAGAAAGAATGGCAAAATTCACATTTGGACTTACTGTGAATAAAGACCATCATCTACCTTAGCAAAAATCACCATTACAGTTTGCATTGACTTGACAGGTTTAACAGTAGTTCATGAATGCAGGACTTTCATTAACTCCCACTGAAGCAGAGTAAATGGCCGTAGAGTCAAACAGGGGTTGCACAATATATCCCTTAACTGGCAGGGGGATTGTGGTATTCCTATCCATCAGGCGACCCCTCTGCAAGGGTTAGGACCTGCTCTTGTTGCTGTGGGTTTGGAGACATGTGTGCACTGCAGGTGAAGGCCTGGTTTGCTGTGAGAGCAAAAGGTTCCCATTCACTGTCAGACCACTAACTCACTTTCACTGAGCGCCACTTTAAAAGGGATTTAAAGAGATAATTTGTGAATTTATAAAAATCAAAGGAGTCTCTAATTTGTAGAAGCCTTCTCTTGACTCTAAGGAAACAAGACTTTTAAATGGACTAGTTTTAAATATCCTTCCATAACAAAAAAACCCTGATGTCCATAACCTCATCATACTCATCACAGAAGCTTTTAACTTTCCAGTTAGCACCAGGCTATCTTGCAAGGGCCTGAATCCCAATTAGCCACCAACATCTGCGGCTCCAAAGGGAGGTAGTTAGCAGGCCTGCTAACTTTCATGTTTCAGGGTCTTTGCAGTGAAATTTTTAACTGAAGCTACAGCTACTTCACACTGAAAATTTACACATATGGACTTCATCCTCTGTACCACAACAGAAACTCACAGGACAGGCTGAAGCAACTTCATACAGAGGGCGTATGACTACCTCTTTGTGGCTACCCCACACCTCTCTGGTACCCACAGCAGCCTTTCTCTGGAGCAGATGCAATTAAGATGAGGGTCCCTCCTGCTGCTCCTGTTTGATTAGTGAGGACAGCAGCAACATTTGCTCATTGTCTTCATGCTTGGCCGCTACATTCTTTTGGCTGGGAGGGTTGCAGTAGCTGTTCCCAGGGTGGCAGGCAGGTATGCCACTTCCAACCCTTGGCTGGGGATACGTGGTCAGGCACTCCCTGACTGCAATACTGCTTGTAAAATCACTCACATTTCCTAAGTGTGAAAAATGCAACAGGGTATTGTGCAAGGTGAAATATAAGATGGTGATGTGTATGACCATGGTAGGGAATTTATGAGGACAGGTCTTTCTGTGTCGTTGGGAGCTGCCATGAAGCAGGGAAGCTTTGGCCCTCTGTGAGAAATTGATGTTTTAAGATCTTTTTGAAGATATCAGGGTTATGATGTGTTATGGCCAAATTACTGGTTCACTGCTGAAAAGAGAAGCAGTATGCAGTGAAATGTGCACGGGTTCCAACCATCGGAAAGCAATTACTACTACAAGTGAGCAGAGAAGCAGTTAATAGTCGCAGCACCATAGTGGGGAGCTTGCCAAAACTGCCAGCTAAGCCAGAGTCCTGAACCAACATAACACTAGTTCTATTTGTCTCATTTACTGTGCTTTTCTCATCTCCCTTACCCCCTCACAAGCAAAAAAAACCCAACAATAATTATAGACCTAGTAGTTACATCTAGAAATAAATCAATATTCAAATGCACATTTTCAACAGTAAGAGATGTGGAAAGATTATACAATCAGCATTTGGCACTCATTCCTACTGTACCCTGAAACCATAGGTTAAAAGAAAAGTGGTTTATATGTTAAAAGGGGTCATATAATTTATTTCATTTAGAGGTATTAATTGTTTACTTACAAGACAGCTTTCCATGACAAATATTTCTTTCTCTAAAACATTTCACTGCCCTGTAAAAGCAAACCCCATTTCTTATAGCTTCCTAGCAAGACATTCAGACCAATTATCCTATTCAGCTTCTCCCTTCCTTATAATTGGTAATTTAGCTTGCTATATAAAACACAATTAAACCTTGTTTGGAATAAGCTGTAGGCACATGGAGCTCTAAATGCTGCTAATTCTTAAATCTTAGCCATTCTTAAAATAGGTATTCTAATGTACTTCACACTGATGCAGCTTAGTTATCACTTGCATAACCATCAAAATGTTCTTGAGTAAATTAGAATTTGCTCATTCCCAACTATGGCAGCAAAAAGGCATTTTCTTTTCATTTGTGCATAAGAGGTAATATCCAAACATTATTGACTGGCCAATCATCAGTTTATCTTGCACAATTACCTTGCAAAATCTCCTTTTGCAATGATTATCTGTCATACCTGTCTAAGGAGATAATCTACAAATGTATGTCCTGCTGCAGAGAACTGAAATGTCATGGCTATGCACTGGTATTTTCTTACATAGGCAGGATTAAACCCAAATAATAGGGAAGAGTTTAAATCACATGCAATCCAGAACAGAACAGGGACACTGAAGGAGCTAAGGAAGAATGCTTCAGGTAACTGAGACCTAAATAATTTTAAGCAAAAATAAAAGTTATAAATATTCTACATAAATATGTCTGAAAAAATAACATTTTGTCTTTGGGTAACTCAGTTAAGCTGCAAGCAGACTTATATTGGCAGTTACTCATTTTAATTATAGTGTGATGACACTTGCTAGTTTAGAAAATGAATCATATGGTTGCACAGGAATTCAGTCCTTTTGCCTTAGCTACATTTGTAGACAGATAGAATTCTAAAAGTGAAACAGACATTTAATTGTTCAAGGGTTACACGATGCACATTTATTCAGCAATAATTTCAGGTTATCTTCTGCATTTCTTTCCCTCTTATTAAGAGACCTGACTGTTCTTACAGCATGGAGAGTAAGAGAGAATGACATGCAAATCTAACACACTTTCAGGTAGAAGCATATTTCAGTAGTCTAAAATCATCACTGCAAGTACCTTAAGTCTTCCAGAATTCAGTAAACTTAATCTAGGATGCAGTTTAGTACAAAGAAACAATTCACAAGATTTCTGAACAGGAACATTTTACTCCATCAAAGGACCATAATTTAATCCTGATGCAATACATTCAGTGAAGTCAGTGAACTTGCATTAGCATAAAGTCTTTAAAAACCTGACACACTGACCTACCTTTATGTGACAGACGTAACCTTGGTTGCCTCGTATCTGCTGCATGACATCCAGCTGGTAACTCTAGTAACAAGCCATATAGTGCCAGGATTAGAAGGTCCTGGGCAGATGCCATCCTGCCCAAGATAAATTTCTTGCTCTCTTCACTTAACTGCTGCTGTTTGTTTGTTGTTTTGGTGGGGTGTTTTTAAGGCTCCAACTTCCACTTCTACTTTGCCAGTGCAGTTAGATCTCTCTTTTTGGTCAGTTTGTGGGGTGTCTCTGTGGGAAATTCAGCGTTCATCAGAGCAGCACACAGCCTCAGCTAGCCATTTGTCAAGCTGTGCAAATGTCATGTAAAAATATTCCCTCCCTAGGACAATTGTTTATAAAGTGCGAGGACATTCCAAGGCGTTACTCTGCAGTGTTGTGTCTTGAGCTGTCTTTAGTAACTCTGCCAGTGGATTCAGGAAGAAGCTGTATTTTCAGTCCCTCCTGCAAGGCAATTCATTCAGAGAAGGAGGGAGGGAAAAAAAA